>JAVGWX010000022.1:22533135-22948412 GCA_036924085.1 Ariolimax columbianus | reverse complement strand
ACCCCTAACTTTAACGTGTCCTGCTTGGAAGACCCTTCTGTTAGCCTACCACTTGCATAGCTCTTGGATTAATAGAAACAAACAAGCTCTCGCACCACGCATGGTTGTAACACAAGGGACAAGCCAGCAGTCTAAAACAGGAGCATGGTCATTTTGAAAAAAAATAATGAAAACAAAAGCGAATACAGGAACACAATTTTTATCACAAATTCTGGAAACTGTCGGTTAGCGAGGTCTTGGCTGGATGTCCCGCTCGTTAAAGGAAAGTGAAGCGTCTGATTTTGCATCTCCTTTCCAGGTGTAGAGATCGCCGCTGGATTCACAGTTCGGCTTGCCGTTCAGGTGTTTCCATGACAATGGCCTCTCCTACATTTTTGTATCCCCAGCAGCACCCCCTGTTTCTTACAGAGCCTGCTGTGGGACGCGAGCAAGTACCCAGCGGTATAACTGGGTGGACAGATTGGGCTCATTAGCCTTGGTTGGCAGCCAATCTAAGAGAAGGTAAACTCTGACTCTAAACCAGGGTAGACGAAGGTCGTTAGTCTGTTCAGGCAGTTCGCCTAGGAGAGGGGGAACTCTGATTGTAAACCCACATGCCATAGAGAGTGCTGGCTAGTCTTGGGACGATGAGAGTCTCATCGGATGTCTCGAGTAACTAGCATCTGCGGGCAATGACTTCACTGCCTCGTGGAAACCCCGGGAGAGGGTAGGGATACGGAAGTAAACCCAGAAAGAAAATTCGAAGTGGTAGCACCTAAGTCAAATGGTTTTTAAATTGCAAACTCATTCTGGCAGCTCCTGCAGCTGAGCTGGTGCCAAATTATTATTCTTTTCATTCCTTTGGATTACACCAGTGAGGCCAAGAGGGGAATCCTGCAGTGTGGCCAGCCCAGGGTCTCCATATTCAGCGCCCAAGCTTGCGCCCTGAGAGTCTACTCACAGGGTGCCACGCGCATGGTCTGCAAAGATTGAGACGCCTATGAATGAATGAATGGAAACAGAAAAACTCATAAAAGCTAATGTTTTTCATAAAGGTCGCCTGCACCTCTGCACACCAAAGTTTGTATTTTGCGCCAAATACGTGTATATACTACGACAAGTGTCGAAACAAATGTAAACTCTGAGACTAGTAAACGAATATATTTTTTTAACAACAATCACAAAGACAAGTATATTTTAAGCACTCGGAAATCATATACATTAGGGATCAAGACGCTGAGCAGCGCATAAACTGCAGCGGTCAGCTACCCATAGCTGACTGCTAGTGTCAGGGTCAGCGAACCAGAGCTGCCAAGACCCTTCTACACCTCCACGCGGTGATCCTGGATAACAAGCTGCAACAGAGCAGACTGGCTTAGGAGAAGGGATCGAAGAGGGAGGGCAACCCGGTACTCAAAAATGCTTGCAGAGGAGGCTCACCCTGGGGGCAACTCTTCTCTCTCTCCTCTCACCTCACTCTGTTTCATTTGACTCTGTCCCACAGTCACACTCCTGCACAACTTTCACACGCACCCTCATGGTGGGGGCCTTCCATTGCACTTTGGTTGGGCTAGCTTCTGAGGACGCACAAACCTAGCATAGGTACATACAGACGCACACATGCATCCAAGCACTGGTTTATGCGTCCTGATATCGCCCAATGGACTACGGTCTGGGGTGAAAAATGGCGTGCCTCCGCCAGTAGAAACTAGTGAGGCAAACATCTAAGCAACAACAAAAAACATGAAGTCGGATGTGTTGGACCGGAAGGTGCAAATATCGCAGTCAAACTGTAAACCACGACACAACGCATTCCGTTCTCTGGACTACATTCCGCTACTTGCAAAGCTTTTTTCAGGGCTTGGTAGCGGGAAATTGAGAACGAACGAAGAAGAAGAAGAAAAATATACATTAGATTCAGAGGTTTCCAAACTGTGCGTTGCGGCTCCCAGATGCATCGCGACCCTCAGCTAAGGGTGTCTCGATTGCTTGAGAAAAGTGTTCGGCTCGATATTACGAGTCAAGGTCCATCAATAAATATTGCTTATTTATAATATAGAGAGGAGCGCGGGTGATTTATGCATAGGTCAAGGGAACCGCGGACCAAAAAAGTTTGGAAACCTCTGCATTATATAACAGAAACTGAAGCGTAGTACTTAACTTAACTTAACGTCTTTATACTGGTTTAGAAGACCCTGCAGAGTCTGTATACAACCAGTTACATTTACATCACCTTGCTCTAAAATCTATGCGCATCCAGTTTATTCTTAAACGCATTAACTGTCCACGCCTCCACTACCTCCCCTGGCAATGCATTCCAAGCAGACACCACTCTCTGACTAAAAAAATATTTCCTAATATCTAACCTGGACCTCTCTTTAATCAGCTTGTAGCTATGCCCTCGTCTTATTGTGGGTGGCTGTATTTTAAAAAACTTGTTATAGTCTAATTTATCGATTCCTCTGATCATCTTATAAACCTGTATTAAGTCACCACGAATTCTTCTCTCTTCGAGACACTGTAGGCCGGTTTTTCTGAGTCGTTCCTCATAACTGTAATTCTGGAATCCAACTTTGTCGCTCTTTTCTGTATTCTTTCTAGCATGTTTATGTCCCCTCTATGATAAGGACTCCACACCTGTACACAGTACTCCAATCTAGGTCTAACTAAAGCTTTATACAGTTTGACGATCACTTCCTTGCTCCTATGTTTAATATTTCTTTTTATCATACCTAACATTGCATTTGCCTTTTTCACTGCTACCTTAACTTGCTCACTCACCTTTCCCTAGTAGTAGGTAATTAGCAGACGCGTGAAGATTATCTACCCGCCATTCAAATCGTGCAATCTGAAAGAAACAACAGTAATTTGTTAGTCAGGTTCTCCTCATACACGAAACCTTCCTACACATCCCAACTCGACCATTCTTGTTTCAGATTTATAACTGTGTTAATGGCTTTCCAAAAAAGTATTATGCAGCGCGGCTTATTGTAGTGTATTGTATCACGCCAATTGTCGAAGTGAGTGAAAATTAGGACACGACTCATTTCTTAGCCGCAGTAGTGTAGTGGCAAATGTCCTAGCTTCCCAGTCAATCGATAGGGTTTAATCCCCAATTGGTGCAGGATTTTTTTTTTTCCCAATCACAAACCAGCTCCTGTGGTCCACCCACGAACAATGGGTACCAGAAAAACATCATCATCCACTAATTGCCGTGGGTCACAAATAACATTTCATATACGCCGCATGGTGTGACGGGATCTTTTACATCTATTATCTCAGCCTCACATCTCCACCTCCCCAAGACGCATATCCATTACCACAACGCTCTCCCCTATTCCGACATCACGTAATTCAATCATCCAATCAAATCTCCCACGCAAACAGGGGAAATGCATACTCCCATTTAATGCATGAGTTGCAGCGCTAAGCAACTCATACCTGACTGCTAGCATCAAGGTCAGCGAAAGATGCAACTTGAACTATCGAAGTCAAGCTGTAAATTACCGCACAACGCATTCCGTTCTCCAAACGTAATCCCTCTATTTGCATAGCCCTTTTAAGAGCTTAGTATCGGAGTTTGGAAACGAACGAACAAACCAACGAATGGGAAGAAATATGTTTTTGGTCATTACTAGTCTCTTCTTACCAATATGGATGACTTATTAGTCTAATGTCTTTTCGGGGACGGCGTGGGCTAGTGGTTAAGTGACACGGCTTACAACCCCAAGGTGCTGGGTTCGAGCCCCATCACAGCAACGGCCATTACCCTTTGGAAGCAAACCCTTAAAAAATGAAGGAGGAAGCAGATCCTTACATAAAAATGCATGTTGAAGTCGGATGCACTGGGCCGAGAGGCGCAAAATAAAAACCACAATGCAACGCACACCGCCTTGTGGAATAGATAAATAAGGCGAAACGCAAAAAAAAAAATCTGTCTTTTCCATCTACGTCAATCACTTGGAGAGGGAAACCCAATTGAACATGCTGAACTCCCCTGTCAAATACCTTACTGTAGCCTAAAAAACCCATGTAGAGATACTGTTTTGTACTTCTATATACTTTTCCGCTAAAAAGATTGATTGTGTTTAGGCTAAAATTGATTATCATTAAATCATTCAACGCAAATGTAAATTTAGGTGTGCTGTATGGCTTGGAAACATTGTTATTGTTTGTTATTATGCCCACAATAAGAACGTTTTACTCCTTTGTGCGGTTTGAAAAGTACGTTAAGTAAAGGGTT
This sequence comes from Ariolimax columbianus, assembly GCA_036924085.1. Lineage (NCBI taxonomy): Eukaryota > Metazoa > Mollusca > Gastropoda > Stylommatophora > Arionidae > Ariolimax > Ariolimax columbianus. The sequence continues at coordinate 22,944,190 of JAVGWX010000022.1, read as the reverse complement.
GCAGTAGCTTTCCTTACATTTAGAACGTGCTGATGAAGGTGGACTAAGCCCTCCAGGTTATGTTGTGCTTGGCTTCATCTGCGTGGCGCTCACTACTACGCAGATCACATTGATCCACATCTCGTCAGCCACACTGCTTTGAAAACAGCTTGTTTTTTAGGGAACACTACACGTAAAACAGAAAGTGGTCTTGGTCAGTGTATTGTGCCTGACCCTGACGCGACGTCCTGGTCAGAATGTTGTGCCTCACTGGACTAGCGTCTCAGTTCCCCATGGCTTGGAAACATAACATGTAACTAAAATAGTTACATCCAGTTTGCAGGCCTTCACCACAAAATGCTTGAGTCCTCTTTGCTAGTCTCGAATTTATTATAAAGATGGCATCTCAGTCTGTTGTATTTTGTGTGTAGCCATGAGATGATTACAAGGACTCGTCTATAGAGTTGGTGGTAGACGTCAGTTTTTGTATGTCCGCGATGTTTTCGTCTTCATTTTCATCTATACGTGGCCTTGATAATTATTTTGTCTTGACATTTGTTATTGCTGTGTCATCCGAGTAGTCCGCGGGGGTCTATGTGTATGACAAAGACAAGAATAGCACCACTGCCCCACAGAGAGCATGTTGTAAGATGCTACTACCTGACGTGGCATAACACCGGTCATCGTGAGGTGGTTTGTTAAGAGTAGTGTAGATGTCGTCTAACAGGCTGCGGGTCTACTTTGCTCTAATGTTTGAGTCTATTAAGATGAACTCGCACATCAGATAACCCTGGGAACACCAATGGAGCAGGTCAGCTACCTCAAATATCTAGGAGTGCTAATAGACAGCAGGGGAGGAATCAAAGAAGAGTTAACTGCACGAAGGGCAGCAGCTGGTAGACTTTTCCATGCAATAAACAGAGGATTCCTCAGAAAAAGATAAATAAGCAGGAAAACAAAGATGGATGTATACCACTCGACCTATGTGCCTGTCCTGACATATGGATGTGAGTCATGGGCAATGACTACAACCCAAGAAAGGTACCTACAAACTTTAGAATCGAGGTATCTGAGAAAGGCGGTCCAGGTGACGAAAAGGGACAAGATCGATAACCTGACAATACGTAGCAATCTCGAAGTTCAACCCCTGCAGACACGAGTGGAGCAGTCCCAACTACAGTGGTGTGGCCATGTCTGTAGAATGGAAGGAGATCGGGTACCAAAGCGGTCATGGGAGATAAAAAGTAAAGGACGCAGACCCCCAGGACGTCCCAAAGTACGTTAGGAAGACAACATACGAAAGTCCCTAATTGATAGAGGGCTGGATTGGAAAAAGGCCAGAAAAAGACGGCGGATAGAGCAGTGTTGTGTTCTCTCTTGAAAACCTCTACACCTCACGGTAGAAGAGGAGCGACTAAGTAAGTAAGTAATTAAGGTGGACTCGCACATTGGTTAACCACCCTCCAAGAAACAAGTTGTATACAGACTCTGCAGAGCCTTCTAAACCAGTATAAAGACGTTAAGTTAAGTTTGTTGCTGTATTCCTTTCTATTTGGCAAGTCTTGTCTACTTCTTTATTGCATGTGATGTTGCAGTGGGCTGGTATCAACTGGTTTGTACTTCTGTTGTAACACTGGTCCAAGCTTTCGAGTAGGTCTCTGCGAGTTCCTTTTTGTATTGGTTTTTCTTGAGGGCTATTAACACTGAAAAGACATCTATGAATGAAAATGACCACTTGTTTTTCTGCACGTCATTGCTGTTTGTGTAGGTTTCGGCTGCCGCTTCAAAGCTGTAGCTTCGACATTGAAGTTATTACAGTATCTCCCAGCAGCAATTGCTGTTAAGTAGACTTCATTTTATAAATTAATGGCGATGCTTTCTCCCCCATTTTTTAAAGATCTGAGCCATTCACATATGCATTGGTCCAGGATTTTGGTGGACATTTCTAGCTGAAGTATTTTGAAGTTATCCTGTATCTTTGCATTTCTGTCTGTGGCTTGTTGTCTTCCATGTTGGAAATGTTGCATATGCACTCGAGAAAGAGTCTTCTTTTCCAGGGTGAGAGAATAGACCATTCTAGCAATGATTTTATGGTTGTGGTTACAGGCGTAGCATTATTTCTGATTTTATCTTTTGCCTGGACTGTAAATTTACTTCCCTTCAGCCTGCCTCTATCCAATCTATTTACTCCTTGATGCATTGGGTAGTTTGTGAGTCTTGAATTTTTCAGCCTGCTGTAGAGTTCTGATCTCTCATCTATCTTCCATTGGCTGCAGTCAAGTAGTGGTTTCCATGGCTGCAGCCGATGATGGTTTCCATGGCTGCAGCCGAGTATGGTTTCCAGTTCTGTTATATGTGTGGACTTTAATACCTCTAAAAATGCATGCTGTTTGGGTGCGCCTGATTTTGATAAAAGTTTGATTTTGTTGCTGTTGACCAAACTCTGATGTCATATTCCAAGACTGGTCTAACTCTGGCTGTGAATAACTTATTAGTGCTACTTACATGAGCGCCCCATGTGGTACCAACTACTTTCTTTATGAGAGTGACATACACAGTCACGCCCTCAGATGTGTCCTTAGAATCTGAGTTTTCCCCAGTCAGAGGTCGGTTTAGCGTAACCTCCTCGTAAGTTAGGGTTCCTCGCGTAACACTTGTCGAATAAGTTGGGGTTCCTCGCGTAACACTTGTCGAATAACTTAGGGTTCCTCGCGTAACGCCTGTCCATTAACCTGGAGTTTCTTTCTCACGTGTCACTTGTTCAAAGTTGGGGTTTCTTCCTCATGTAACGCTTGTCCATTTAGTAGGAGTTTCTTCCTCTCGTAACGCTTCTCCCTTTAGTTGGGGTTTCTTCCTCCCATAACGCTTGTCCATTAACCTAGGGTTTCTTTCTCTACTGTTTTGGATCATTATAGATGCCGCCAGACCACGGATTTGCCTGGAATTCACACTAGTCGATGACTTACACTTGTGTTCACGGATACGTGGAGTTGTTTTCCGTCTGGACTTGTTATTTCGTTCTTTTTTTTTGGTGATTTATTCCATCCGTTTATCCTGGTCTGGACGCCGGCTAAATGGCGCTACGCTGTGTCGTATCTCACGGGTTAGTTCTGCCGGTTCACCTTCACGAATATGGCGTGTGGGAATTTTAGATGCTACTATGATGAACTGAATACAGCTGGGGAGAGATGCCAGACTCACTCACACGCTGAGTGTTGTCCATACAACCTCTTGTGGTTATCGAAAAGGCATGACAAACTGCGTTAGATGCCATCCCACCTTTCTACCCTGCGGGTTACATGTTTACGGAAAGGCTTCGGTGGTAACCCTGAGGCAAAATCTGCATCCTATAGTATCTCCAGTCGTCTCGATGAATGTCTTGCCACTGGCAAAAGGTAGCTTAGGCTCTGTGAGTGAGGTTGACAAAAGGCGCAGTTTCTTCCTCACTTTAATCCAAATCTCCGCGCAAGTCACCCATTTCAGCGGACACAGCAAGAGATACGACTGTCCACACGGCTGAACAAAGAGAGTGGTCTTCATCACTTGTGATGGACAAACAAAACTATCTTTCTCACCTGTCACTTGTTCAAAGTTGGGGTTTCTTCCTCTCGTAACGATTCTCCCTTTAGTTGGGGTTTCTTCCTCTCAAAACGCTTGTCCATTAACCTGGGGTTTCTTTCTCACGTGTCACTTGTTCAAAGTTGGGGGTTCTTCCTCATGTAACGCTTGTCCATATAGTTGGAGTTTCTTCCTCTTGTAACGCTTCTCCCTTTAGTTGGGGTTTCTTCCTCTCAAAACGCTTGTCCATTAACCTAGGGTTTCTTTCTCATCTGTCACTTGTTCAAAGTTGGGGTTTCTTCCTCATGTAACGCTTGTCCGTTTAGTTGGGGTTTCTTCCTCTCGTAACGCTTCTCCCTTTAGTTGGGGTTTCTTCCTCTCAAAACGCTTGTCCATTAACCTAGGGTTTCTTTCTCATCTGTCACTTGTTCAAAGTTGGGGTTTCTTCCTCTCGTAACGCTTCTCCTTTTAGTTGGGGTTTCTTCCTCTCGTAACGCTTGTCCATTTAGTTAGGGTTTCTTCCTGTCATAACGCTTGCCGATTTAGTTGGGGTTTCTTCCTGTCATAACGCTTGTCGATTTAGATGGGGTTTCTTTCTTACGTAACGCTTGTCCATTTAGTTGGGGTTTCTTCCTCTCGTAACGCTTGTCCATTAGTTGGGGTTTCTTTCTCTCATAACGCGTGTCCATTTATTTGGGGTTTCTTCCTCTCTTAAAACTTGTCTATGCTTGATGGCAGGCACTATAGCTTGTGCTTTTCAGCGTCAGGTTGTGAAGAGAGTTCTTGACCGGGCCCTAGTATGTGCTTTGTACACGGTGAGCTTTACTGCTTCTGTTATTTCTTCCATCCATATTTTGTGTGATTGAGCCCTTGGTTTTGTGTCCATTGTATCTGTGTAGCGTGGCTTTCTAATGGATACTGTCTGGGGTTTAACGTGTCACGTGGCCGAATCATTTGGTTTGCTGTCTCTTGATGAGATATAGAACTGGTATTTTACATATATGTCTCCTAATATCTTCGTTTCTGATTCTTTCAATTCTTGTTACTTTAGTTGTGTTGACTGTGTACCACCAACACCCGCAACACTTGCTCACTTTCAGCCAATAATATTATGTCATCAGCAGATCCCAGATTATTCTTTCATTTATGATTAGGCCTTGCATCACTTCACTCTGTGGAAATTATCTGTCCAGATGTTAAACATTCAAGGTTACAAAACACACACACATACACACACTCACTCTCACACACACACACACACACACTCACTCACACACACACACATACTCACACACACACACACACTTACACACACACACATACACACTCACGCACTCACTCACACACACACACACATACACACACACATACACCCTCACCACGGGGACACACACACGTCTGTTTCACACCTCTTTTTATATCAACATATGGTGTGCAATTCTTACTAGATCTTACAGTTCCTACCTGTTTCAAATACAGGTTACTGTGTAGTCTAATGTCTTTTCCATCTACATCAATTTTTTGGAGGCACACAATTAATTTCATGTTGGATATTGTCAAATGCGTTACTATAGCAATTACCATAAATAACGGCAATTTTGGACTAATTCAAGGCATGTTATGGGCTTGCTCAGAGTTGCCATATTGGCTTTTTTACATCCAAATTCCACAAATCTGGCTTTGTTAAAGAGCGCTTGTTTTAGACTTTTTATTTGCTAATTTGGCATTTTGTGGGTTTTTTTCAGATCATTTGGCGTTAATAAATTGGCTTCCCTTTTTATGAGTTTAAAAAAAAATATATAAAATCGTTTGAATTGAAATAAAAGAAAAATAATTGTAATTGAAACTGCAACACTTGAACTTTATCTTTCCCTATTGTTGACCATCTAGCGATTAATTAATTAATAGCTGTCCATCGTTGTCGATGAGAGCCGCCGACATCATCCTTGTCACAGATTTCTCTGTTGGGTGTGGGTGCGCATGTGGCTGAACAGGCCAATGCGGGCACGAAAACATCTGCTACATATCGGGCACACGAGGTTTGTAGAAGGTGATGGTGTTCCCGCTGTTCGGGATTTCCGGGTCTCGCGTCTGCTCTGGACTTTCACAACATGGTCGTCTTCACCGGCAGCTACACCCGATTTGGCTGCGCTTCTCCAGTCAAATCTGTTTTGCGCAAGACATTCCCAGGTGTCGATGTCTATCTGGCAACTTTTCAGTCAGTCCTTCAGACCGTCTTTAAATCGTTTCTTTGGGCAACCTCTCTCGCGCCATCCCTTTCTCAGCTCGCCGTAAAGAAGCTTCTCTGGGAGCCGCTCGTTTGACATACGGACGAGGTGTCCGGCCCATCCTAGTCGTGCTTTTTCTAACAGTTCATAGGTGCTGGGCATGTTAGCCCTTGAGAGAACCTCGATGTCAGTGACACGATCTTACATGTGGAATATTCGCCTCAGGCAACCTGTGTGGAAGTGGTTTAACCTCCTTGCATGTCCAGAGTATACAGTCCAGCTTTCGCAAGCGTATAGTATGGTTGGAATGATGGTTGCACGGTAGACTTTGAGTTTTGTCTTGACGCTGATGCCACGGCGTGCCCAGACCATAGAGCGCATTTTACCAAAGGCTGTGTTGGCCTTTGCTATTCTGCTTGCCACCTCATCGTCTAGGCTGACATAACTCGACAGCGTGCTGCCCAGATATGTGAATTTGTCTACGACATTCAGCGTCTGCCCGCTGACTGTAGTCTCTGGTTTTGTGTACGGCATGTCTGGTGCTGGTTGGTACATGACCTCTGTTTTTTTGGCATTTATGGTCAGGCCAAAATTTTAGCATGCGGCAGAGAACCGGTCCATTCCAACCTGCATGTTCAGTTCTGAGTTGCTCATTAGAGCGCAGTCGTCAGCAAATACAAGTTCCCTGATTATGTCGCCAGCCACTTTGGTTTTGGCCTTCATTCTTCTGGGATTGAGTAACTTGCCATCTGTGCGGTACTTTATGGGTATTCCAAGCTCCAGTGATCTGAAGGCGTCTGTCATCGTGGCCGCGAACATCATGCTGAACAAGGTCGGGGCGAGTACACATCCTTGTTTTACTCCGTTTGTTACTAGAAACGTTTTAGAGATTGCACCGCTGTCCAGTACATGAGCACACATGCTTTCGTGTAGCTGTTTCACCGTGGTTATGAACTTGTTGGGGCAGCCACACTTGGACATTATCATCCACAGCCCTCCTCTGTCTACTGTATCAAATGTCTTTGTCAAATCAATAAGGCCTGATTTTATTCCCGACACTTCTCTTGAACTTGGCGAGCGGCAAAAATCATGTCCACTGTTCCTCTTCCGGCTCTGAATCTACATTGGCTTTCTGGGAGGTGGTGGCTTTGTTCAAGGTGTTTGTTGAGCCTGTTTAGCTAGGATCTTGCCTGCTTCGGAGAGTAGCGATATTCCACGATGATTGTCGCATTCCTGACGGTTGCCTTTTCTTTTGTACTGGTGAACGATTGAGACGTCCTTTAGCTCCTGCAGAATTTTTCCTTCAGCCCACATGTGGCAGAAGAGATCAGTGATCCTTCTGGCGAGGGATGGGCATATGTCTTATATACCTCTGCTGGTATTGCATCCGCTCCTGGAGCTTTTCCTAAAGATAGTGAACTGATTGCCCTGTCGACTTCCTCCTCAGTGATGACTTCATCCAACGCCAGGTTCAGTTCCACCTGCGGCATTCGCCGGATGGCCTCCTCATTTATGGACGATGGGTGGTTTAGTATTTTGCAGAAGTGGTCTGCAAATCTGTCTAGAATCTGAACCTTATCTGTTAGCAGTGCCCCATCCGCACTGGGAACTGAAGTATTACTAGAGGGCTGCGGGCCGTAGAGAGCTTTCAGTGCCTCGTAAAACCGTTCGGTGTCATGACGCTCAGCGAACATCTCAATTTCGTCAGCTCTTTTGCTAAGCCAGGAGTCTTACATCTCTCTAAGCCTGGTCTGGACAGATTTACGAGCAGTATTAAAGGCAGCTTTTGCTGCCGGAGATGGTGTGTCCCTCTGGTATTCCCTGTACGCTTCATGTTTTGCATCGAGAAGGCCCTGTATTTCCAGATCATTCTCATCAAACCAGTCCTTATGCTTGCGCGTGAGTGGGCCAATGTGTTTAACAGCTGTATCGTAGAGTGTGTTTCTCAATGATGCCCAGTTCTCTTCGATGTCGTTCTTTTCAAAACGAAGCTCGGATAGTCTGCCCTCAAGCTCTTCCTGGAAGCCTCCTCTCGTGGGTTCGTATTTCAGCTGAGAGACATTTAGCCTCCTCTGTGGTTTCTTTCCCTGGGGGCGTATTTTGGACTGGATCTTGAAGTTTAGCTTGGCAATGACAAGTCGATGGTCGATCCAACATTCTGTACCACACATACTCTTCGTTACCATAGCATCCGCTCCATCCCTACGTCTGATGATAATGTAGTCAATAAGGTGCCAGTGGCGGGACCTTGGGTGCATCCATGTGGTTCTATTTCGGACCGGAAGTCGGAAAGCTGTGTTTGTAATGAGTAGTTCATTTGCGGCACATGTCCTCAGAAGGAGCAGTCCGTTACTATTGCATTTTCCGATACCATGTCTGCCAATGGCCCCCTCCCAGGCTGTATGGTCTGTGCCAACCCTAGCGTTAAAATCACCGAGGATGGCCAATTTGTCAGATTTGGGGACTGCGGCGATGAGCGCCTCAAGGTCCTCATAAAACTTATCTTTTGTTTCCTGAGGATTTGTCATTGTGGGTGCGTATGCACTGATAAGTGTGGCATGGCGCCCTCCTATTAGGGGGAGACGCAGTGTAATCAGGAGGTCATTAATTCCTCTGGTCACGCTTGTGAGCTTGTCGACCATGTTGGTCTTGATGGCAAAGCCAACTCCAGCTTCACGGCGTTCTTCTTTGCTGCGGCCGCTCCAGAGGAACGAATAACCAGCGCCTTCTTCTGTGAGCTGTCCTTCCTCTGTGATTATCTAGTGGTTATAGTATGCAACAACAAAAAAAGCTGCTGATGGGACGGAGGAGGTTTATTGTAAATTGCGTCACTGCACCACCATTGATCCAAAAGTTTTTAACCTCATAAATCATGAAAAAACGGTGAAATACATGATGAAAACTCATCAAAAGGCCAGAATGAACTTTAAGTAGAGAAGGCATCTAGGCAAAATGACAATGTTAAAGCTGCAGAGTTGCAAATTGCTGAGGCCATGACATATCATTGTGCGTTCCGTTCCGTCGACTATGTGTGTGAAGTCATGCCCCATCATGGACAAAGGAGCACGCTGGGACAAATACAATTACACAGAACTAAATGTTCGTTCTTAATAAATAACATGTTCTGGCCTTCTCTGAAAACCGATCTGATTGATGACTTGAAAGTAAAAGAGTATTCTATTATGATAAATGAATCTACTGACATTTCAACACAAAAACATTTGTGCATTTTGGCTCGTTTTCTAAGTGATGAAACAGAAGAAATTTTGACTGAATTTCTAGATTTATACATAGTTGGGTGTAACATTTGTCTAAACAACACAACATGTTTGAAAGCATGGATATTGGGGGAGCAAAAATAGAGGACATAGAGGGGAGAATAAAGAGGTAAGATGACAAAGGAAACAGTCATGTGGTAGTATTGGCAGGTACAAATAATGTAAAGAGAGATGGTACAGAAATAATTATGGATAAATATAAAAGTCTAATGAGAACACTTAAGGAAAAAAAGTTTAGAAAGGTCACAATGATGGGCATTTTAGACAGAGCAGATGGGTCAGACTGTCTAGATAGCAAAATAATAGGTATCAACCTTAGGTTACAGGTGATGTGTGCGGACATGGGAATGGAATTTATTGATGTTAAAGTAGACAAAAGTAAAATGTTAGATAGGGGAGGCTTACATCTAAATGAGATAGGACAGCATGTTGTAGCAAAGTATATGTTCTATCATTGTGTTAGAAATTTAAACTAGTAAGGCCTATGAAGTATGAGACTAAAGATAGGCCTACAATAGGGTGCTATAGAGGATGTAGTCAAAGGGGTAAGTTGGTGTCAGGGAAGTGTGAAATACATAGTAGAAAAGCAAACACTAAAATGATAAAGCAGAAGCAAAAAGAGGAAAACCAACAACATTACAAACTAAAATGTTTTTATGCAAATGTGAGAAGCATAGTAAATAAAAGAGAAGAATTGGAACTGTATGTAGAAGAAGAAAAACCAGATATAATAGGATTAACAGAATCATGGACATATGAGGAGATTGCAGATAGTGAACTTGAAATTGAGGGATATACAATGTTAAGGAAAGATAGGATAATTGGAGACAAGACTAAGGGGGGTGGCGTTTTATTATACTGTAAAAATTCTGTTAATATAACGATCAAAGATTATTTATCATGTGGTAACAAAAATGAAAGTGTATGGGGAGAAATAGAAAGTGGGGGTGAAAAAACAGTGATTGGAGTGTGCTATAGATGTCCATCAAGTCAAAAAGAGGAAGATGAGGAGCTGATTAGTAGCATAGCAAAGGCAAGTAAAGGGAAATTATTATTAATGGGAGATTTCAACTATCCAGAAATAAAATGGGATATGGCAGAAGCACTTGTAGAGTCAAAACCTTAACGTTTTTATACTGGTTTAGAAGACCCTGCAGAGTCAGTATACAATCAGTTACATTTACATCACCTTGCTCTAAAAGCTATGCGCATCCAGTTTATTCTTAAATGCATTAACTGTCTCTGCCTCCACTACCTCCCCTGGCAATGCATTCCAAGCAGACTAAAAAAGCATATAAAGCACTAGTTAGACATATATTGGAGTACTGTGTACAGGTGTGGAGTCCTTGTCGTAGAGGTGATATAGACATGCTGGAAAGGATACAAAGAAGTACGACAAATTTGATAGTGGGATTTCAGAATTACAGTTACGAGGAAAGACTCAGAAAAACCAGTCTACTGTGTCTAGAAAAGAGAAGAATTTTTAGGTGACAAGTACAGATTCATAAGATAATCACAGAAAAGGTTAAATGAGACTAAAATAAGTTTTTCAAAATACAACCACCAAAGAGAACAAGAGGGCACAGATACAAATTAGCCAAAGAAAGGTCCAGATTGGATTGTATGAAATATTTTTTTAGTCAGTGGTGAATGCTTGGAATGCATTACCCCAGGACGTGGTGGAGGCAGAGACAGTTAAGGCATTTAAGAATAGATTGGATGTGCATAGTTTTTAGAGTAGGATAATGATCTACAGACTCTGATGAGTCTTCTAAACCAGTATAAAAAACATTAAGTAAAGTTAAGTTAAATTTGTTTGTTTTACTTTTTTTTTCCCCCCCCTTCTAACATTGTTTGGCCTTTTTTTAAGACCTTATTTGGCCTTATTCTGAATATTGATCTGGCAACCATGGGCCAGCTACTCTTGACGAAAAGTCCGGAAATGAGAGAAGAGCGTTGGTACCCGAGTCAGAACATCCATAGTTTTTAGAACTTTACGTTATAATTGCAAACGAAACACGGACTATAAAATGTCAGATATTGGCTGGGGATGGTTAGCAGATATGGAAGGGTTCGGTACTTTAGGAGACTGTGCTGATGACTTCAAGTTGATAACCTCGGAGGATCTTACAAATTTGAAAACAAAACTATCGTCCATGCAACATGCATCTCACGGAATGATATTCGCCAGAAAAAGTCAATTGCTTTGGAATATGTACGATATGAAAGGAATGGTTATGGTAAATATGAATAAAACAGTAAAAAGCAGTCTTGTTATGAAATATTAAGTATGTGGTGGTCTTCTGTAAAGACTGTAGTTGTCAAAATTCAAAGTGAATCAAAGAAGTCAAGACTGAAGAAGTGTAGGATCAAGACGCTGAGCAGCGCATGAGCTGCAGCGGTCAGCGACTCATAGCTCAGGGCCAGCAAATCAGAGCTGCCAAGACCCTTCTACACCTCCATGCGGTGATCCTGTATAACAGGCTGCAGCAGGGCAGACTGGCCAAGGAGAAGGGATCGAAGAGGGAATGCTAACCTGGTACTCAAAAAATGCTTGCTGAAGTCAGATGTGCTGGACTGAAAGGTGCAAATATCGCAGTCAAGCTGTAAACTATGACAAAACGCATTCCGTTCTCTGGACTACATTTTGCTACTTAAGCCCATTTAGGCTTTGGTAGCGGGAGATTGAGAACGAACGAAGCCAAGCCAGAACTGAAGTGTTATGATATGATCGGTAGACACCTGGCCTGTTCAGTGTTTAGTGCGTGTGTAAATATGAAATACTAATACACCTTTCAGTAATGTATAGTCTACTATAATACACCAGTCAGATCAATCAAAGCCGATGCTCCTCTTGGTGCATATACCACGCCATTAACCACATCTCGCCAGGATTCACGACGGTTCTGGGCTGCTACTCTTCAGCTTCAGGTCATCATCATCATGAAGCATGTCCTTTATAAAACATCGCTCCCATCACAGTCTGTCTGAACCATTTAATTATCAAAGTTCCCTCTCGCATTATCTTCTCCATGTATTCTTAGGTCCACCTCTATCTTTTTCATTGTTGACTCCGTGTAAGAGCCTGCCTAGCTATGTTGAACGGCGCCTTCCTCATCGTATGCCCTATCCAGCTCCATTTTCATCTCTAAATTTGTTGTTCAAGTGGCTGTTGTTGGCTCCTTTTCCGCAAGTCCTTATTGCCTATTCTCTATACCCTGCCTGCTACCCTATGCCCACCGTCCTTCATAAACCTAGAAGACATTTGAGGCATATCAGTAATCATATCTAATTATCTGATACTTCATTTAGTGGGTCAATTCTTGAAAATAAAGTATACTAGTTAATGGTTTTACAACTTATAAAGAACTGGACAAAACACAAAGTGTCATAAAAGAAAACAAATCTAAGCTAATTTAAAATTGTGTGTCATATTTTTCCTGTTCACCAATTTTTTAAACAATGGATATAGAATATGAAAGGTGTTTTTCATGTATAGAGATTATTATTTAGCCTAGCCCACTGATTTTATTTGCGCGTTCTCATTTTCTAAGACTTTGATATAAAAAATCTTCATAATTCAAACGTCTGTGTATGGTTGTACCTATTATCATGCAAACATTTGTGTAACATTGATATTATAATTAATGACAGATATCAATTAAGATATTTTGGCCCTATAACAAGACATACCTTCATACTAGAGGATATAGCGGAAGGCAGTCATCCAAGGGTAGGCATAATGTGTTAAGTTGCTGCACTTAACTCTGGTGTCTTTCTGGAGTGATAAGCACGCATCACCGTACTGAGTCTTCATTCGCTGGTGAGTTTCAATAGCTTTCACTCCTATGCTGCTCAGAAATTGGATAACAGAAAGCTGCTCCTAAATGGTGCATGTCACTAGTGGTGCGACCATCTTTAAATGACTTCTATGACATCAGGTTCTAAATGTTGTCATAGCTGGGAGTGGGGTTGAGGATGAACTCTTAACACCAACTAAATGCTTCCACAGCGTCCATCTCCTGGCCTTCGCGCAGCAGAACTGTTCTGACTAACAGGAGAAGGGGCGGAAGGCAAACCTCTGGCTCCTTAAAACCAGTAGTTTCGGGAAGGTGGGGCTCGAAAGCCTAGGAAGGCAGTTCTTCTTCTTCTTCTGCGTACACAGTCAGACAGTAACCATTATTTTTTCGAAAAAAGCGGCGGTCATCCTGAGACTCTCGCCACTACCATAGAGCTTGTCTTGCAGTTCCACTGGCAATGGCCACATCTGCTCTCTCTGATCCCCGTATGTCGGGCAGTTCTGCAGCAGATGTTCAGTGGTCATTTTACCAGTACCGCACGGGCATTCGTCGGTACACCCTATCTTCAATTTGTTGAATAGGTGGTACCTCAGTCTATTGTGGCCAGTGCGAAGTCTGAAGACAACGACCTGCTCTCTTCGGTTCAACTGGTAATAGGCATCGTTTTTGGTGTAACCAGTATGTTCGGTTTCCCATTTGGTAATGTACCTGGCTTTGATAAGCCGTTTTGACTCTTCGTACGTCATACTGGTATCTGTTTGTGGTAGCCTTGCACCTTCTTTTGCCAGTCTGTCTGCCTCCTCGTTGCCTTGGATGTTGCAGTGTGACGGAACCCACTGTACCACTACCCTTTTTGGTGCGGACAGCTGGCACAGTTTGCAGAGTGCTGCTCTTAAGTCATTAAGCTCAGTGTTTTTCTGGCTTTTTAGCGCTGTGACTACGGCGAGAGCATCTGTCAGCAAGACTATGTGGCTCTCATTTTCACTGTGTGTTGCCATTTCTTCCACTGCCGCCCTCAGTGCCTCTGCCTCCGCTCTGAAATTGCTTGTGTACTTACCAGTAGCGAATGACAGTGTTATTTTTCTGCCATTTGGTAGGTTCAGGAATGCTCCTGCCCCTCCGTTCTGTGTAGTGTCTGTTACAGAACCGTCGGTGTATGCATGGGTCCAGTCCATGCTTGGGTAGCTTTTCGTTATGAAGCTTAGGGTAGTGTCTCTCCTTTCTTTTTCGGTCTGGCAGTTTTTGTTTGCAATACCTGGTATATTTTCTACCACCTCTGGAAATATATCCTGCCTCCAAGTAGGTTTTCGTACAGTAGTGATGGGTTTTGGTGTTGTTAGTGCGTTTATGGGATCTTCGTGCATCTTTGCTTTGGCTATTTCTGCAAAGTTTCTCCGCTTTAGTTTCCCAGTTCCCAAATTGTTTAGCCTCTGGTACATTGGATGGTCCGTCAGTCTTCGGAGTTTCTCTGACTGCAGCTGGGCTCTGCAGTCTCTTCTGTCGGTCATGGATTGCAGTTTTGTAATCTTTTCAAGTTCTACAATTGGCGTTGACTTCATGCCACCTGTTATGATTCTCATGGCTTGGTTTTGAAGTTTGTTAACTTTATCGAAGTTCGCCTTCGCTGCTGTTGTCCATGCCGCGATGCCATACTCGAGAACTGGTCTCACTCTTCCAGTGTACAGTTTCTTTAGTATGCCTTCGTCTGCTCCCCAGCTTGTGCCAGCAAGTTTCCTCATGATCGCCATTCTTTCTCTGGCTTTCATTCGGTTTCTCTCAATCTGACTTTTCCATGTCATGCGCCGATCAAATGTGACTCCCAGATAGGTTGGGTTGTCGTTTGGCTGCAGGATTTTGCCATTTAGGCTTAATTTGGTACTTTGGGGTTTTAATGAGAGCGAGAATATTGTGCACGTGGTTTTCTCCTCGTTTATTTTGACCAGCCATGAGTTCGCCCACTCTTCCAGCGATGTTAGGGCCGTTTGCATCCGATTTCTTGCTATGGTGAGATTCTTTTCAGAGGTCCACATAGCCAGATCGTCTGCAAACATTGAGCTATGGACTCTTCTTGGTATATTCTCTTTAATATCGTTTATATATACCAGGAAGAGTGTGGGTGACAGTACTCCCCCTTGGGGTACTCCCTGCTCGAGTGTCACCTTTTTGCTCATCTGCCCTTGTACTTGGACTCTGGCCGTTCTTTGTTTGAGGTAGTGGTTGATCCACTTGTACATCTTCCCACAAACATCACTTCTTCTTAGCTTGACTCTAAGTCCATCCTTCCAGACTTTGTCAAATGCCTTTTCCAGATCCACCCAAACAGCTACTGTGTGTTTCTGTGCCTGGTAGGCATCTTCTATCTCCTGGGCTATGAGGATGACCTGGTCCTCAGTGGATCTGTGCTGTCTAAAGCCGGCTTGCTGTGGAATTAGTATTCGTTTTTCTTCCAGATGCCACATCAGTCTGGTGTTTATCATCCGTTCCATCAGCTTGCCGACACAGCTCAGTAGGCTTATGGGCCTGTATCCATTCGGATCTGTTTTGTCCTTTCCTGTTTTTGGTACTGGTACCAGTATTGCATCTTTCCATGCCTGGGGTACAATACCCCTTTTCCAGCTTTGGTTCAGGACTGATAGTAGTTTTTTCTTCGCTGTTTGGCCCAGCCCCATCAGCATTTCGTTTGTTATCCCGTCTTTTCCGGGAGATTTCCTTCTCTTTAGTGTTCTCATAGCCTCTTCCATTTCGCGCATTGTTAGTTTGGCCATCATGTGCTCTTCAGGAGCCGTATTTATGTTTTCGTGCCCCTTTAGCTCTTCGCTAATGTCTGTATGCTTATCTGCAGGGACCTCGATGTGGTTTGCTCTGGCATAGTGATCGACAAAGGCGTTTGCGGCTTTCTTACCTGTGATCAAGTTCTCGCCTTGCTTGATAGTAATTTGTTTATTTGACGGGGTTTCGTCGTTCATGGCTCTGACTAGCTTCCATAGCTTGTTCCCTTCTTTGTCCAGGTTTAAACTTTCCGTTTTATTTTTCCAACTTTCTCTTGCTGTTTGCTTGAGAGTGTGTTTGTACTTCGCCGCGGCGGCTTTGAGGGCGATGTTTGCCTCCACGGATTTCTCTCGTTCTGCCATGTTCCTAGCATTTGTTACTGCATCGGAAGGCAGTTCATCTAGGAGAAGTAAAACTCTAATTTTAAACCATCTGAATCTTTGCAGATAACATACTGGCATTTCTTGTTGGGTTTTGTCAGATATGGCTGTGCAACCTGTTTTCTGAAAGTTGGTCAGTGTCTACCAAACCTGACAACCGACGATGTGCGAAGGAGCACACGCAAGAGAATACAATACCTTATCATAGAATGATGAAAGGCAACCTCAATCGAATGTTGTGGCAGGACAGACCAGGTCCTTAGCCTTGGTTGGCGGCTGGTCTAGGAGTGAAGCCCCGACAGGCGAACAGATAGAGCATTGCTCTGCTGATCCGGCAGCTTCTATAGCTTGCATTTGTTCCAAATGTATTGATATCACCTTTCCCTTGGAGCAAACAAGGCAGACCGAGAGAGGGACCATACTGCATGGGCAACACATGGTCTCTATATTTCTGCCCGGGCTTTGTGCTAAAAGCACAATTATTCTCGTCTGACAAGACGATAAAAGCCAATGATGGGAGTGATGACATCTGGTGACTTGTCGTGAAACCACCTTTAGTACACTCTTGAAGGTCTTAACAACAATACCGTTGCTTTACAGTGGCACGATGTTTTAAATTTCTATCGTAATTTTATGGTTTTGAATTTAAATGTAGACAGTTTAATGTAGACATGTACACATGTTTCATTGATTACACCAAGGCCTTCGACACGGTAAAACATGAAAATATGTGGAGAATCATGAAGGAAATGGGGTTTACTTTGCATATAGTCTATCTCATTGATACATTATACCAAGATCAACAAGCCGCTATCCGAGTATCTAGGCAAACATCAGGTTGGTTTGCAATACAAATGGAAGTCCGACAGGGATGTAGCCTCTCACCTTATCTGTACAACATATATGCGGAATGTATAATGAGAAATGTTCGAGAAGACGTGAACATTGAAAGTTTCGACCCATTTACGATTGGGGAGTTACGATACCCAGATGACACAGTGATACTATCAAGAAGGGCTAGAGCAGCTACTTTCAGCCGTTAATGGACATAGTAAAGATCAAAACCTGTTCATAAACATAAATAAAACAAAGATAATGACCACTGACAAAACACAATGTCAGCATAAATTTTCAGTGGGTGGTGAGGAAATAGATCAGGTCACACATTTTGAATATCTGGACTCCAGAATTGACAACAATGGCGACTGCTCGAAAGAAATCAGAAGAAGACTAGCTATGGCAATGCAGAGACTGAACAATCTGAAGAAATTATGGCAGAGCACCAACAAAATGATAAAAGTAAAAGTCTTGAGGGCCTGTGTTTTTCCTATGGCAGCTTATGGCTGTGAATCATGGACGATTACCAAAACTTCTAGACAAAGAATCGAATCCTTCGAGTCAAAATGTTACAGAAAGATCCTCAAAATACCCTTGACAGAGAAAAAAACAAATGTAGACATTCGGCAAGAGTTGAGCATAGAGGAGAACTGGTTTATCAATTCCATTTTGACTAGAAAATGCAAATACTTTGGTCACATCAAGAGACACAACGGTCTTGAGAGAACGGTGATGGAAGGTATGGTGCCAGGCAAAAGAGGAAGGAGTAGACCAAGAAGACGATGGCACCAAGATATCCAGGAATGACTGGCGGAGGCTGAAGTTTTGGCAAGAGAACGAGTTTCTTTCAGACAGACTGTGATGGGAGCGATGTTCTACAAAGGACATGCTACTTGATGATGATGATGAAATTTGAAGCTGAACTTGAGAATTTGAACTTGTGTGTCTGCGTGCGTGAGCATGCACCAGTCTTTTATCATTGCATTAGCAACGTTACAATTGGTTTTTGTGATGCTGAGGTTATCATTTTTAATAAACAATTTCTGATATGATTTCACATTTTTAAGATACTCTTTACATTTTTCAGATGCAAGTTAGGTTTGATGGTGTCTTAGGATTTCCGGGCGGCCTTGTTGACGAAGGGGAAACTCCATTAGATGGTCTAAACAGAGAAATGCATGAAGAAATTGGTCTTGATCTTAGCAAATATTCTTTTACAGAGGAAGGTCGAATAGCTTCGTACATACATGAAATGAAACGCCTGGTTCTTCACTTTTATATGATGGAGGTGACAGCTGAAGATTTTGCTGCCCTAGAACAGAATACTCTGAATGCTGAGGAATATGGAATAGAGGTATGCAGAATCTTCTTCTCTGTAATTTTGGAGACTGTTGAGGCAATTTTCCGTTTTCACTTCTGAATGTTAATTACCATTATTTCTGCCTCAATTAGGGGTTTATTTACTTATCATTTTTTAATACTATCTGGCCAGCACATCTTTTGCAAAATAATGTGGTTTATAAATTGTTAAAATATTACTTAAATTTTTCTCGTCTTCTTATCCTTGGCCAGGGACTGGCAAAACGGTCAGTTACCATCATGTCACGCATGATGGTGTCGTGAAATTGCGATGCAACAATTTTGCATATGTTGCTCTGGATACACCTTTACCTCATTCAATATAAATTCTCGGGGGGACCCAGTAGTCTCGAGGTAAGGTGTTCACCAGGTTCAAATCCCGGTGGAGACACCATAATTTTTCACGTGGATCATCCAGTAAATATTTCCCCTGATCTCTGAGTAGTGAGATCAGACGCCCGTGTGCAGTGGGGTGCACGTTAAAAATACCGTAGCAGTTGGAAATCGAAAAGAGTAGGCCTAACAGCCGCTGCTTGGGCAAAATTCAATTTAAAAATCTACTCAAATTATTCTAGGGATTCTTCCCCTACAGAGAATATTGCAAAAAAAAAGGGGACTGTGTGGTTATAACAACAGGTCTTGGTTATGTGGTTAGCGGAGCGACTTAGATAGCGCGATGACAGGCTGCGGGTCTACCGTGCTCTAATTTACCCTTCCACCTCCACCAGTCTAAAAAATAGGCGATCATATATTCCAGAGGCTAGGATTGACCTGGCAAGTCACCAGTGGATTTTCACATGCCAAAAAAATTTGAAACAAAGGACGTCTAACGACATAAGTAGACAAGATAGATAGAATATAAATTCCCATGTAAGGAAAAAAATAATAGCACCACTGCACCCAAATACTAAAGAGAATATTGTAAACTTGTATTCAGGTCAGAAGAATTTATATCGCTGAAGGATTGGAGCTTATTATTTGTTGTTCATCCTTTTCAGGACGTTTTGTTACATTGTGTCATAGTTTACAGCGAGGCTGCGGTATCTGTGCCTTTTAGCCCGACACATCCGGTTTCAACACTGCACATTTTTGGTCTGGGTTTTACTTCCCTCTTGGATCCTTTTACTCTGTCAGGTCATAAGGATGCAGTCTGTCAGGGCCGCCATTTGGAGGCAGAAAAGAGTCTTGGACAGCGCTGCTTTGCTGACCTTGATGCAGCCAGTCAGATATGAGTTGCTGACTGCTGTCAACTCGATCACTGCATCTTTGGCCCCAGAAATTGGATCAGGGTCAGATAGAAAATACTGATCAAGATCCTACCTCACATCTCTGCCAGCAGTGTCTGCTGTGAAGCTGCCCCGGTGTTATCGTATTACTTATTTAATTATTAAAAAAATCGCAAAACAATTAATGAAATACAAGGACATGTCGGTAAGTTTGTCACAAATTGATATGGGATAACTGGAAATTGTAATGGATGGTTTCAATGAGGCGTGTTCAAATGAAACCGGACCAAACTGCAACAAAGGAACCTACATATGATGCACATGATGACATCACTTCTGGTGTAAACAGCACATACCAACCGTCAAGTTTGCAAAATTTCATCATACTCCAACTCGTAGTTTCCTCAGCAGACCATTGAAATCATGCAGGTGTGATATAGAATCCGTCCAGAGTTGATCATCGAGCGTTGATTTGGTTTCTAATAGCTGATGGATGTCGACCAGTTGACATCCATCGCAGAATGCAGGCAGTGTATGGTGAAAAAAATGTGTCGAAGACAACATTGAAAATCTGGACAACGATGTTTAAAGAAAGAAGTAGTTAACGAAAGATCTTCCGAGACCAGGTCATTTGCGCATATTGTTGCGTTAAATCACATCCTTCTTTAAACATTGTTGTCCAGTTCTTAACTGTTTTCATTGACACACTTTTGTCACCATACACTGCCTGCATTCTGTGATGAATGTCAACTGGTTGACATCCTTCAGCTGTTATAAACCGAATCGCTGATCAACTCTGGACGGATTCCGTATCACACCCACCATGTTTTCAACTGTCTGCTGAGGAAACTATGAGTCGGATAATGAAATTTTACGAACATGACAGTTGGTATGTGCTGTTTACACCAGAAGTGATGTCATCATGTGCATCGTATGTATGTTCACTTGTTGCAGTTTGGTCCGGTTTCATTTGAACATGCCTCGTAATACGAGGACAAGTCGATAAGTATATATGGGATAACTGGAAACTGTAATGGGTGGTTTCTAAACGTGTAATTAGTTAGCAGCAACATCTAGCTTGATGATTACTTTAGGTAGCAGACACTATGTGTCACATGCACATGCGCAGCTCAGATAAAAAAAGAGACTGTGCTCGTGGAGTCTGCGACAGAAGAACAGCATGCTATTGTGCATCTGTTTTAGACAAAAGAACTTCCTGTAAAGGATATTCATAAGAAAATGTGCAGGGAATGGCATGGGCTAGTGACACAGCTCACAAATCGAAGGTGCTGGGTTCGCTACCCATCACAGCACCTGCCGTTACCCTGAGGAAGCAAACCCTTAGAAAATACAAAAGGAAACAGATCGTTACATAAAATGCATGCCGAAGCCGGATGCACTGGATCGTTACATAAAATACGTACGAAGAGTCAAAACGGCTTATCAAAGCCAGATACATGACCAAATGGGAAACCGAACATACTGGTTACACCAAAAACGATGCCTATTACCAGTTGAACCGAAGAGAGCAGGTCGTTGTCTTCAGACTTCGCACTGGCCACAACAGACTGAGGTACCACCTATTCAACAAATTGAAGATAGGGTGTACCGACGAATGCCCGTGCGGTACTGGTAAAATGACCACTGAACATCTGCTGCAGAACTGCCCGACATACGAGGATCAGAGAGAGCAGATGTGGCCATTGCCAGTGGAACTGCAAGACAAGCTCTATGGTAGTGGCGAGAGTCTCAGGATGACCGCCGCTTTTTTCGAGAAAATAATGGTTACTGTCTGACTGGGTACGCAGAAGAAGAAGTTACATAAAATGCATGCCGAAGCCGGATGCACTGAACCAATAGACGCAACATAAAAACATAGTGCAACACACACCGTGGGTAGTAGAAAAATATGGCAAACAAAAAAAATAAATAAGAAAATGCATCCTGTTTATGATAAGTGTTTGTCACGTAAAGTGGTATATAGCTGGGTTGATACATTTTCTCAAGGACATAAAAAAAAAATTGCTGATGAAGATTGGCCAGGTCGTCATGCTCGGACTGCAGTAGAAACATCTATATGGCTGATGGGGTAGGTGATTTGAGCTGATAGGCACTAGGATAAGTACATCAATGTTGGTGGAGGTTATGTTGAGAAATAAGGACAAATATAACGTCAATAGGGACTCAGTGGTCTTGAGGTAATGTGTCCGCCTCGAGTGCCGGAGGTCGCGGGTTCAAATCAGGGTAGAGACCATGATTTGTACGTGTGGATTTTCTGGTACAAATTCCCCTGATCTCTGGGTTGTGAGATCACACTCTTGTGTTCAGTGTCGAGCACGTTAAAAATACCTTGGCAGTTAGAAATTGAAAAGGGTAGGCTTAACGGCCGCTGCCGGAAAAAAAATCTAGTTAAACATCTACCCAAATTATTTATATCTTCCCCCAAGCTTAGTAAGCCGCAGGAAGTTGTAAAATACCTACTACATATAACCGAAGCATTCGACTACCTGGCATTAGACATTAACAGGATTCCAAGTAAGTTCAATAATGAATGGTTTCAAGTTTTTATTTCATTTAGTTTTTCTTTAAATAGTCATTTGTGACCTCTTTACTGACTTGCCCTGTTATACTCTAAGCAGAATAAATTTAATGGCGTCTCCAATCTTTTTTGTTTCAGACTTATGGCATTGTAAGAGTTCCATTATTTACAATGGGTGACGGAGTGAGGGGCTTCCCAGCATTCCTGACTAACCAATTTGCTGGCAATGCGAGAGATGAGCTTATAAGAGGACTGCTTGCCTCTAAACTGTTTACTGAACCAGAAATGTCAGTTGCTTTCAAAGCATACCTCAATCATGCAGAGAATCTAAAAAGCAAAGTGGTAAACTGCAAGCATGATTGATGATTGCTGTGTGTTGGGTGACATACTTTTGTTTTAGTTATTCCAGAAAATGTTGAATTTGATACAATTTTGTACTGGGAAATAATTATTTTGTGTTATATACAGAAGTGTCATACAGAAGTGAACCATGGATTGTCAGTAGACTTCTTTGTAATTATTTTAGCAGTGTTCCATTAGGCCTGTTGCCCAATGCATCCAATTTTAACAGACATTTCTCTCAAGTTCGCCTTCCTCTGCCCTCAAGCGTCCTGACGGAGCAGAAGATGCAGCAGTGAATAAACTGACAGCAGTCAGCGATTCTGTGACTGCTTGCATCAGGGTCAATGAAACACATGATCAATACCTTCTTTTGCCTCCATGCGATAATCCTGGAAACAAGCTGCATTTGTGTAGTTCGGCGAATAGGGATTGTAGTTGGATTGAATAGGGATTATAATGGGTAAGAGCCGCCGAAGACGGATATGTCGGACCGAAAGGTGCAAATATCGCAGCCAAGCTGTAAACTAGCGACACAACGCATTCCGTTTTCCAGACTACATCCTGCTATTTGCGAAGACCTGTACAGGGCTTGGTAGCAGGAGATTGAGAACGAACGCAGAAGAAGAAGTGGGAAAGAAAATCCGATATGAAAAAAACCCAGCTGAAATCGGATATCTGATTACAGCCTCGCTGTAAACTATGACACAATGTCCTTTTCAAGATGAACACTGAAGAAGACGACAAGCTGTCCAGAACACCTCAGAAAAACTGGTTTCTGTCTTACTTTTTCTGGCCCCCTACTCTTCAACCTGTCCAGCTTCGGAGAATCTGTTACCATTAGATAAGTTCTTAGGGTCATAGGAACACACAAACTCCTTTACCATGGCAAGGGGAAGCCGCGAGAAAGGAGAGCCACTAAACAAACAGAGAGATCGCTAGAAAAAAAAAGATGGGGTTTTTTTCAGACGAATGTTAACACTTTCAGGACGTAGTGAAATTCCCATGTTTTGTGCAGCACATTTCCTATCCCTCTAAGATTTTCATCTAATGTTACAGTTCAAGTGTCACTGTATTACAGTATCATATTATGTGGTCGTGTCGTATATTGAATGAAAGGGAATTGCTTGAGCAATAAGAACATATAAATAAAATAAATATAGCTCCATTTCTAAAATAGTCAAGAAGTAAGAAACATGCTGCAACAAAAAAACACAGCGGAAAAAAAAAATGAACATGTCAGAGTTACCCAATATGGACTGCTAATTCATGTTTTGTCATTTGGGACACACTTGTTTAGAATCTACATCCATTTACGAAATTATCTAACGTAGACCTAACATGACATTGGTCTAGCACATGACAATTTTGATAATTATTGTTACTTTAAACAGGTAATATTAAATATGTTACACAAATTTAAGGTTGCACTGGTTTATTTACAGCTAAACACAGGGAGAATAGATCTACTTTCATTTCCGAGTCATAAAAAACGTTTATCATGCGGAAAATGAAACAAAATGCATGTTTATTGTCTCCGACCACAAAAATTCAATGTTTATTTTATTCAACAACGTCCACCTTTTGTAAAGAATTGACTTCTCTGCCAGCATAATTCAGATTGACTAGAAAAATCAACACAAAAACTAAATGAAATGTACATTTTCATTTTAAGAAATAATTTCAAAGAGACTAAGTGCTGAATGAGTTAAGAATACTTCAGAGATCAAAAAGAGTAAGACCATCTGATAGTAAAATGAGCGCAAAAATGGCAGCTTATTCCACACATCAAAAAGAAGTTCTAGTTTGTTTAAAGGTAAAGGTCAGTCCCACAGAAACAACTGCTGTAGAGATAACTCTTCATGTACTGAGCTGCATCATATGTCAGGTGTGTTGGGCAGTTCACTTCCATGCTGTTTTTACCCTCCCCAATTCATATATCAGGTACCCATTTACAGCTGTGTCGACTGGAGGAGCGATCATAGCAGGCAGAAACCACTGCCCAGATTCTTTTCTGTCCGTCCGTGAATTCAAACCCTGGCACGCAGTAATCCCAGTCTATTTTATTTAGGAGCATACAATGGGGTCACTATAGCTGAGAGATAAGGTGCTCTTCTCCCAAGAAACGAACGAATGAATGCAAAATGGTGGATTTGGAACCCTACAAGCTTCAAGCACCCCTGGTCTCAATGGAGGTGAGATCGGCACCTAGTCCTGTCAGAGAAGGACAATAAACTCAAAGTGTAGTTGTTCTTGTTGTTTGTTGTCTAATGACCACAGTGAGTAAACTTACCCATTTGTGTGCCCTGAAAAGGCTCATGCTTGACGCCGCATTCCAGTGGTGCTGAGGTCGGCTAGCTCTTCCCTGGAAGAGTGAAAAGTGAAATTAGTAGCCTGCCGATTAAAGTGAGCTCACAAGCCAACCTCACCTCCTCGGGGTACACACTGGGCAACTAGAACCGTGAGGCTCTAGGCTAAATAGGCAATGGCTCACCTGGGGGGACGGGCTCCTTCAGGTTACTTGTAGATGTTGGCCCACCGCAGCTTGGAGAGGAGATGGGCGCCGCCAGGTGATTTCAAGCCTAAGAATCACTCATGAGGACAAAAACGAAATCTATTATCATGGGATTTTCATGTCTTCATGTGTGCCCCAACGACCTGATGAATTATGGGATGAACTGAACTGAAAAGGATATTAAGTGGCGGGTTGTAGTAGCTTTCCTCACATTCCGAGCATGCTGATGAAGGTGAACCGCAGTCCTCCAGGCAATTGTGCTATGCTTGGCTCCATCTGCGCGGCGCTCACTACTATGGAGATCACATCTATTCACATCTCGTCAGCCAGGCTGCCTCGAAAACATGCTACATAGAAGAAAAATTGTGGTCTTGGTGAGTGAATTGTGCCTGACCCTGATGCGACATCCTGGCCAGTATGTTGTACCTGACTGGACTAGCGTCTTAGTTACCCAGCGCAGTGGTTAGTGCACTGGCTTTCCATTCAGGCGATCATGGTTCAATCCCCAGTTGGTGCTAGATTTTTTACTGATTGCAAACCAGATCTTGTGGTCGACCTAGCCACAGAAATTGGGTATCAGAAAAA
The DNA here is from genome assembly GCA_036924085.1 of Ariolimax columbianus. Classification (NCBI taxonomy): domain Eukaryota; kingdom Metazoa; phylum Mollusca; class Gastropoda; order Stylommatophora; family Arionidae; genus Ariolimax; species Ariolimax columbianus. The sequence continues at coordinate 22,918,798 of JAVGWX010000022.1, read as the reverse complement.
ACTGGGACGTAAAGTCGGCTGGCGTAATACTGCCCACTATGTGCCATGGGTCACAAAATAATATGGGCCGAACACCATATTTCCTATACGTCGCAGGATCTTTCTTTTTTCCGTGTGCGCACAGTGCATGTTTAAGATCCCTTAGCAGTTGAAAAGTAAAAAAAGAAGCACAGGCTGTTAGCCGATGTCCAGTAAAAAATTATGCAAACAAAATTTCTACCCAGTAGTGACCTATATGAAGACCAAAAGGCATCAACCTCCCCATCATGCAAAGACACAGAAGACTAATCAGCTGTTTGTCTGCACACTAGACCACAAGTGTACACACACACACACAAATTACTTCTACACCCCTAGGGGTTGAATAGGGAGGGTTAAGAGTTTATGGGCGCACAAGAAGAGCAGGCATAGACCATTGACAACAGACATAAATTGCTTGACAAAAAAATGAAGATACTGAACAGTTTAGCATCGTAGCATGAAAGGTCAACAAGAGAATTGATAAACATGACTACGAACAAGAAGCTGTGGATATCAATGATGATATTTAATTTGATATGTACTTGGGAATCTCACAGTGTATTTGAATATCGGAATCTAATCATTTGTATGTCTTCTTTAATGTTGATGTCGTTCTCATTTTATATCAGATGGCAAGTCAATAAATAGGTCACAAATGGATATTTAAAAAAAAAAAAGGTTTATGATGTCATCATAGGTGCCTCAGTCTTTGTAGACCATGCGAGCGACGCACTATGAGTAGTCTCTCCAGGGCGCAAGCCTGGATGCTGAATATGGAGACCCTGGGTTTCCCAAACTGCAGGATCCCCCTCTCGGTCTCACTGGTGTAATTCAAAGCATGAACATTTGGCACCAGCTCAGCTGCAGGAGCTGCCAGAATGAGTTCGCAATTTTGGAACCAACCGCCTTAAGTGCTACCACTTCGGATTTTCTGTCTGGGTTTACTCCCGTACCATTCCCTCCCATAAGGTTTCCACAGGGCACCGGAGACGTTGCCTGCAGATACTAGTTACTCGGGACATCCGATGATACTCTCATTGTCCCAGGACTAGTCAGCACTCCCTGGGACTTGTGGGTTTAAAATCAGAGTTTCAACTCCCAGTCCTAGGCAAACTGCCTGAACAGGCCAACGAGCTTCATCTACCCGAGTTTAGAGTCAGGGGAGTTTACCTTCTCTAAGATTGGCTGCCAACCAAGGCTAATAAGCCCAATCTGCTCGTCCAGTTATACTGCCGGGTACTTGGTGGCGCCCCACAGCAGGCTCTGTAAGAAACAGGAGGCCCCTCGTGAAGGTGCTGCTGGGGACACAATGTCATTGGCATGGAAACTCCTGCACAGCAAGCTGAACAGGGAATCCAGAGGCGATCTCTACACTTGGAAAAGATAGTCTATAGCAGACACTTCACTTTCCCTTAATGAGCGGGATGTCCACCCCAGACCTTCCAGGCTCTTCCCTGTTGACATTTAACCGCCCAACAGTATAAGATTTGCACTCTATAGTTGACTGTGCTGGTAACCTTTAATCTGTCATTGTGTTAGGTCTTGCCACCGAGTATTTCTCCCTGTTAGGTATGTCAACGTTGAGGAGAATCGGATTTAAACAAATGATAAAATTTGTATGTCAACTTTTAAATTAAACTGTATAAAGTTGCTAAACACTATATAAAGTTACTTGCCCATTGCAAGCGATGATGGCGACATAAGACGGTTTTATCTTGATGATGTAACTTGCGCTGTATAAATGCCAAAAAAACAGAGGTCATGTACCAACCAGCACCAGGCATGCCGTACACAAAACCAGAGACTACAGTCAGCGGGCAGACGTTGAATGCCGTAGACAAATTCACATATCTGAGCAGCACGCTGTCGAGATCTGTCAGCTTAGACGATGAGGTGGCAAGCAGAATAGCAAAGGCCAGCACAGCCTTTGGTAGAATGCGCTCGATGCTCTTGGCACGTCGTGGCATCAGCGTCAAGACCAAACTCAAAGTCTACCGTGCAACCATCATTCCAACCCTACTATACGCTTGCGAAAGCTGGACTGTATACTCTGGACATGCAAGGAGGTTAAACCACTTCCACACAGGTTGCCTGAGGCGAATATTCCACATCCGATGGCAAGATCGTGTCACTGACATCGATGTTCTCTCGAGGGCTAACATGCCCAGCATCCATGCACTGCTAGAAAAAGCACGACTAGGATGGGTCGGACACCTCGTCCGTATATCAGACGAGCGGCTCCCAAAGAAGCTTCTCTACGGCGAGCTGAGAGAGGGATGGCGCGAGAGAGGGCGCCCAAAGAAACGTTTTAAAGACGGTCTGAAGGACTCACTAAAAAGTTGCCAGATAGACATCGACACCTGGGAATGTCTTGCGCAAAACAGATCTGACTGGAGAAGCGCAGTCAAATCGGGTGTAGCTGCCGGTGAAGACGACCGTGTTGTGAAAGCCCAGAGCAGACGCGAGACGCGGAAATCTCGAGTAGCGGGAACACCATCCCCTTCTACAAACCTCGTGTGCCCAATATGTAGCAGATGTTTTCGTGCTCGCATTGGCCTGTTCAGCCACATGCGCACCCACACCCAACAGGGAAATCTGTGACAAGGATGATGTCGGCGGTCCTCATCGACAACGATGGACAGCTATTATTATTATTATTTGGATTATAGTGAGGAAGAAGCTGCAATGGTCATCAACCTCACTTTCTGGTCCCCAACTACCTTGGGCCAATAGCAAGACAAGTCAAGATGACTGGAAGGAATTCAGGATGCATGCACTCTGGTCCCACTTCCTTTGAGACCAGGGGTTACTTGAAGCCTGCGGGGCTCGAACCCACGCCATTTCCATTCATCGCTTTGATGGGCGAGTGCCTTGTCCCTCGACCCTTTAAATGTTATATAACATATGCAATAATACTACATCAATTTGTACAAATGCAGTGATTGAAATCTCAATTCAGGTCATTGAGCGCACTCCCCCTTCAAGCATTTCAGCCTTGTAGCTGTTTCTTGACAATCAAGTGTAGTCCAAGTGTATTGCTACTGTCAACTATATGCATTGGGCCCACAACCTTTTGGTTGCCAAACCTGTCTCACACCCATGCAGCCAGTTTGTGGCAATGATGAAGCAAACATTTTATATGTACATAAACTCACTACTCTACATTCCATCGCCTCATTGTGATTGATCCATAACCAAGTTGAGGCCATTTTAGCTGTATTCGCCAAAGTCTTTTATATTTATAATTTTATTAGATGGCACAGGCAATGTTCTTTTTAATTTGGGGAAGGAAGACTAAAAAGAAATGTAGGACTACTAAAACAACTTCTCTTAATATCAACTCCCCTAAGTTTCAGGTGTATGTGAGTCAGTGGCTGTAAATGGTTGAATATTTATTTTATAAAACGTTTCTCAAACTTTTTCAGTCCACTGCACCCTTAGTTTACCGGAATTTTTCCATGGCAGCGTAAGTCAGAAAATGAGCCTACTTAACAGTTGCAGCGGTGCACAGTTAATGAATATATTGGGATGTTTCGTGGCTGCAAACCAGCCACCGCATCCCAGGGTGCCATGTCACACAGTTTGGGAACCACTTTTATATAAAAGCATATAGACATATTTAATTATGAACTTTTTTTTTTTTTTTTACATTTGTCTTATTTCTCTAATCCCCCCCCCCCCCCCCCCCCCCCCCAGCGGTGTGCATTGGACTATGTTTTTATTTTGCGCCTATCAGCCCAGTGCATATGACTTTGGCATTCATTTTATGTAAGGGTCTGCTTACTCCTGCATTTTCTAAGGGTTTGCTTCCCCAGGGTAATGGCCGGTGCTGTGATTCGGGAGCGAACCCAGCACCTCCGGACTGTGAGTCATGTCACTAGACCACGAAGTCCCCACATATTGGAGTTTAACTACAGGTTTGTTTGTGCTGCTACTGCTTTGACTGTTGTCCAAAGATCTTCTTTGAATAAATAAGGAAAGATGATTGCACTGACTTACAGTCTCTCTTTGTTGCACTTCAGATTTTAAAAACAAGTAATTTAACTTATTATAATATTTTGGCTTGCTGGCACATTTATTTTTGTGATGTAAAACTATAAGTAAGAAGCACATGCACACATTAAGAAAAAACTTGAATTTGAGAAACCTGTACATTTATGTATGACCCTTTGTTCAAGCCAGTATATCAGCTATATTGTAAGAAATTTTGTGAGCCAATGTAGCGACTATGGAGTGAATCAATTAATGAGTGTTACTGTAGTCCTGTAATATCTGGGAAGTAAAGGCGGCCAGCGTGATTCTGACCACATCATCCACTATGTGCCGCTAGTTACAAAATAATATGGGCCTAACACCATATTTCCTATGCGCCGCACAGCGTGACGGGATCTTTACTTTTTTTTTTAAAACTGAGGAAAGGGTGGCCAAGCAGAGATTAAGAAGTTCAGACACATGTGCACATTAAGCCAAGCAGAGATTAAGAAGTTCAGACACATGTGCACATTAAGCCAAGCAGAGATTAAGAAGTTCAGACACATATGCACATTAAGCCAAGCAGAGATGTGGATTCAAAACCTTGGGGAATACAGAAAAAAAAACAAAAAAAAACCAGGTTAATTATAAATCAATAAATTATCTAACAAAAGAGAAACCATCTTTTGACCAAATGATGTTTTTGATTATGTGCACTTACAGGTGTTACTGTAGTGTGGCCCTTCGGCCATTTAAACTTGTCTGCATGCTGCCATTGGTAAATTAAACTTTATTTCATGCAGCCCTTGATAAATTAAACTTGATTTCATACTGCCATTGGTAAATGAACTTGATTTCATACTGTCATTGGTAAATTAAACTTGACTCCATGTTGTCATAGGTAAATTAAACTTGATTTCATGCAGCCATAGGTAAATTAAACTTGATTTCATGCAGCCATAGGTAAATTAAACTTGATTTAATGCTGTCATTGGTAAATTAAACTTGATTTCATGCTGTCATTGGTAAATTAAACTGGATTTCATGCTGTCATTGGTAAATTAAACTTGATTTCATGCTGTCATTGGTAAATCAAACTTGATTTCATGCTGTCATTGGTAAATCAAACTTGATTTCTTGCTGTCATTGGCAAATCAAACTTGATTTCATACAGTCCTCAGAGTGGTTCAAATTTTAAACCACTGGTACACACTCTGGGTATCTTACAAAACAAAATTTCCTGAACTGTGTTTACGCTTTCGATGAAATAAACATATGCTCTTTGTCCTTTTGGGATGTTTTTTTATATCTTGAAGTTGTTGATGTTCTAATTATGCACAAACTGTCATTCATTTTCTATGTGTTCAGATATATTTTTATAAATTGGGAGAAATGTGTTCTTTGTGTTAATACTTACTTTCCGTGTCCAAGCCCCATGTCATATATCTTGCTTCCAGTATTCAGCAACATGGACTGCCCTGTCATTTGCCTCCAGCATGTCGCACCTATTGCATGTTTCCTGGAGGTTGGGGCAGGTCATCAGGTGGTCTGGGTCCTGTATTGCGCGGCAATCACATGTGTCATCATCTGTCTATCCCCATTGCTTCAAATTCCTCTTGCACCGTGATACACCAGTTCGGAGTCTGTTCAGCGACTTCCATGTTGTGTATGGTAGATGATGTCCAGGGGCAGGTTCCTCCCGAAGTTCCATCTCTGGGGCCTGCACCAATTCGTGCCACCTCTCGATATGGCGACTTTCAGGGTTTGTATGTATGGGGTTTGTTGTTTTTAGAAAGCTATGTCTGGATTTGAGTATTGTGCTTTGTACCTGATGTCCAAAAATTGGGTGCCTTTTGTGTTAATAATTTTATAAGCCCATGACCGTGTATGTTGGCTGGATGATGTCAATGGAAGTTCCATGTTTAGACGCAGAATATAAAATGAAATTATGTAATAACGGAACTTCAGAAGAGCTTGTGGGACCAAACAAGCGAGCGTGAAAAATGAGAATGTATCTGATGTCCAAACATTGGGTGCCTTTTGTGTTAATAATTTAATAAGCCCATGGTCGTGTATGTTGGCGGGATGATGTCAATGGCCGATGCTCTGAGAGGAGTGACAGTCTTTGATTGATTTGGCTTGGCTTCGTTTGTTCTCAATCTCCCGCTACCAAACCCTGAAAGGGCTTAAGTAGCAGAATGTAGTCCAGAGAACAGAATGCGTTGTCATAGTTTACAGCTTGACTGCGATATTTGCATCTTTCGGTCCAACACATCCGACTTCAGCAAGCATTTTTTGAGTACCAGGTTAGCATTCCCTCTCCGATCCCTTCTCCTTAGCCAGTCTGCCCTGCTGCAGCCTGTTATCCAGGATCACCACATGGAGGTGTAGAAGGATCTTGGCAGCTCTAGTTCGCTGGTCCTGACGCTAGCCGTCAGCTATGGGTCGCTGACCACTGCAACTCATGCAGATCATAATTGATTTGATCCATATTAAATTTGTGTTAATAATTTGATATGGATCAAATCAATCAAAGACTGTCGCTCCTCTCAGAGCATAACCCATTGACATCATCCCGCCAACATACACGGTCATGGGCTGCTCCATCTGCCTCTCTCTAGTTGTAATAAATTAAATCTTAGTTTCTTCTCAGATTCTCTTCTTCGTGTATTTTTTTGTCTACATCTTTCTCTTCCCTTGATGACCCCATGAAAGAGCCTGCCTGGCTATGTTGGGCAGTGCCTATGGTAGTGCATGTCCTATCCAGCCCCATTTTCCTCTCTTAATTTGTTGTTCCAATGGCTGTTGTTCGCTCCTTTCCCATAGGTCTTCATTCCTCACCATGTCTGCCACTGTATGCCCATTATTCTTCGTAGGTATCTGTTAATGAAGGACTGGAGTCTTTGTTGTATGACCTTGGTCTTTCTCCATGTCTCCGCACAGACCCGACACTGGCGTTGAATATTCTATCTTTGATATGAATTTTAATTTCTCTGGATCTCCATATGTTGTTTAGTGTCAGGAATGCTACCCTTACCTTTCCAATTCTGGTCCTTACATTTTAATATTATAACGGTCCTTGAACACATGTATAACAAGGCGTCTAGTGCAGTTCTTGTGAATGGGAGGCGAGGAGACTGGTTTCGCACATCAGTTGGTGTGAGACAGGGGTGTACACTCTCTCCAACTCTTTTCAATATATTCCTTGAAGGAATTATGAGTGAGGCACTTGGAGGTCACGTTGGTACTGTCAAGATAGGGGGCCGAACGATTACTAACCTTCGTTTTGCAGATTGGCGGGTTCAGAAGCAGAACTCCAGGAATGGGTCAGAAGGCTCGATGAAACAGCTCTTTACTATGGTATGGAGATAACCGCTGGAAAGACAAAACTAATGACAAACAACGCTACGGGCTTCAACAGCAAGATAAAAGCAAACGGTCAAGAACTCAAAGTAGTTGACCGTTTTAAATATCTTGGGTCGATTGTCAGTGATGAAGGATCAAAATGTGAAGTATTGGCCAGAATAGCACCGACAATAGCGGCGCTTGCACGGCTTAACAAAATCTGGCAAGATAAACGGTTAGCACTACGCACGAAAATCAGATTAATGCGTACACTGGTCCTGTCAATATTTCTCTATGCGTGTGAGACATGGACAGTTACAGCTGACCTTCAACGAAGGATACAGGCCTTGGAGATGAGATGTTTCCGAAGACTTTTAAACGTCACGTACAAAGATCGAGTTACAAACGAGGAAATCCGAAATAGAATTACGACGGCAATAGGGCTTTTCGATGATCTCTTGGCAACTGTCAAAAGAAGGAAACTCACTTGGTACGGTCACATATCGAGATCAAATGGTCTTGCAAACACAATCCTCCACGGGAAGGTGCATGGCAGACGACGAAGAGGCCGGACCAAAAAGAGATGGGAGGACAACATAAAAGAATGGACCAGTCTCCGACCAGAAGAGTCACAGGCAGCGGCTTCTGACAGAGAGGGATGGCGTGGAGTTGTGGGGATGTCTTCATGTGTGCCCCAACGACCTCACCGGTTACGGGATGACCTGACCTGACCTGACATTTTAATCTGTACCTCCTCATGCGTCAATTGTGCTGCCCAAACAGGTAAAGGTATCCACTCTTTCCAACGGCTCTCCCTCCACAATGGTTGGTTCTTTGCTGACAGTGTTGAATTTCAAGAGCTTGGTTTTCTTCATGTTGATATTCAGTCCCAATTTGGCTGATTGTTCTTTCACCTTACCAAGTTTCTCTTGCATTTGGTTATGACTGTGTGACAAAAGTACCAGATCATCTGCATAGTCCAGGTCCTCAAATTGTTTCACCAGACAATGATTACTCTTTGCTCCCATATATATTACATAAAAACTATACTGTTGCATCTGATTTTTTAATGAATAGAGAGATTTCCTCACAACAAGATGGCATTTTATGTTCAAACAAACAATGTCTTCATTTTGCGAAGAAATTATACAATCAAGAACATTTATTACCATGGGGGGGGGGGGGGGGGGCGCTGTAAAGAGTGATGAGGTACAGTGAATGAGTTGACAGAACTCAACAACTCAAAGCTGTCTACTTGCACCAGGGTTAGCGAACAAAAGCTGACGAAAGCCCTATTCCGCCTCCATGAGGTGACCCTGGAAATAGGCTACACTAGTGTAGTCTGGCAAAGAGAATAGAGATCGAGGTGGTAAGGTAAATCCAGTACCCAAAAAATTAGCCACCTAATGTGCCGGGTAAACTGCAGATATTGAAGTAAACTACGACATGACGTCACAATGTTCTTTTCAGGACAAACACCGCAGAAGAAGGGTGAAACATTGATCAAGACCCCCACCTCATGTCTTCAACCTGAAAACAAGGCTGTGTCATAGCAGTCTGGCAAACAAGGTGGGGGCTGACACTGTATTCCCCACAGTGCTGAATTTACTGAGGAACCTCACATTGCACTACAACCACGGGGATCCTGGTCAACCTTCTCGATTATGCATTGGGATGTAAGAAGTTAGTCGGATCATCTTCATTGCACTCTGGACAAGTCCATACGCACTCAGTTCTCATCCTCTGTATGTAATGACTGACCATTCCGGTCCTGTGCTGGTTAACCAGACGTTTTTGGATCCCCGTGTGGCGTTTCTTCCTCGCCGCCCCACATTTCACATCCAATTCAGCAAACGGATGATGGATCCGTTTGTGTTTGCGAATGCCAACAATGAGCATGTTACTCTTTTGTGCGCCCTCAAAAGGACACTGGCAGGTTGCAGTAGCTTTCCTCATATTCTGAGCATGCTGATGAAGGTGGACCAGGGTCCTCCAGGCGGTTGTGCTATGCTTGGTTTCATCTGCGTGTCACTCACTACTAAGGGGATCATGTCGATCCCTCACCTCGTTAGCCAGGCTGCCATGAAAGGTGAGAGTCTTGGCCATTATGTTTTGCCTGACCCTGACTAACATGTCTGATCAGTATATTTTGCCTGACCAGACTTAAATTCTTTCTCCACAATCCATCTGTGTAGATAATGACATCATCATCTGTGGAAGAAGAGCCACTGTAACCTGCCACTAAAGAAGCATCAAGGATTAACTCAGCTTTGAACAAACAACACCACTACCACATGAACCTTTGAGGACTTGGATCTTCAGGCCAATAAAATGGTTTCCGCGTAAACATATATATCGTAAATGCATTAATGGTTACATAAAACAACAATTCAATTATCAAAAGCCTTGAAGTTGGAAGTTCCATGTTTAGACGCAGAATATAAAATGAAATTATGTAATAACGGAACTCCAGAAGAGCTTGTGGAACCAAACAAGTGAGCGTGCAAAATGAGAATGCTATTCGCCAGAGCAATCCCTTGTGACGGGTCAGATTATAAAACTGGTGTAAGCTGAACATATAAACAGGAATGAGGGCGTACCTTGCCAGGTTGTATCTTTTAAATAATTTGGACCACACATAAAACGTGTAATGCCTGTTATCACTCAGCAGATATTTGTGCTCATAAGTGAACACTCTAATTAGAAACCCAGCGGGTATTACGAATAATAATACCTTCAATGGGTTTCTGACAACAGAGTGAAGAAATGCAAATGTCCGTCTGGGATGAATTAAATGCATAAAAGAAAAGGCAGAAGATATACCAAGAAAGTAAAACACTTGTGGGAAGTTGTAAGATGCTTCATGGTGGGACCTATCCCCAACAACTATGCCCCTATTTACAACAACAAAAACTGCAAAACAAATAATTACACATATATAACCAAATGTCCTCATAAACAGTTCTTTAACTAAGTTGAGAAACTTTGCTTGGCTGGAAAAAACCGTCTGTAGGATCAGCTTGAAAGCCTCCATGTCTTTCATGTTGTTTGGGCTGCCTCTGAACTTTTTGTCAAGCCGGAGGTGCTGGTCTATGACTTCAATTACAACCATTCCAAGGCAAAACAAGACCCAGATAATATTGGTTTGTCTGAAGAGAACTGCAGCAATGCTTACTGCAGCAGACGATCGATGGTATCCGTGTACACAAAGAGCATACATCAAAAGAGTAAAAAATGTTGAACCAGGATCGGTGTAATACAGCCAAGTAAAGAAGTACAGAACTGGAAACAGTACCAAAACTGTTGCATTTAGAACTTGCCTAAGATAAAGTCTTTTACTAACCTGCGGAGAATTAAAAAAAAGAACAATTATTAGCATGAGCGGAATGTCCACTAGGTTGTATTGATTAAATATTTGAATAGCCGGTTGTCAATGAATATATTTGTACAGATGGTTTCTGCTTCTTCATTTGAGGGTCTTTGTGTATTTAAAAAAAATATATTATACATTTGCCTTATTTCTCTATTCCCCAAGGCGGTGTGCGTTAAACTATGTTTTTATTTTGCGCCTGTGTCAGTCCAGTGTTTCTGACTCTGGCATGCATTTTATGTCCACACCATCCCTCAGGTCTTTGTGTATAACAAGGAAAATAATAGCACCACTGCCCCACATTAAGCATGTCATAAAAGACGATTTTGTTTAGAGCAGCATAGATGGCGCCTAACAGGCTGCAGGTTTACTTTGCTCTAGTGTTTGAGTCTACTAAGATGGACTCACACATCGGTTAACAATCCTCTGCTGCACTTATCCCAATGCAGCAGAGTAATAAGCTGCTCGAGCCAAACCTGCTAAGCAGAAATCCTCTTCCCTGCTACATCCAGAGCTGGGACGTGCACAGGGGCATCTGCCCTTGTAGAAGTACAGGTCGACTAAGACATCTGGAATGGAGTTGCATATTAATGTGACCCTCTCTGTGTGCCTGATATTTAATCTATTTTGGGGGTTTAGGTGTGCTCTTTGTATGCAAACCAGATCTATCTTTTCTTCACAAGTCTCGCTGTCAGCGCCTGCTATTTTTTGGTATATCTTCTTTTTCTTCGTCGTTCATTCTCAAACTCCCGCTACCAATCCCTCAAAAGGGCTTTGCAAGCAGCAGTATGTAGTTCGGAAAACAGAATGTGTTGTAGCTTGATATTTGCACCTTTCGGTCCGACTTCAGCTGCCATTTTTGGGTAATAAGTTAATCTTCGATCCCTTCTCCTTAATCAGTCTGCCCTGTTGCAGCCTGTTATCCAGGATCACCACGTGAAGGTGGAGAAGGGTCTTGGCAGTTCTGGGTCGCTGGCACAACTGACAGCTTTGGATTACTGCCTGCTATAGCTCATGCACTGTTCAGCATCTTCATCCTACTTTGGTATATGCCGTCTGCATTTTCAGTACATTATATGCTTGCGCATTCTTGCTTCTAGTGAGTTCTGGCCAGTAATACATTCCTTTGGTTCCTATTTCCTGGCTCTCAAATAGGGGTCAGGATGAACCCCTGCTAGCTTGAGCTGGGCCTCTTTAAGACGTTGGGCCCAGCATTGTTCCCACCTGTTGGGTCTTTACAGGCAGAGCACCATATCTAGAATCCTTTGTCATGCTCGGGATGATACCATGAGGTGTGTTGCACCATGTTATGCACTGTATGGTCTAAACGAAATGCATGGTTTTTTTTTTCAAGTTTGCCTTCTCTAGCATTTTTTGTTTGAGATCATTATGCCTTTACGAACAGGTTAGGATGCCAAGTCTTGGAATCCTGGTATTCAAACAGGCATGTCAATGTCTGCTGTCAGGTAGCCGAAGGCTTCGGCTCTATATATTAGGTATTTAAAAACTTCTTGCGGCTTCCCAGGTCTGGGGGAAGGTACAAATAATTTTGGTAGATTTTTAACTATAATTTTTTAATTTTTGTCAGGGCAATGGCCGTTAATCATGCTCTTTTCAATTTCTAACTGCCAATGTATTTTTAAAGTGATCGACACTGAACATGGGAGTCCGATCTCACGACCCAGAGATCAAGAGAATATTTAGATCCATGTGAAAAAAATACCGGTCTCCACTGTGATTCAAACCCGGGAACTCCGGCACCCGAGGTGGACATCTTACCTCGAGACCACTGAGCCCGTACAAATTAAAATATCGTTTGATGATCTATATTGAAATTACTGCATTGGTTCTTCGACCCTGTGCGTCTAGTGGAGCTGAGAATTTGACCACTGTAACTTTCCTAGCAAAAGGCAACTAAAGAGGGCTGTGGTTGGGGGTTATCAATTTCATTATGTAAAAAGAGGTGCTACATAAACCAGAGTGCACTTACGTACGTTGATATATTCTTCTTGGAAAAGGTGAAGGTCAGTCCCATGGCAACAATTGCCATCGAGTTTATGTACTAAACCTCAGCCTATGTGAGGTGGAGTGGCCAGTTCCCTTTCTTTGATGATTTTACCTTCCCTAACTCATACATCAGGTACCCATTTACATCTGGGTCGATTGGAGGAGCGGTTGTACCTGGTACGAACCATGGCCAAGCCTTGTTATAAACAAAAATCATGAATTAAAAATAAAATGACTATTTTGTGCACCACAAATGTTTCTACTAAAAAATATGCTTAATATGAGGCGTGTTCAAATGAAACCGGACCAAACTGCAACAAGTGAACATACGCATGATGACGTCACTTCTGGTGTAAACAGCACATATCAACCGTCAAGTTTGCAAAATTTCATTATCCTCCGACTCATAGTTTCCTCAGCAGACCGTTGCAAACATGCCGGGTATGATATGGAATCCATCCAGATCAATAAGCGGTGATTTGGTTTCTAATAGCTGAAGGATGTCGACCAGTTGATATTCATCGCAGAATGCGGGCAGCGTATGTTGACAAAAATGTGTCAAAGATAATGAAGGACGTGGGTTAACGAAAGATCTTCCTAGACCAGGTCAGGCGCATATTATTGCGTTAACTCACCTGGTTTCAGAAGATCTTTCGTTAACTCACGTCCTTCTTTAAACATCATTGTCTAGTTCTTCACTGTTGTTTTCAATACACTTTTGTCACCATACACTGCCTGCATTCTGAGATGAATGTCAACTGGTCGACAACTTTCAGCTGTTAGAAACCGAATCGCCCCTCGCTGATCAACTCTGGATGGATTCCGTATCACACCCACCATGTTTTCAACGGTCTGCTGAAGAAACTATAAGTCAGCGGATAATGAAATTTTGGCAAACTTGGCGGTTGGTATGTGCTGTTTACACCAGAACTGACATCATCATGCGAATTGTACGTATGTTCACTCGTAGGACCCGATCTAGGAACCTCTTCATAACCTGACGCTGAAAGGCACAAACAGCACACAAGCAAAAAGAAAGCAGAAGAATGAATTAGTAATTGTAACAATATTACCTGATTATTTGCTGATAATTTCTTGCACAATATTAACAAGAGTATAAAGTTGCCAATGCAATATGTCACATTGCTAGCCCTGAGATTTTGTGTTGTGCAAACTTCAGATAAGCTAACACCTTGCAAGCTTGCGAATGGAAGCAGCTGAATTATCGAGAACAGATACAATCCTGGTAGAGTTGTAATCATTGGATCCCACTGTCAATATTAAAAACAAACATGAATATACACATATTTGGGTTAACTGGTGATTGAAAAGTTATTGCATCGATTTTATATTTTAAAAATGTCACATGGTAGTGTAACACAGTCCTGATTGGTCCACTAGTCTTTGTGTATGACAAGGACATGAATAGTACCACTGCCCCACAGAGAGCATGTCGTACGAGGCGATTGTGTGACATGGCATAACACCGGCCATGGTTAGGTGGTTTGTTTAAAGCAGCATAGATGGCACCTAACAGGCTGTGGTTCTACTTTGTACTAGTGTTTGAGTCTATTAACCCTTCAACTGTCTAGTGCATTTTTTCTGTGGTGCCAAGGAATTTTTGAGGATTCTGAAATGTTCCAATAAAATATCAGAGGTCCATATAAACCACTCTCCACGGCAATTGTCACCAAGTGGCAGCTCTGGAAACAGGTTGCATCCAGCCCCAAATTTTTTTCGTAACGAATGACAAGAAGGTATCAACACTTCACAAAATATAGCTCATACTAACAGTACTGTAACTAACACTTTCAATTCATCCTCAGTGGCAGTGTCTGCAATGGGACTACTTTGAATGTGCCGGTCTTACTATTTTATGTATTTACAGTGTTAAAAATATTAAAGTTTAATTAAACACATTGCTTATAACTTTCAGAGGGAAAGAAGACTAACGTCTGGTCAGGCAAAACATACTGATCAGACATGTTAGTCAGAGTTAGGCAAAATATACTGGTCAAGACCCTCACCTCGGCTTCCCCGTAGCCCTTCCCGGAAACGGGCTGTTTTCATGCAGCCTGGCTAACGACGTGAAGGATCGACGTGAATCCCATAGTAGTGAGCGACACACAGAGGAAGCCGAGCATAGCACAACCGTCTGGAGAGCCCCGGTCCACCTTCATCCGTACGCTTGTTTGGATGTGAGGAAGAAAGTTATGACTATGAACTAGGCAATATGAGTGACAACCCGTCACTTAACGTCCTTTTCAGAGCGCACAAAATAGTAAGTAATCCTGTTCATTGGGGAAATTCAACAACTTAACTTTCAGAAATTAACACTATGACTACACTAATACAGACTATCACTATCGTACCGCTTCACCCATGGTTTTTTTTGTTTTTGTTTTTTGTTGCTAGATAAGAATAAGACAATAGTTGAGGTCTACATTAGATAGTACTAGTACTAGTAGGAAGGATGAAGTTTCAAGATTCAATGGAAATTCATGAAATTGACTTACCGAAGAAAAATTATAATTGCAGTATTGCTGCGCCTGTGGAATGTGAAATATTTCGTCCATATAAGGACCATTCTGAACGATCTGGACAAACTTTAAAATTACATAAGAAATTGTAGCTATTATTGTGATGGCAATGGGCAGTATCATGTTGTATTGTAGCATTGATAGCGAAAGTCCTAGTACTACACGTCTACACACAATATTATGTACACGGTTGCCAGACGACAGTTGCTGAAAAGGTCAAATACCGATTTTTTTAAACCCTCAGAGAAATAGCCAAAAATAACTCCAAGAAAAAAAACCTTACCTCAAAAACCGCCATTAAAAGCCAAGAATAAATCAAAGAACGTGACAGTGATTTTCATACTCGCTAAAAATTATAAAATCAAATCATAAGATCTAGGTCAACTCTTGCCAACAAAAACCTGCACATTACACATTCTCAGATGCAAAGTCTGATAATTTGAACGGACCGCTGAATATAAATTCTGAAAATGGTGTTTCGAAAAAATATGTATTAAAATTAAGTAAAAAATGTGTAAAAATATAAATCCTGGAATTCAATACCTGATGCTAGGTAGCCAAAAGCTATATTTTGTTCAGTATATCCATTTGGTCAGTCCTTAAAATGTGCCCACCCATGTCTTCTTTGGTTTTTCTCTCAGTCTCCCATTTACGTATTAGTAGAAAGTTTGTGTGTGGTTTTCTTTGTGCTGCTTATTAGTCACGAAGCAGGTGCCGCTCTTGAGTGTCCAACTTCCAGACTCTTTCTTGTTTATATGATGTTCGTCCATCACAAGTGATGAAGTCCACTCTCTTTGTTCAGCCGTGTGGACCGTCTTCCCTCTTGCTGTGTCCGCTTAAATGGGTGACCTGCCCGGTGATTTGGATTAAAATGGGGGAGATTTATCAACCTTTTATCAACCTCACTCTCTGGTCCTGAGCTACTTTTGGCCAGTGGCAAGATATTTATCGAGACGACTGGAAATAGCATAGGATGCAGATTTTTCATTGGGGTTTACTCTCGAAACCTTTCCCGTAAACAGGTATCCCACAAGGCAGCGGGAAATACGATACAGGTTTAAGCGTAGTGCCATTCATATAGCCGATGTCTAGACCAAGATAATTTGACGGACGAAATCACAAAAAAACGAACAAATTAACCAGTCCAAACGGAAAACAACACCACGTTTCATGAACACAAGTGTAAGTCGTCGACTAGTGTGAATTCCAGGCAAATCCGTGATCTGGCGGCATCCACAATGAACCAAAACAGTAGAGCAATATAGATCCGCAGCCAGTTACGGCGCCATCTTTGTTGCGTAATTGTGTTTATATATAGCCTACTCAGGAGTACATGACTCGCACTCTGTCATTTGCAGTCCTAGAAACTGTTAAATTGACAATGTTTGAAGTCTTGCGACACATAGTGAAATCCTAACAGATAAATCAGAATTTGAAAATGAGAATTGTCAGGTGTTATGTATACTCGTCACTACTTTATGGCACAGAAACGTAGGCACTGAATAACAAGTTGGAAAAGAGTATTGAAGCCTACGAAATGTTGGTATATAGAATATTGGGTCGCTTTTCTTGGAAAGAGAAGAAAACAAATGTGGAGATATTGAAAAAGTTGGGGGTGAAAAGAGACTTAATGACCGAAATCAGAATTAGACAGTTACGTTATTTTGGTCATATAACAAGACATCCGTTATTCGCCCATCACGTGTGATGAGGACCTTTCCTTTTTCATTTTAGCCAGTCCTTCCAGTCGAGTATTCTGTACATCGGGGTTGTGGATGGGTGCGGAGATGGCTGACAAGTCCGATTTGGGATCTGTATACTTGCAGGTAGTGAAAGCCTGGAAAGTTCGCTTCACGAGACTAATATTTCATGGGCTTTTCTGGCCTTTCTCCGTTGTTCTGCTGCAGTTTTTTTAGAAGCCTCGCATGACACTGCTCCTCTGTCGAGAGCTGTACGCCAGGATGTGTGGTCTTTTACAGCATCTTCCCATATTTCGAGGTTTATGATAAAGGCTTTTAACGAAGTTTTTAGTGTCTTTAAAGCGCTTGTTTCAGCCTCCTTGGGAGCGTTCGTCATTCTGCATCTCGCCATAGAAGATTATTTTTGGCAACTGATAGTCTGGCATGCAAACCACGTGACCCGCACAGCGAATCTGTGATGTATAATGATGGTATCAATGCTTCTTTGCTAGGGATACCAGCTCTCTCAATAACAGTAGTTTCCGGGACCCTGTCTTGCCATTTGACATTCACCACTCTCCTGAGACAAAGTGTGTGAAAGTGATTCAGCTTCTTTGCATGCCACCTGTTCACAGTCCATGTTTTACTTGCATATAGCAATACATGGACCACCATGCTCTGTACACTTTCAGCTACGTCTGGAGGCTTATGCCATTTTCACGCCAGACGTTTGAGTGTAGTCTGCCACAAGTGGCGCTGGCTTTCGCGATTCTAACGTTTATCTCATCATCCACGACTACATTCTGAGACAGTGTACTACCGAGGTATGTGAATCTCTTTACAACTTTCAGTTTTCCACCACTGATCCTGATGACCGACTCAGCATACGTTTTGATAGGAGCTGGTTGGTACATTATTTCAGTTTTCTCTGTGTTGATGTAGGGTACAATCGTCAGCAAACAGAAGTTCTCCGGTGGCGTGAGTCCTTAACTTTACTTAACTTCTTTATACTTGTTTAGAAGACTCTGCAGAGTCTGTATACAACCAGTTCCATTTACATCACCTTGCTCTAGAAGTTGTACGCATCCAATCTATTCTTAAATGCATTAACCGTCCCAGCCTCCACCACCTCACTTTGCAATGCATTCCAAGCATTCACAACTCTCTGGCTAAAAAAATACTTCCTAATATCTAATCTGGACCTCTCCTTATTCAACTTGTAGCTGTGACCCCTTGTTTTTGTTGGTGGTTGTATTAAAAAAAAAACTTGTTATAGTCTAACTTATCCATTCCTCTAATCATCTTATACTCCTGTATTAAGTCACCACGAATTCTTCTCTCTTCTAGACACTGTAAGCCGGTTTTTAAAAATCTTTCCTCATAACTGTAATTCTGGAATCCCACTATCAGCTTTGTTGCTCTTTTTTGTATTCTCTCCAGCATGTCTACATCCTCTCTCTGATAAGGACTCCACACCTGTACACAGTACTCCAATCTAGGTCTAACTAATGCTTTATACGGTTTGACTATCACTTCCTTGCTCCCATGTTTAATATTTCTTTTTATCATCCCTAACATTGCATTTGCCTTTTTTACTGCTACCTGAACTTGCTCCCTCACCTTACATGTATGATCTATTATAACCCCTAAGTCCCTTTCTTTATCTATCTTTCTAATATTGTTCTCTCCCATTCTGTAATTATGTTCCATATTGGATCTACCCATGTGGATGATTGTACATTTATCTACATTAAACTCCATTTGCCAGATTTCAGAACATTCTCGAATTTTATCTAAATCCGACCTTGATATATCCACTTCTGCTTTAGATGAGACACTACTGCATAGTTTTGTGTCATCAGCAAATTTTGCAATAATGGATCCCATACCTATGTCCAAATCATTTATATATATCAAGAATAAAATTGGTCCCAAAACCGAGTCCTGTGGCACTCCACTTTTCACTTCACACCACTCAGAGTACTCCTTATTTATACCCACCATTTGCCTTCTTCCTGTTAACCAATTTTTATCTTGGAGCTTTCCTCTTTTGTGTACACTGTGCCAAAGCACTGATTGAGTAGATTTGCTGCCTCCCTATTTTCACTTATTATTTTGCCTGTACTGTCTATGAGAGGGCCTACTTTGTCCTTCGATCTTTGTTTATTTCTAACATAAGAGAAGATGCTTTTACTATCAAGTCTTGATCCTCTGAGCAAGTTTTTTTTCGAAGTCTATTTTTGCTGTTTTATTCACTTTCCGAGATATGTATTGCTTGTCCAAATATTTTAAATATGTTTCTTTTGATTTACCTGCCTCTATATATTTTTTCCATGCTTTTTTTTCCGCTCTTCTATATTTCACTATAATTCTAGTTATCCACTGTTTACGCTTGGGGTTTACCTCCCTATATAGAACACATTCCCCTTTTAGCTTTTCTATAACTGTTTTAAAACTCTCCCACTCCTGTTCAACATCTGTTCGTACGACAATATCTTTCCAGATTATGTGGTTCGCTGCCTCTTTCATTCTCTTAATATCTGCCTTAGAGTAATCGTATGTTCGCGTGTTTATGTTTACTTCTTTCCCTGCAAAAAGATCCCAACGGATGATTTGATGGTCACTTGAGCCAAACAGTTCTCCAACTGTAACGTTTTCAATCATATTTTCCTCTGTAGTAAAAACTAGGTCGAGTATGTTTTTGCCTCTGGTGGCTGCTTCTACATGTTGAATTAAACAATTTTCAGTTATGCACTGAACAAAAGGTTTTGACTCTACAAGTGCTTCTGCCATATCCCATTTTATATCTGGATAGTTGAAATCCCCCATTAATAATAATTGTCTATCACTTGCCTTTGCTATGCTACTAATCAGCTCCTCATCTTCCTCCTTTTGACTTGATGGACATCTATAGCATACTCCAATCATTGTTTTTTCACCCCCACTTTCTATTTCTCCCCATACACTTTCATTTTTGTTACCACATGATAAATCATCTTTGATTGTCATATTAACAGAATTTATACAGTATAATAAACCCCCCCCCCCCCCCTTTAACTTGTCTCAAACTGCCATATCTTTCCTTAACATTGTATATCCCTCTATTTCAAGTTCACCATCTGCAATGTCCTCATATGCCCATGGTCCTGACCCTAGTCTTTACCCAAAGCCCCCCTAGGCCGAACAGCCGACCATCCATACGATATTTCACGTCGATTCCTATGTCCCCCATATCCGAAAGCACCAGCCAGCATTGCAGAGAACAGCATGCTGAACAAGGATGGTGCAAGCACTCACCCCTGTTTAACGCCGTTTGTTACCGGAAAGAACCTCGCAATAACACCATCCCCCCTAAACTCTAGCCTGCACTCCAAAATGCAGCCGCCGCACCACATTGACAAATCTGATTGGGCAGCCGTACTTTGTCATGATTTTTCACAGGTCTTCTCTGTTGACCTTATCAAATGCCTTTGTTAGATTGATGAATTCTACGTACAGGTCGCAGTGCAGCTCCTGGCATTTCTCTTGTAGCTGTCTGGCAGCAAACGCCATATCTGCGGTCCCACGCTCTTTCTGGAATCCACACTGACTTCCGTCGCCGGTAGAAGACCTTCATCCAGATGAGCTGTGAGGCGATTGAGAAGTATTCTGGCGAACATCTTCCCTGCGATGGACAGTAAAGAAATGCCGCGGTAGTTATCACACGATTGGCGGTTACCTTTCCGGTTATACAGATGTATTGTTAAGGCATCCTTCATGTCTTGTGGGATGGTTTCACTGTGCACTGTCTGTTTGAAGAGCAACTGGAGTTCTACAATTAGTGCTATATCGCCATTTGTGTAGACCTCCACAGGAATTCCATCGGAGCCAGGTGTTTTGCTACCGGAGAGTTGACCAACCGCGTTTTGGGTCTCCTCTACAGTCCGTATATCACCCAGCGCCTCGTTTAGAGGATACTAGGGCAGGCGGTCAATGGCCTCGCTGCCAGCAGATGACGGCTGGTTCAAGACATCACCAAAGTGCTCTGCTCAGCGTGTAATAGTTTTTTCTCTGCAACTAGCGTCCTGCCATCTGCACGGAGGAGGGGCAGCAAACCCAAGGAAGATGGGCCACAGACAGCCCTGAGCGTACGACAGAAGTTTCTCATGTCATGATTGTCAGCAAATTCTTGTATATCATCCGCTTTATTGCTCAGCCAGGAGTCCTGTAACTGACACAATTTGCACTGAACAGTCCTGGGCGCGTTTAGGAACGCTGCTTTCTTTGATGTTAACGTTGGGTCATTGGAATATATTCTGTGGAGACGGTGTTTGTCAGCTAGCATCGTTTTCATATCCTCTGAGTTCTCACCAAACCAGTCGTTTTGTTTACTAATAGCGTGACCCAGGATTTCGGCAGATGTGTCATAGACCTGTGCACTAAGGGCAGACAAATTGGCATCCACACTCCTGTCGTACATTGAGACAGTCGGGAGATGGTCTTCCATGACAGCAGTAAACGACTGTTGGAGCGACACGTTCTGTTGCTTAGTAACGTCTAGTCTTCTATTGGTCTTCTTTCCATGAGGACGTCTGGATAACTTAATACGAATTTTTAGCTTAGACACAATGAGTCGATGGTCTGTCCAGCACTCGGTACCACACATAGACTTAGTCACTGGGACATTTTGTCTGTCTTTCCCTCTAATAAGCGCATAGTAAATTTTGTGCCAGCCCTCTGAGCGAGGATGCATCCAAGAAGGAAGTTGAAAAATCGTGCCAGTGACCATGAGGTAATGCTCCGCACAGGCCTGCTCCTTGTCGAAGACCATACTTGAGGGTAGGGTGGAACTCAGTCGTTAAAGAGGCAGACAACGTTTTAATTGGGTGGATAAAATCAGGATATGGACTGGAAAAAGTATGTCAGATTGCAACCATTATGGCAAAAGATAAGAGTACACTGGAGATCCATTGCAGCCGACCTTTGATGCAGAGATGGCACTTGAGCTGAACCGAAGTCTTTCTCTAAACATTTCCCATAATCACCTCTAGGAGGCATGTCAGCATCGATGACAGTATAGCAACACGTTCATCGAATTGTAAACTTCATGTGTCTTTTTACAATAGTTAGTTTTCTTTCCATTCATGTCGCTGATTGTTGTGGGGGATCTTAAATAGCCTGTCATGGGCCAGGTGCCCTGCGACGATCATTGTAATCCCGTGTCGTTGTACAGTCATTCTAATGCATCTATCCACCTGCCTTACGACCGTCATCATGCCCTGTAGCCAGATTTAATAGCGTTGTAAGCCATCAGTGAAAGATTATAAAGGTAAATTCTCATGAGGTGTATTCTCATTTTATGCCTGGAAATGCACTCTGCACACACGATCGCGCTGACCATACTTCGAATGTCTTCGTTCCGTATTGTCTTTCCTGGTAACACCCATGATCTTCCCCAAACACTTCAAATCACACGTTGAAATGCTGCTGTCACCCGCTTATGGACAGGGGTCCTGTTTAGCACTGGTAGCACAGAGTTGACCTCTAAACCTCATGGTAGAAGAGAAACGACCAAGTAAGCAAGCACAGAGTCGACATAAATATACTGTTTGTCACATGCTGTTTTGTTGCCAGAAGAATCGGCCGCCCACACTACGATTCGTGGACGTATACAAGAGGGACATGAAGTCATGCGACATCCCATCTGAAGGCTGGGAAAACTATTGCTCAGGATCCAGATGTTTGGACACAGTCAGTTAGAAGGGACATAGTGGCTGATGACGCTTGTAGAGGCCTTCTGACTGCAGAGAAAAGAAAAAAAGACTCAAGAGATCGGCGGACACCCCGGCAAGTCAACCTCCTCAGCATGGTTGTACGAACAGTGGCATCGGCTGGATACAAAGAAGAGCGACAAAACTGATAGGGGGATTCCAGAACTACAGTTACGAGAAAAGACTCAGAAAACCCGGCTTACAGTGCTTTGAAAAGAGAAGAATTCGAGGTGACGTAATACAGGTTTATAAGATAATCACAGGAAAGGTTAAATTAGACAAAACAAGTTTTTCAAAATGCAACCACCATCTAGAATAAGACGGCATATATACAAATTAGCTAAAGAAAGGTCCAGATTGGATATTAGGAAATATGTTTTTTAGTTTTTAGGAGGACCAAGAAATCAAGGAGTAATTGGGCATGCCTCTGGAGCAGGCTGAAGATTTGGCAAGGCATCAAGTTTCTTTCAGACGGGCTGGCATGGGAGCTAAGTTCTGTAAGGAACATGCTACTTTGTGATGATAAATTCTTTTGCGTGATCGTCACTCTATTCAGTTCTTTGAATTATTCTCACAACATTTCAGTTTGACGAAATATGATTTATATTTCTAACAATACTGGCCCGATTGGATTTTATGTTTGTGGCATAGACGAGAATAGAGCAACCGTCTAACTAAAAATACGCTATAATAGGCAAACAACAGTGTTGTTTAACTCACAGGCCAAAAGCTTGCGATTATTGAGTGGCCATCTAGTTGTGAAAAACCCCGTCTAGAAACAATACCTGATGCAGTACAAATGCCGAAAAACTATTTTTCCTGGGGATGAGAAGAAGAATAAAAAGACAATATGTCAAGACAGATGTCTTGAATTTGACATAAAACGCAACGTTGAAAGCATTACTGGCAAATGCGCTACATTATTTTCGGAATGTTAACACTGTATAATAAAATCATTTTTTGCTTCTTTCTGTGCAAAAAATAAATGCATTTAAATAAAAAAAAATAAAAAGCATAAAAGCCTCCAAAAAGTTCAAGAAAGGCAAACGAGTTATCATCGTCAGGCAACTTTTAAATAAATGACAACGAATTTTCTAACGTTAATGAAAATAAACAAATATTAAAAAAATATATTTCTTACATATGGCTTGAAAAATGCCAAATTGGCATTTGTAAATCATGTAACCAACATAAACAAAATAACGTAAACAACCGCAATCTCGCATGCGGTAACCGAACAAACGAGATTCTGAGATAATTTAGGAGGTCACGTGATTTAATTCATCAATACAGGTATTATGGCGGTTGTACAGCAACCAGGTATGAACGGAGACATACCAAATTTCACGATAGGTTCTAAAGGAGATGATGCTTATGTCTCCAGTAGTCTCCAAGAGGAGGTATGATGAATGTACAGTTGTTCTAATACGATATATTCCTGTTGTTGGGACTGTGTAAACTGGAAGTGATTGTTGAACTTTGCCTTTAAAGTTGTAAAGCAGACGAGACAAGACTGGAGTGTACTGTAAGGCAGACAAAAAATGAGAAATACTGCTTGTTTTTTGGCTTTCGTTTTCTCTGCACCCGATGAGTCAGTGTGAAGTGACGGTACTTTGAGCTTGCATAAATTCCTTTTAGTTTACATTAGCCATATTCATTTGATTATATTGGTTAAATCTGTCTGGAATGTTTACAAGTGAAAATGTTTTGAGGCTCTCCAGAAGTTACCATGTAGAGTCTAGACTAAATATATAATTTATAATCATATATGTAACTTGGCATAAGATGATAGGTCCGTCGTCACTACACAGGCAATACAATTTATGATGAATTAAATATTAAATAAATACTGCCCTGTTATAATGGTGACCAACCGCTTGGAGAGCGCAGTAAATTAACTTAACATGTTTGTTTATTGTTTATATATGTCTGTCTCTACTGGTTTATTTAGGAGACTGCTCGAGTCTATATACTCTACTATATACAACCAGTTTCTTCTACTCCTTGTCTTGTCTTTTCCTTAACCCCAAGAGGTTGTAGGGCCGTCACTCAACATGTGAGCAATGTGTCTTGGGCATGTTTCTAACCGGGCAGGTCCCAAGGGCCAATCTCTCAATGGAGGTGTGTTACTGTTAATACATTATTGTCCCATGTGTACATTCTCAAGCCACACCAAAACAGGCACTGTCAGCAAACAGGGTGAAGAGTTGTCAGTCTCATGAAGTTCTGCTGTGTGCACTGGACCATGGAAATATGACACATGAAATACTACACAGGGTAACAGAAATACTATTCCAAATAAATGATGACCATGCCAGGATAATGGGGGGTGGGGGGACAACCACAAAATGAACTAACTAATCCAATTCGGAAAACCGCAACATGTTTCAGTGAATACAAGTGTAAGTCATTGACTAGTGTGAATTCCAGTCAAATCTGTGGCATGGCAGTATCTATGATTGACTAAAACACTTAGACTCTCTTGATGTTCTTGGAAACATTTGGCTGCTTGTAATCATTGTTTGTTGCATGCATGTTCAAGACTGACTAGATCTTAATCTTGATGACCCGTTCCTCATTGTAGCTGTGGGCTCCAACTTGGGCCACGGAAGTCCAGTGCATAGTAAGCACTCCTCCAGATGGATCTTGGATGTTGTTGTGTACAGCAAGGGGGTCTGACCAACGCATTAGAAGTCTTCCATGCAGCCTCATTTTACCTCGGGAGTGCAGATTACTGTTGCCGTGCTCCATCAATCATCGTTTTGTCATAACATGTGACCTGCCCATCTACCCTTTGCCTTGTCTGCATGGATTATTGCATTATTCACCAAGGACAATGTCAGAATTATGGAGATTTTGCATACGTTGGTTCCGAAGAGTGATTCCGACCAAGCATCCTCTCAAGAGAGGCTTGGATCACTCTCAACTTGTCCTTCAGTGATTTTGTTAGTGTCCTTCTGCGTTCGTTCTCAATCTCTTGCTACCAAGCCCGGAACAGGGCTTTGCAAGTAGAAGGATGTACGTAGTCCGGAGAACGGAATGTGTTGTGTCGTAGTTTACAGCTTGACTGCGATATTTGCACCTTTCAGTCTGACACATCCGTATTTGACAGTGATAGTGTCCATGTCTCAGCACCATAGCACATTGCAAGGAGCATAGTGGAATTGCAGAGAGAGGCTCATAGGTTCTGATCTTGCTACTATCCTGGACCATGTTAAAGAACAAGAAGGCTGCCAAGCCTGCGCAGCGACATCTTGTCAATTCTGGTTCCAGGTTATTCTCCATATCGAGGAGGCTCCCAAGATAGATGTACTCGTTGACATCCTCTAGTTATACCCCGCCAAGGAAGATTGGATCAAAATTGGCGAAACTGACTAGATAAATTTACTATTTCTTTGCATTTTTATGAATTGTTTGTTCGTTCCTATGCTTATGACAAACCTACAATGTTTAAAATGTCCCCATTATGTCACTGCAATTCTGGTCGAAATAAGGATTAGTACTTTTAGTAGTAAAATTATACAAACACTAGGCACTTTATATTTTTAGAGTTTGTAGACGAAGTTGGGATCCACGGCGATACAACTAACAACTTAGGAGCATGTTATCAAGTAATTTAATTCTTGCACTATTTTGATGGAGTACCTAGTCATAAGCACAATTAGATGAAATTAGGTAACAGCAATTTTATTATAAAGTGCATGGAAGAGTATCAATCAATCAAAACTCGTCGCTTCTCTCTGTGCATAGGCCATTGACAACACCCTGTCAGCAAGCGAGATCATGGGCTGCTCTTTCTGTCTCTCTCCAGGTGTAATAATTTAATCTTAGTTCCTTCTCATATTCTCTTCTCCATGTATTTTTGGGTTCACCACTATCTGTCTCTTCGCTTGAGGATTCCATGTAAGAACCTGTCTGGCTATGTTGGACTGTGCCCTCCGCAGCATGTCCTATCCAGCCCCATTTTCTTTGCTTAATTTGTTGTCCCAGTGGATGTTGTTGGCTCCTTTCCCACAAGTCTTTATTCCTTACCATGTCCTACTACTTTTATGCCCATTATCCTTCATAGAAATCTGGTAACGAATGACTGAAGTCTTTGTAGTATGGCCTTGGACAACAGTATGCACAACAGAAAATCTTTTTTCAGGACACAAAATGGATCTTTAGCAATACTCCATGTAAGGATTGTAATGATCGAGCAGTATGCGCATATAGCATAAAACCATGGAAGAACAATGATGTGATAATAGCGTTTTTTGTTGTCAGAGGGTGTGAGTTGCCTATCTCTGCCGTCTTAACTTAACGTCTTTATACTGGTTTAGGAGACCCTGCAGAGTCTGTATACAACCAGTCACACTTACATCATCTTGCTCCAAAAGCTATGCGCATCCAGTTTATTCTTTAATGCATTAACTGTCCCTGCCTCCACTACCTCCCCTGGCAATGCATTCCAAGCAGACATCACTCTCTGACTAAAAAAATATTTCCTAATATGTAATCTGGACCTCTCCTTAGTCAATTTATAGCTATGCCCTCGTGTTATTGTGGGTGGCTGTATTTTAAAAAACTTGTTATAGTCCAATTTATCCATTCCTCTGATCATCTTATAAACCTGTATTAAGTCACCACGAATTCTTCTTGGTCAATGTTTTCAGCACTCCAGACAGAAGTGTCTGCTATTGAACAGCCATTACTTTTCCTGCTAGCACTAGTATATCTGCACTATAAATCACTAATGGAGTGTTTTTAAATGTAAAGACATCTAAGTAGAATGTCTTAGTTGGCCTGTGCATTAGCCCTTGTGTGGGTCCCAACTCTTGTGTGAGTTAGCAGTCGCCGGATGCATTTCTCTGCATATCGGGCTGGGTTCGAGCAATGCTATGTTTTTTGGTTTTGTTCGGGTCTCATATCGGTTTCCAGTCAATTCTGTCCCAGACAGAATATCAAGTGACTATAAAAAATCCAAGTTGATTGTTGTGGTGGTCTGCTTTATATTATAGAAATTAAACAACAAATAAAGTAAGATTTTGAATATACAAGGAAGTAAATTCTCAGCAGTTATCAGTTTTATTTAGACATTAATTTTTCTCAGGGCTTTAGTTTTATTAATTACTGATTTAGATCTGTCTGCTCTTTACTTCTGAGATGCACCTCCAAAATGTGATATTAATGTGAGCAAGAATTTAAAAATATTTTGTTTTAAGTATGGGATTGTTGTTGTTGTTTCGATTGCCCAGAATGAGTAGGTTGACTCTTTTGTGCGCCCTGAAAAGGACGTTAAGTGGGTAGTTGTAGTAGCTTTCCTCGCATCCTGAGCGCGCCGATGAAGGTGGACCGGGATCCTCCAGACGGTTGTGATATGATTGACTTCATCTGTTACTCACTACTACGGGGATCACGTCAATCCCTCACCTCGTTAGCCAGGCTGCCATGAAAACAGCCTGTTTCAAGGGAGGGCTACAAGGAAGCCAAGGTGAGGGTCTTGGCCAGTATATTTTGCCTAACCCTTACTAATATGTCTGATCAGTATGTTATGCCTGACCAGATGTTAGTCTTCCTCCCCACAATGGTATGGTAACCACTGAGGTATGGTTCATTTATTGGCAGTTGCCCTACTTAGTTCATTCCTCAAATATGGAAGTTGAGGGCTTGCAGTACAGATAGTGTATCTGTGAAGGCGACTACCAGTTGACAGTTGGGATTGCTGCTTGTTTTAGACCTTTGGCTTCAGTTGGCTTGGCTTCGTTCGTTCTCAATCTCCCTCTACCAAACCCTAAAAGGGCTTAAGTAGCAGAATGTAGTCCAGAGAACAGAATGCGTTGTGTCGTAGTTTACAGCTTGACTGTGATATTTGCACCTTTCGGTCCAACACATCCGACTTCAGCAAGCATTTTTTGAGTACTGGGTTAGCATTCCCTCTTCGATCCCTTCTCCTTAGCCAGTCTGCCCTGCTCCAGTCTGTTATCCAGGATCACCGCGTGGAGGTGTAGAAGGGTCTTGGCAGCTCTGTTTCGCTGGCCCTGACACCAGAAGTCAGCTATGGGTCGCTGACCACTGCAGCTCATGTGCTGCTCAGCGTCTTGATCCCCGGCTTCAGTTGAAACAGAGTTTACCAGTCCTTAATCGACCTGTACTTCTACAGAGACAGATGCCATGTGCAGGTCGCAGCTCTGGTATGATTTCGAGCAGCTTACTACTCTGCTGCATTGGGACAAGTGCCGCTGAGGATTGTTAACCGATGTGCGAGTCAATCTTAATGGACTCGAACACTAGAGCAAACAGTAGACCTGCAGCATGTAAGGTGCCATCTATGCTGCTCTAAACAAACCACTGAACTATGGCCAGTGTTATGCCCCATGTCACACAGTTGCCTCTTACGACATGCTTACTGTGGGGCAGTGGTACTATTCTTGTCATACACAAAGGAGCTTACGGTGGGAATACTTATTGTCTTACAATAGTTTTCAGGATATGAGACAAAGTTACAAGTGCCTCCATTCTTAACAGCCTTTATTGTTGATCCATCTATGCAGGTATGTATCAATTATTGTTTTGGATAGTTCTCTTCGATCAAATTCAATGTAGAGGTTAGATTTTTCCACTGAAACATGATGCCACAGAAACTCACCACTGGAAGAGCTTTGGTACAGAAGCTCGCCACTGGAAGAGTGTATTAAAGCTTTGGTGTTGGCTACCTGTAACTGCAGTGGTAACCCCATGCTTCAATTTGAACGAAAAGGGTAGTATAATGATGTTGTAGTGAGTATTTTTTGTTTTCTTTATTATTACAGATTGAAAATATTCAGCGTGTCATCAAGGTGACTCGCAAAAAACTGGAAGCTATGAATGAGGAATTTGGCAAACACCAACATCCACCCTCGATATATGTGCAAGTAAGTGTTCCTTCTATCCGTGTGGTTCCCAGGGCAAACATAATAGGGCCGCTGTTTCCGTCCTTATTGTAATAGGTGGCTGAAGAGGTTTGCGCATGTGGCTGGTAATCTCAGCACATATAAACTATTGCTGTTTGCTATGAAACTGCACTGCAAATGGCTGGATTCCGGCTTTCCTAAAGCCGGATAGGGTAAAGTCAAATGCAGTGTTGAACTTGGAGTCCTGGTATTCATACATGCAAGCTATGCCTGCTGTCAGGTAGCCAAAGGCTATCTGTAGCACAACCAATCTCCAATATGACTAGACGATGGTCTCACCTCCCTTGAGACTAGGGAATGCTTGAAAATTGTTGGAATCGAACCATCACCATTTCACGCCTTAAACTCTCAGCTGAGCGGTTTAACTCTCAGCTTTTGGCTACCTGGCATCAGGCAACGCTGCTTGATTAAATACCAAGATTTACATTTTCAAGTAATAGTTTATGTTATTACAAAAATATTCTTTTGATCTCATCAGGAATATGAAGAACTTGCCAACAAAATCCATGAATATCAGCTCAGGGAACAGAGGCTTCAGGAACAAATGAGTGTCGGAGGTGGATCACCACCACCATCACCACCCTACAGCAGGCATCAGGCTGAAGAACCTTTGTTGTCCCCACGTCTCCCTCTTGCTCAAAACCACAGTAACAACAATCTCCGCACGCTGAACGTGGGCCAGCGAAGTCCTCAGCTTGGTGCACGCAGTACGATTCCCCACATTAAAGCCTATCTGCCCAATAGTATGGTGACAGCGGTAGGTATCACTTTTTCTTCATAAAACATCAGCTGGTTTTTTTTTGGGCCTGGGTTTGCATTTTTGGAATGAAAGGCTGCCTGCACATCATCAAATTGTTTTTTTAATTGATTAGGGAGACTTAAATAAATAAAATAGCATCAAATTATTTTACAATTGATGTGGAATACCTATAAAAAGAAAAATCAACCACTGCTGGTGCTTTTTCTTCATTCGTTCTCAACCTCCCGCTACCAAGTCCTGAAAAGGGCTTTCCAAGTAGAAGGATGTTGTCTGGAGAGCAGAATGAGTTGTGTCGCTGGTTTAAAGTTTGACTGCGATATTTGTACCTTCGGTTCGACACATGCGACTTCATCAGGCATTTTCTAGTACCGGGTCAGCCTTTCCTCTTCAATCCCTTCTACTTAACCAGTCTGCTCTGTTGCAGCCTGTTATCCAGGATCACCGCTTGGAGGTGTAGAAGGGTCTTGGCAGTTCTGGTTCGCTGGCCCTGGCAGTCAGTTGTGGGTCGCTGACCACTATTTGATATAAAGAAGTTTTGTTAATGAATGAAATCTTGTAAGTTCTACAGATTTGTGGGCATATATTTTCCATATGTGGTCTACAGGGGCAGCAGTCAATCATTAATTGTATTTTGATTTTCCAACTGCACCTACCATTTAATTCTCACCATTTGGGAGCCAATGAGTTTAAGCTGATTTTTTACCTTTTTAGTCTTGTCATTATTCAACCTTTACCACACCGCACAATAAATTAAGTATGGTATCTGTTAGTCACATTATTTTTCAGCAAGTTAAGTCATGTCATCGTTGCTGACTTTGAGACTCTAACGTGTTTTTTGTTGTTGTGTGTGTATAGAGACATATATTAATAAAGAACTTGTTGGTATTATTGTTGCTGTGTGTGTGTTTCTGAAATACAAGATGAAGGTGAAAAATAGCACCAACATATATACTCACCCGGTAGCGCGTCCCTTTGTTGGAGGGAAAACAAATATTGCAGAAAACATACTATTAACTACTATTGATGTTTAACGTATTGGCTACGTCTGTCACTTTGACTTTAAATGTAATTATTGTATCTACATAAACAAACTAAATAGATCTACCTCAGAAAAATCTGTTGCAGAAACTCAACTCCCCCATTTTCAACAATGGGCAAATCTTCAAATCTAAGCGAAAAGCATAAGCAAACGTTTCCAAACGCCTAAAACTAATTTCAAAATCGTCATTTTCTTCATCTAACTGTACATGGTGGAAGTTGAATCTCTCTGCAATTAAAAAAAACGGAATGTTCAGCGGTTACTACGGCATTAACCAGTAGTTTATATACGATAAATAGGCGACCCTGGAGATTACACCATAGCGCGCCGTTGGAAATGGAAGCAAATCTGTTGGGATGCCTTTCCGCATCAGTGGTGTGATAAAGATTAACTACATTTAAGCTATGTACTGCCCAGCACTGTCTGCTGCTATGGTTTGCTGCAAATGCAGGTATTATTTGAGAAATTATGCTATTTACACTTGTATTAATTAAATATTGTTTCTAGAACTCTCTTTCAAACCCAGACGACTACCCTGCACCCAACAGGCTTTGAGCCTGTGTGAACTCCAGGTTACACAATCCTATGTGTTGGACATTTTACCATACAGGGGTTATATTTCTTTACTTGAGAAGCACATGTCAAAAACAACTATTTATTATTCAGTTTTAGAGTTTTCTAGGCTTGTCCTAATGGGAAAACCCTATAAATCTTTGTTGACCTACAAGTGCCAAATATTACTGGACGACCTGTTCTTCAGCGGCGATTACACTGTTGCAGGTCCCAACTTCTCTTTCAACAGTCTGTCTCTCTCTTGGGCCAAGGTGGACCAGTGGATAATGAGCCGCCCATATGTGGCATCGTGAATGTTGTTGTGGGATGCAAAGGAGCCGGACCAATGAGTTGGTGGTTGTCCCCAGGGTAATTTTTTGTCTCCTTAAACATCGTTGTCCAGCTCTTCGACACACTTTTGTCACCATACACTGCCTGAATTCTGCGTTGAATCTCAACTGATCGACATCCTTCAGCTGTTAGAAACCGAATCACCACTTGCTGATCAACCCTGGATGGATTCCATATCACACTCGTCATGTTTTCAATTGTCTGCTGAGGAAACTATTAGTCGTGGGATATGATGGTTGGTATGTGATGTTTACCCCAGCAGTGACGTCATCATGTGCATCACACGTCTGTTTGCTTGTTGCAGTTTGGTCCAGTTTAATTTGAACACACCTCGAATATTTTTAAGCTATCCCATATCAGTTTATTGCCCACTTGCTGACTTACCCCTCCTAATTAATATTTTTATTTTTAAAAAGGATCACCCTTAAACAGTTTGTGGTAATGTCGTTATGTTGGGACACAATATCTGTATCATATTTCACAGGTTGTAGCTCACCCAGGGACTACTCTGAAAGATGGGCTTACAAAGGCTATGAACAGGAGGC
This sequence comes from Ariolimax columbianus, assembly GCA_036924085.1. Classification (NCBI taxonomy): domain Eukaryota; kingdom Metazoa; phylum Mollusca; class Gastropoda; order Stylommatophora; family Arionidae; genus Ariolimax; species Ariolimax columbianus. The sequence continues at coordinate 22,885,935 of JAVGWX010000022.1, read as the reverse complement.
AACTGGACCCATCTAAATGCCAAGTTTTCAGACATAATACTAGGTACTGTCTTCATTCTTTGAATTTGCTGTGTTATAATACATTATAGGATGCCGTTCCAAGGAAACTTTAGGACCATAAGCAGTTTATTGATTTTGACGTCCACATTTTAAACAACAGACACTAGACACTACAGTTGGCCCCTTTATAGGAAGAACATGGCATTTTGCAGGGGCTTTTTCAATATAAATGGTTTTGTACAATGAGGTTGCTAGCCCCATGCACAACTCTCTATTCCTCTTTTATGACATGCTTGGAGGGTTATTTAAAAAGAAGAAAATGGAGGTACGGGTGGTTAAGTGACACGGCTCACAAGCTGAAGCTGCTGGGTTTGCTCCCCAATCACAGCACCGGCCGTTACCCCGGGGAAGCAAACCCTTGGAAAATACAGAAGGAAAGAAACCTTTATATAAAATGCATGCCGAAGTCGGATGCACTGGGCCGATATGCGCAAAAAAAAAAGATAGTGTTATGCACACTGCCTTGGGGAATAGAGAAATCAGGTGAATGCAAAAAGAAGGGGAAAATACAATTTACACTCTGTGGGGCATATTGGGGATATGGTGTTAGACCAACTGCACACTAGAGGCGATGTTGTTAGCATCACATCGGCTGCCTTTACGTCCCAGATTCAGTCTGGTAATAATAATAATAAATCAACATTCAAACAGGAAGTCTTTGCCATAATGCAAAAAGTAGTCCAGAACCAGCTAAGAAAGACTCAAGATGTTATAAGCAAGAATGTAGATGAGATACAGAGGAGGGCCTAGTGGTCTTGAGGTAAGGTGTCTACCTCGGGTGCCGGAGGTCCTGGGTTCGAGTCAGTTTGAAATTTAAAAGAGTAGGCTTAACGGCTGCTGCCTGGACAAAATTCAAGTTAAAAATCTAAGTTATTTGTGCATTTCCTTGGGTAGTTTATTAAGAGCAGCATATAGATGGCGCTACACTGGCTGTAAGTCTACTTAGCTCTAGTGTTTGAGTCTTGTAAGATGGACTTGCACATCTATACAGACTCTGTAGAGTCTTCTAAATCAGTATAAAAAAGTTAAATATACAAAAATGAGGGACTCACAGCAATTCTAGAATGTACAAGGCAGTTTATGGTGTTCAGTCCAATCAATCATCCACTGTTATGATTGCGTGGCACTATAGATAGACAAGGGCCGGGTTCCTGAGACCTGGGTAGTGCGCATCATTGAAATTACCAATCGTCTCTTGGCCATCAGTAAGCAAGTCAAAGTACAAATGCTACAAGTCACAACCAATGAGAGGCTCGACATTCATACACACACTGATGTCAAGAAAACAATCAGTGAAATGTCTAGCGAATAGACCCTCCTCCCTGATATCTTTACAAAGCAGGAAATCCCATTCTGCTTCAGCAGCTGATAGACCTATTTCAACAGACTTATTCCGTTCATTTTGGAATGATGGCCAGACACCTTAAAAGATCCCTCCATTGTCCACTTGTAGAAGTGAAAGAGCAATCCTCACAACTACAATAACCACAGTCAATCACGGGCTAAATGTTGGACTTAACTAGTAATTTTGAGCATGACATACTCCCAGAGAGCCGGTTATGAGATGGTTGACATGATATGTGCAGCATGTCAACTCCAGGAAAAATGTCAAGAACAGCATTGTGACCTGTGCACAATATTTTTCAGCCTGACCAATGTCTTTGACACTCTGTGGGGAAGAGCTCTCGCAAATCATTGCGAAATTTGGTTGTCTCAGAAAATTCATTACAGTTGTCCGTCCGTCAGTTGCATTATGGCTCGAATATTGCATGAAGGAGAATTGTCTGTAGCCTTCCAAAGGTGTTAAACAGAGATATGTGCTAGCACAGACTCTTAAGCAAGGTCTTTGCAGCCATACTTTCTGATGCTGTGCATGGCACTGTGGCTAGCATTCATATCAGATACAGGATGAGGATCCAAGATGCTTAGCAGTGCATGAGCGACCAAAATCTAACTGCTAGCACCAGGGCCAATGAACCAGAGCTGCCAAGACCCTTCTACACCTCCACGCAGTGATCCTGGATAACAGGCTGCAACAGAGCAGACTGGCTAAGTAGAAGGGATTGAAGAGGGAAGGCTAACTCGGTACACAAAAATACCTGCTGAAGTTGGACTGAAAGATGCAAATATCAGTCAAGCTGTAAACTATGACACAACGCTTTCAGTTCTCCAAAAAATATCCTGCTACTTGCAAAGCCCTTCTTGGGCATGGTAGCGTGAGTTTGAGAGCGAATGATGAAGAAAAAGCTACAGGATGCATGGTCAGCAATTATGTTGTTGTTTGCGTTCGTCTTATTTCTCAATTCCCCAAGGCGGTGTGCATTGCACTATTTTCTTATTTTGCGCCTGTTGGCACAGTGCATCCGACTTCATGTATTTTATGTAAGGGTCTGCTTCCTCTTGCATTTTCTAAGGGTTTGCTTCCCCGGGGTAACGGCTGGTGCTGTGGTTGGGGAGCATATCCAGCACCTTCGGCTTGTGAGCAGTGTCACTTAACCACTTGTCCACGCCATTTCCCCTGTCAGCTATTCAATTCAAGATCTGTGAAGACTTACACCAAGGTGAAACAAGCCACCATCTTGGATCTCCTGTTCGCTGATGACTGGGCCATTAACATCTGCCTAAAACAAGATATGGAGTTTTTGGGCATATGCACTAAATTTGGTCTTTTCTTGTACATTGAGCTCAAAACAGACTGGAGCTAGGTAGTGTAACAGAAAAAACACAGCAGAAACCCTTTACAATGTCTCTGAGGAGCTTCAACATTGATGTCACCTTCTGGGCTTGTGCAAGACTATTTTGCTGGTGCGCTAACATCAGACAAATAGAGGTCTTGAGATAAGGCCTCGGGTGGTGTAGGTCGTGGGTTAAAGTCACGGTAGAGACCGGGATTTTTCCACCTCTACCATTGAGGTATTTTTCTAGGATATCTGGTAATAGAGATCGGACACCCGTGTGCAGTGTCGTGCACGTTAAAAATCCCTTGGCAGTTGGAAATTAAAAAGAGTAGGCTTAACAGCCACTGCCCAGGACAAATTAAAAATAATGTTAAAAATCTACCCATTCTTTTACGGGATCCTCGCTAAAGCAACAGATTTGTGTATTGTGCTCCCAAAAATATGGAGAAGAACAGAGCACCTATATCTTAAACCATGTGCAATGACGTTAATTCTTCGACTAAACTAAGCTAAGGAGTGAAATATTATCTACATGGCTCAGAGATAACCTTAAGCTGCCCAAAAGAACAGAACACACAACAGCCCACAGCAGAGTCTGCCTTGCCAGGACTGGACGTTTCAGTCATATGAGTACGCACCTACCAGCATGTCTGATGCTGTTGTCACCTTTTTACTTGCGATGGGAAATTATTATCTCAAAAGTCAACACATAAAAATATAATCCAGCAAAATAAATAAATATTGGCAGCTGTAAAAACTCACAAACTCCAATCTTGTGATCATGTGTCAAAATCAAATGGCTTGTTTAAAAGTTAAAGTCATTAGAAAATGATAAAGATAGAAAGTCTTAAGATGCTCTGGAAGTATAATATTCGGAAATGAATTTGAAAAACTTTAACCTTTAGCACGCCAGCATTTTTTGGAAAAAATTTGACCGAATTAATTTTCTTAATTTCTGGCTTTGGTAGTCGTCTTAGAAAATTTTTAATTTTTATGTTTGTTTGTCAATAAATATGATTTTCTGGCGTGTAGACACACAATAGCATAACGAACATGTTGGTGTTATTGTTTTTGTTGTGTTTTTGTTAGTTTTTGAGATTCAAAAAGATGAAGTTGAAAATTTTTGAAAATCTCGGAAAAAATTTGGACTCGACCACTAGGCCTAGTCGCTTCGATAGAAAACCATGGAAACCACAACAACGTATCGATACTGTGTTTACAATATCGACACAACTGTTAGTTTCCAATTCAAACATAGTTCTTTCATTTAAACAAACAAATCTTTCCCAACAACCTACTTTCCCTTTTGCAAAAAGTCGACTTGCTCCAAACGGCATATAAAAAATTAAAACTGTTCAAAAGCCATCTGTAATCGAACATACGATACTTTAACCGGCAAAATATCGTGTATATACAGAGGGCGTATTCAGCAGTAAAAAATGGCTGTCGGGAGTGACTCCGTTGAAAAAAAAAAAAAAATTTCCCGTGCACTGTTTTTGTAGGCCGAGTTGGTTAGAAGGGATCGGACATAGCGTTCGTAAGGTTAATAGAGAGACAGAAACACATGCAGTCGATAGACAGAAAGGGGATGGGCATGGGCTAGTGGTTAAGCGACACAGATCACAACCCGAAGGGGCCGGGTTTGCTCTCCATCTCAGCACTGGTCGTTACCCCAAGGAAGCAAACCCTTGGAAAATGCAGGAGGAAGCAGGCCCGGACATAAAATGCATGCCGAAGTTGGGCAGACATGCACTGCACTTGGGGAATAGAGAAATAAGGTGAACGCAAAAAATAAATAAAGATAGACAAAAACACTGGCAGTTGATCGACATGAGTAGAAATGGGTTATTCAAAATGAAGATAAATGTGATGCTCCAGCGACCTTTTAAGTTGCAAGAAAGATGAAGAAAAAGAACGTTGCAGGTATTTTGCATATTAACCCATTAAATATTATACGCTGCTGACAGGATCGGAGCCTCTTCCATCATCAAGTAGTGGGAGAATGAATACAAATTTGTCCTAAATGCATTTCAAAACTGCTCTAAGATTTTATTATACTGCAATTTTGTGTACTCACCTCATGGTGAAAAAGGCGGGAAAAAATGCACTGCCCCAGAGCATGTTTTTCATTACAGATATTACAGATTATATGTTAATTTGTTGCTAGCGGCTGCTTCTTGATGTTACGTTAAGCTGACAAGCATTGCCCACAATACCTGGGTGGGGTCACAGGGTCAAACTCCTGAGGATGGCACAGTATTATGAACTTGAGAGTCTTAATGTACTCTTGGTGCACACATGTTTGTACAATGTTTGGCACATATAAACTAGTCTGCCACCATTTCTACAAATATGCTCATTAAACACTAGCCAGGTGAGGTTCATAAAGAAGACTGTGTTTTGGTCTTCGCTGGTACCCTAAAGCTTTTCATGCATGCTCATTTCCCGGGACCAGACTTCCTCTCTTTGGTCTGCATCATATATGGGGGTATTCTTTCTAATAATGCTTTCAACTCAATATTGCCTCCCAGCAGCGCATGAGCTGCAGTGGTCAGCGAGCCATAGCTGACTGCTAGCGTCAGGGCCAGTGAACCAGAGCTGCCAAGACCCTTCTACACCTCCACGCGGTGATCCTGGATAACAGGCTGCAGCAGGGCAGACTGGCTAAAGAGAAGGGACCGAAGAGGGAATGCTAACCCGGTACTAAAAAAAATGCTTGCTGAAGTAGGATGTGTTGGACTGAAAGGTGCAAATATCGCAGTCAAGCTGTAAAATATGACACAATGCATTCCGTTCTCTGGACTACATTCTGCTACTTAAGCTATTTCAGGGTTTGGTAGCGGGAGATTGAGAACGAACAAAGCCAGCCAAACACTTGGAAGAATTAACTATATTCTGGTTAAATCCAATGTTTGCTGCCATCTTAGTTTTAAAAAAAAATGGTTTGTAAAGTAGCAGAAAGAAAGCAGATGATAACTGTAAGGTGTCCAAGCTGACACATTCAAGACTGACTTACCCACCATATACGCTATCTGTGTTTGACATACACAACATACACATATACAGTAATATTAACAATTCACAGAATTTGGTGATTTTACCATATATTGCAACCAGTGACGCATTCTTGGAATTTGATAGCACGACCTAGTTCGCAATGGTGAGGTCACCGCACAAACAAATCTCATCATCTTTGAAAATTTGGTTAGTCGCCACCTTTCCACCTTTGGCCATGTTGTCTGACAGGTTCAGGACGTTCTGACTCACGAGTTCTCAAATCAGTTACACTAGTTTAGAAGACTGCAAGGTTGGCAGACTTCCTTTCAGCAAAGTAAAGTAAAGCTCACAATATTGATTGCTTTGATCCCTTTGTGAAAAGAAAATGTGCGTGGGTTAGGGATTGGCAGAAAATTGATAAAAATCTGCCAACATGAGCATCTGTTAGACATTGAAACTTAAATATACTCTTGGGGCCGAAGATGTAGCAGTGAAAGAGCTGACAGCAGCCAGGAACTGCTAGTTGGCTGCTTGTATCAGGGTAATTGACCCACCATATCTGACCAAGACCCTATTCTGTCTCCTAGAAACATATTGCAGCCTGGCTAAGAGATTAAGAATCAAAGAGAGAAACTACCTGGTTCCAAAAATGATGTGCTGAAATCGGATGTGTCGGGCCTAAAGACTCTCTCACAGACCTCTCCTGGAAAATTACTAGGCATTGTAATGCATATAAAGCATTGTTCATACAATACACATTTAACGTGCAGCATAAAATTACGGCTTCCCAGCCAACCAATCAGGGTTCAATTCCTAGTTTGTGCTGAATTTGTTTCCAATCTCAACCCGATTCCTGCTGTTGACCCAACCTCAGAAATTGGGTACCAGAACAATCTGGGAAGTAAAGTTAATGTGAAACCGACCACACCACCCAGCATGTGCCGTGGGCCTAACATCATATTTCCCATATGCCACATGACCAAAGTAAAAATAAAATTTATTCCATGAAAGCCTTACAGCCATTGAATATATAACTTGATGCTTGCAGAATCCAGCTAACATGGAACACAGACATGGGGGAGCTAGCAGGTCAGGAGGTTTCTGTTGAGCTTTTGGAAGTTGATGATGACAGCAGCATCACCAGATCTATGCCCCGAGCTGTTGTCCTGGCACACAATTTTGTAAGCACTTTCATAGACTTTCATATCTGGGATCAAGATGCTGAGCGGTGGATGAGCTACAGTGGTCAGCAAACCAGAGCTGCCATTCTACACCTCCATGCAGTGATCCTGCATTACAGGCTGTAACAGATTGAAGAGTTAAGACTTGCCTGGTATTCAAAAATGCCTGCTGAAGTGAGATGTGTCGGACGGAAAGGTGCAAATATCGTAACTACGACACCACGCATTCTGTTCTTCTGACAACATCCTACTACTTGCAAAGCCCTCCTTAGGGCTTGGTAGCAGAGATTGAGAACGAACGAAGAAGGCTTATTTGTTATGAAGTGTCAACATCATTGCTCTCCGGACTACGGGAAGCATGCGTTCCTAAGAGCCGGTTAGGTCAAGCCAAAATGCAGTGTTGGATCTATACAGCGCCAAATGGGGCGATGAAAAAAGAAAATTCGTTCCTTACTGGAATGACTCGACTGAATTGTGCCATACATTTTTGATGACTGAATTGTGCCATACATTTTTGATGACTGAATTGTGCCATACATTTTTGATGACTGAATTGTGCCATACATTTTTTATATATTCATTTTAAAAATAAAAGTAAGACTGATGATGGTACTGTGGATTAAAATAAAGTTGATAAAAACAGGTTTCATTTTTGTTCCAGTGCAGTATCTCAACCATATCTATCTATGTTCTTTGAGCACCGAAAACAGCTCATCGGGCAGAATCAAGTGCTCTCCAGTTTGAACAGTGTGACACCACTTGTATGTTGTTTAGACCCATAGTTGAGCCCTCTCTAATGATAGCTCTGTGAAGAGTCTGTTTTGGTCAGCCTCTCTTTGTGCTGCCAGCTGAAGTCCACATAATGCATGTAATGGAAGTCTATTGTTCATGCTGAGCACATGTTTGATGTATGTCTCCTGCATTTTTATTCTGATTCTAAGAATCAACGTCACTGCACTCCGGGCATACCCATAGGTGCTCAATCTCATCAAATGGCAGATGGTCCCTATAGCTCGCTGGTTGTACACTCTCCTGCTCCGTCCTCTCATGTGCCATACTCCGCTTGAACCTCATTTAATGTCGAAATTGTGCAGTCTGGATTGCTGCTTCATCTATTGCGGTGTCCTCATCTATAAGGCGGTCATTTGTTGATTTCAAAATGTCACTTCTATCCATCACTAATGTGCCCATGATGGGAGCTTGTGAAGCCATGACGTTAGCTCTTTCATTGCCCTAAACCCCCTCATGAGCAGAACAGTAGATCCATGTCAACCCCGCTGAGCATCTGCTGCAGAACTGCTCGACATACGAGGATCAGAGAGAGCAGATGTGGCCATCACCAGTGGAACCACAAGACAAGCTCTATGGCAGTGTCGACAGCCTCAGGATGACCGCCGCTTTTTTCAAAAAAATAATGGTTACTGTCTGACTGCGTACGATGAAGAAGAAGAAGAAGATCCATGTCAACCCCTGGAGATTTGATGCCTCAACAGCTGCTATCCACTCGTACCTAAGCCATCCTTTCTGTACCTTCTGAAGTATGGCTTGCATGTTTGTCATAATGACTGCCTTTGTTATAGAAGTCTCAGATATCCATTTCAGTGCTGAGGTCTCCATTCTCATACTGGAGTTAGTTGACATGTGTGCCCTACTGCGCTCAGCAACAACCTGTCTTCTCACTCTAGCCGAGAAGCCGCAGCACTGATCCGTCTGTGTATATAGCATCACTCTCCTGCGAGTTCTGAGCTATCACCTGATTCATCTTGTGCTCTGCTCTCTCGGTGCGCCGTTCTCTGCATTCCTTACCTAAGGTTATGATGACTCTCTAGAACTCTATCATTCTATCACCAGTGTGGGCCAATTCTTCCCCTTTGGCTATAGTCTCAGCTGGAGTGACGTGTTCGATTGTTGTCTCTGCCTATGACGCCCCTCTCTTGATTCTTGATGTCTGAGATACTACTGTACAGAGGGTGCCGCCTGTCTGTGGTGACAGGCATATAGGCGTTGAATTGTGCCAGTATACGTCTGGATGTCACCGATAACAATCCAAACATGTACCGCATCATCACAATCGGGGTACCTCTTGTGCAGCCCAGAACCAGTCGCATACCTTAATTCTGGATGCGTTCCAACCTTTCACATTCTGTTTTTGATAGTGTAAGGATGCCTAGTCCGTAATCATTGACAGACAACACGACCTGACGAAATAGGATAAACAGGAGGCGTTGTTCCAAGTCGGCAGTAGCCATTGTCTTGAGTGCTCCTAACCCCTCTTACATCTTTGTACGATGTGGTCAACATGGCAGTTATAGGAGAGACCGATCAAATGTCACTCTGAGGTATTTCAACCTGTCACACCTGTCAATGGTGCAACCATCAAAATTGTTGCCCAGGAGGTTAGCCTTTACTATGGAATTATTCAGAGAGCACCACATCACGCATGCCTTGTTCGGATTGATCTTGGAGCTTGAGTCGCGCACCACTGTGAGATTGCTTGCAAGGTTTCCTGGATGTCTTTGACCAACTCGTGCCTGTCTGAGCCAGTCGTGTACGTTAAGATGTCATCGGCAAATGTCAACGTTCGCCCTGTCCCTAAGGGTTGAATATTGGCCACTTTTACTGTGTAGATGTTGAACATCACCTGTACATATTCGCCTCGGTTCTGATGTCCACGATCCCACGCGTAGTGCAACTGTTCTTTCCATCAAGGCAGCTGATATCCAACTAACATTTTTCTTATGATGGTAGAAACTTGTTGGTCCTGAATTCCTCTCAGTCAATTTTTCAAAGGCATTCAGTTTATTTTATAGTGTTTGTCATTTTCCAGCATTCACATCACTGACATGACATTAGAGTTAAACAGCCTGAGATTTGTGTGTGATCATTGATTTTGATTTCCGCATGTTTATCAGCTGGTTGAATGCACATAAGGCGCACATTTGTGTGGAAATTTCTTTTATTTCCTTTTTGTTGTATCACCTTCTAGTGTCATTTTACTTCCCAAATAGTTGCCATTTATCTTGATATCAGCATCTTTTTTTGTCGAATTCATGACTTTTATTTCTTTGAGACATTTACCATGCCTACAAATTAATTAATCCATTTACAAATGTACATTGCAGGGAAGAAAGACATATTTCTCACTGACTTTCTGCGATGTCTGCCGCAACCTTTTGTTCCAAAGTATTCGCTGTCAGACATGTGGGCTCAAATTTCACCACCGCTGTGAAGATAAAGTACCCCGCAACTGTCAGGGTGACTTAGAGGTCTATTTGCGAACTGCAAGAGACACAACTCGAGAATTTGTCCGCCAGTGAGTATTAGTTTTTTAAGAGAATTGATGCCTTTGAAGTGTAGATATATAGAAGAATAGGGCAGATCTCATATAAAGAAAATAAAAACAAATAAGAAAGTCTGGAGAATTTAGGGGTGCAAAAGAAATTGATGAACAAAATCAAGAAATTTACAAGATATTTTGGCCACATCAATAGACCAATGGATGTGAATGCTGGAAAATAATAAAGGCATTGGAAAAGATGATAAATGCATTCGAGAATAAGTGTCTTAGAAAACTGTTGAACAGTGGCTGGGGAAAATTCATAACCAACAAAACAATTAGAGAGGTCACCAACCAACAATATTTTTCATCACGAAAAAACAATGGTCATACATCGTACATGTTCTTAGAATGGACAGCAACGGACTCCCTCTGCAGGCATTTATGTGGTCACCATCTGGCAGCAGGAAAAGAGGAAGACTGAAAGAAACTCTCAGCAGAAATATCATCAAAGAGGGTTCCACTATGGGCTTGAGCAACATTCATGAACTTAAATAGTGGCATCACACAGATCAAACTGGAGAGCACTGGTTTCTGCCTAATGTGCTGTGTATGGCACTAAACCGCTATGGCTCGAGTGGCAGACACAGAGAAAATCGCGACTACCATTGTAATCTAATTTAAAAAAATGAACGACTATGTATAAATAGTCAGAACAATACTGCTCTTTAAATTGTACAGATTTCCGACTTCCGTAATGTACGGTTAGAAACCAACAATTGCGATTTTGAAATTAGATTGAGGCATTTGGAAATGATTTATTTTGTTTTTCGCTTTGATTTGAAGATTCACCCATTGTTGAGAATGGGGTTTTTGCAACAAATTTTTCTGAGGTATATCTATTTAGTTTGTTTATGTAGATACAATAATTATATTTATTGTCGAAAGTGACAGATACAGTCATTACGTTAAACGTCGCTAATCCGTTGTCTGTGATTTAAATATTTAAAAAAACAAAATTATAAAGGGGCGCTGAAAGCAGGAGAGTCTAAATGGGTGCGCTGTTTTTCAACACTATCACCTTCATTTTTAATTATCTCAGTAACTAACAGACACACAACAAAAACCACAGCACCAACAAATTCTTTATTCATTTATTTCTCTACTCACAGACAAATCATATCTATTTTCCGTCAAATAAAAATGTTACAGGCTCTAAAAGTAACAACCATAGTTAAACAGTGCGACCTCTTGAAAAATAATGCAGCTGCAGAGGAAATTGCATAAATTTGTAATATAGGATTTTAAAGGCTTTAAACCTGCCGAAGACGGATGCGTTGGACCGAAAGGTGCAAATATCGCAGTCAAACTGTAAACTAGCGACACAACGCATTCCGTTCTCTGGACTATATCTTGCTACTTGTAAAGCCCTGCTCAGGGTATGGTAGCGGGAGATTGAGAACGAATGCAGAAGAAGAAGAAGAAAGGTTTTAATAAAGAACATTGATTGATTGAATAGACCCAGAGTACAGCTAGATGGACTGAAGAGTAAGAAAATGTTACTGCGCCATGGTGTACCACAGGGTGGTGTGCTTTCCCCCACACTTTTCATAGTCTACATTAACGACCTGATTACTGAACTGCCAAGTGGAGTGAAAGGGCCAATGTATGCAGATGACCTGGTGATATGGTGCATATGCAACAGTCATCACTAAAATGCTACAAAGAGCAATCGATGCCTTAACTCTATGGGCAAATAAATGGTGTGTTAGCATCAACACAGATAAATACAGCACTACGCTCTTCACCCTCTCTCCAAAACAAAAAAGCAGGCGACATTAAGTTAGATGGAGAGCTACTAAGAGAAGATAAACAACCCACCTACCTCGCAGTCGCATTTGATGATAGGCTGACTTGGAGTCAACATGGCGACAGGAAAAGCCAGAAGCAAGTTAACCATCCTGAGAAAACTAAGTGGAACCACATGGGGAGCCGGAGAGAGCAGTGTTTACCAACAGGGCAAACGACCACATCTGGAATATGGATCAGCTGTCTGGTGTCCAGCATAAAACACTAGATTGAAAGAGTTAGATAAGGTTCAAAATCAGGCGCTAAGGGTTATTACAGGGGCAATGAAATCAACGCCTAAAGTGGAGATGGAGAAACTAGGGAGGATGCAAGCACTAGGGGAACGTAGAGACACAAAGCTAACACATGCAGAAAAGTTCAACTGTATGCCGAGTCACCCAATGAAGGATAGATTCCAGGACCTAGCAATGAGGCGGTTGAAAAGAAGTAGCTTTGTACACCCAGCCAAACGACTTCATAGATACGCCACAGAACTGCCTGAAATTGATATTCCTTTAACAACTGTGTCAAAACAAACACCCTGGAGAGAGCAGCATAGACTATCAGTGCGAGTCCAAACAACCATTCAAGGAATACTAGGCAAGGTGGAACAGAACAGTGTGCCAACGTAAGACAATTGCTCTCAGTTTCTTGGATGAAAACAGGATGTATGGATTTAATGACCAACAACGCTGAGGGCTTCAGCAGTAGGATAAAAGCTAATGACCAGGAACTCGAAGTGGTTGACCATTTTAAATATCTGGGTTCGATTGTCAGCGACGAAGGATCAAAATGTGAGGTGTTGGTCAGAATGACACAGACAATAGCGGCGATTGCGCGGCTTAACAAAATCTGCCAAGATAAACAGTTAGCACTATGCGCGAAAATCAGATTAATGCGTACATTGGTCCTGTCAATATTCCTCTATGCTTGTGAGACATGGACAGTTACAGCTGGCCTTCAGCGAAGGATACAGGCTTTGGAGATGAGATGTTTTTGAAGACTTTTAAACGTTACATACATAGATTGAGTTACAAATGAGGAAATACGAGATAGAATTACAACAGCAATAGGGCCTTTTGAAGACCTCTTGGCAACTGTCAAAAGAAGGAAACTCGCTTGGTATGGTCACATATCAAGATCAAATGGTCTTGCAAATACGATCCTCCACGGAAAGGTGCAAGGCAGACGACGAAGAGGCCGTTACAAAAAGAGGTGGGAGGACAACATTAAAGAATGAACCAATCTCCGACCAGAAGAGGCACAGGCAGCGGCCGCTGACAGAGAAGGGTGGCGTGGGGCTGTGAGGTTGTCTTCATGTGTGCCCCAACAACCTCACCGGTTACGGGGTAACCCAACCTGACCTATGGGTCCGAGTATACAAAGACGGGTCAGCACAGAATGCAGTAAAAAATGGAGGAGCAGGAGTGTATATAGAATACCCAAATAACACTATGGAAACAGTTGCAGCACCAACGAGAAAATTCTGCCATAATTATTATGCAGAGATACAAGCGATGAAATTGGCGACAGTAAAATTGCTAAACACCAACCGTGGCCCGTTTCCTGTGGTATCTTTGACAGATGCAAAATCAGTACTCCAAGCACTATCATCCGGGAAGCTGTCAGATCTACAAGTTTTATTGTCAACATTGAGCAACTAGCACAGAATCACGGTGCAGTGGAGATCGCCTCACTGCGGAATACCAGGAAATGAGAGAGCTGACACGCTAGCAAGGGAAGGTGCCGCAGACGGGCAACCAGATGTACCAGTTACATACCATCAAAAGAAAAAGATGATTAAATCAATGAGAGAGCTTCCAACACAAATACAAGATGACTATCATAATATAAGTAGGCAAGAGCAGATTGTGATACTGCGCCTCAGAACGGGACACAACCGACTCCGCAGCCACATGTATACACAAATTTAGGATTGGCAGCTCAAGTATGTATACATGTGGACAGGCACCCCAGACTGCGGAGCATATACTTCAGGACTGTCCAGAGTATGAGATACTGAGGCGGACATACTAGCTCAGTTCAGTTCATCCCGTAACCCATCAGGTCGTTGGGGCACACATGAAGATACTCCAAAAATACCACGCCATCCCTCTCTATCCGTCGCCGCCTGTCATATCTCACCGGGACAAAGGCCTGACCCCTCAGTGATGTTGTCCACCCATCTCTTCCTTGGACGTCCTTGCCCTCTCTGTCCCGGTGCGGAACCAATGAGTATCGAGGTGGTAATTCCGTTGGACCTCGCCAAGTTTTTGTTCAATATCTGCACACTGAGTCGTTATCCATTCCACTTTGGCCTGTTTCATCTTGGCCTTTATGTTACCATTTATCTCTCTATATTGCTGAATCCCATCTAGTGTTTTCTTTGCTCTCTTCATTTGTCGTCTCTTGTCACATAAATCCAGTATTTCACTCGTGATCCATGCTTTCTTCTTAATCCTGCACCTACCAAGAACCTCGGATGCTGTGGAGATTAATGCTGAATTCAGGGCTTTAGTCATTGTCTCAACATCTGCCTCCTCGTTAAGAACCAAGAGAGGTGCGAATCTTCCCCCCATCACCGCTCCAAAAGTCTCTACTATATCCGGGTACTTCAACTTCTCCAAGTCAAATCTCAGTCTAGTTATCTCTCTTTTCAGAACTTTCTTTAGTCTGAGATGCATGGTCATCAGCACTAAGTCGTGGTCGCTCCCTATATCGGCCCCTGGGAAACTTCTTGTCCGGGCGCTATTGACGCTAGATCTGAATCTCCTTTGGACCAGAATATAGTCTATTTGACTGTGAAGTTTACCATTTGGGCTGTGCCACGTCCACCGTCTCGACATTTTATGTGGTCCTAGCGTATTCGCTACTACTAGCTTATTATAATACGCAAATTCCAGGAGTCTCAGTCCTCTATCGTTCGTGGTCACATTTCCATATGCTCCACATGTGCCTTTCCAGTCACGTACCATGTCTTTGCCAATTTTGGCATTCCAATCTCCCTGTACCACCAATATATCCTTCTTCGGTACCTCGTTCACCAAAGCCTGCAAGTCCTCGTAGAAGCTCTCAACCTCGCTGTCCTCGTAATCTGAGGTAGGTGCATAGCATTGTATCACCGTGATAATACGGGGCTTTGCATTTAGTTGTATACTGAGCAATCGGCCTGATACTGGTCAGCAACCCAATACACAACATGCTGTGTCTTTTTGCACCAGCATTCCGACTCCATGTAGGTGTTTGTCAGGTCTTCCACTGTAATAGAACTTGTGACCTTCTTCTGTGGTGTGTTCTCTGAAATTTTTCTAACTTGCTTCGCATATGCCAAGCACATTCCAGTGGCATCTATCCATCTCATGTGTCAGTTCTTTTATTTTCCCACTTGCACTTAGAGTTCTAACAGTCCAAGTGCCCAGAATGAAATCCTCTTTTCTGAGTCTTATGGTATCACCAGTTGCACACTTAACACCTCCGCGCGGTCAGGGAAACTATATGGATCTATGTGTGAACTGCCGAAGACAGTGAGGTTCATACAAGAGACAACTTTGCAGATGTAGACATAATCCAAGCGAATGAAAGAAGACGACAATTGAATAAACCTTGCTGACACAATACTGGAGGGCAAAGATAAACTGCACTATAAAGTAGGGTGATGACATCAAAAGATGGACAGGTCAAATTCTGGCAGATTGTACCAACATGGCTAGCGGTAGAGGATGTTGGAGTTCTATTGCAGCAAACCTTTGAAGATGACACATAAGTTACAGCAGATTGGCTTTTTTTCTCTTCTTACTTTTACTTTGGCAATTGAAACGCATCAAACCTGGACTGATTTTAAATAAATCCATAACTACTACGAGCCGCTCACAGCGTTAAAGAAGTGTATCCGCAGTGACACAACTGGGCCACTATTAGCACTAAGATTAATGTTATGATTAAAGAAGTACACAATTTACTAAAATACATTCTGTTTCAGTCAAAGATTGTAAATTTACCATAGCTTAATTTGTACACTTCCCTGTGTGGACTCAAGGGTCTCTTACTGGGGTCCCTGTGTGGACTCAATGGTCTCTTACTGGGGGCCCTGTGTGGATTCAATGGTCTCTTACTGGGGGCCCTGTGTGGACTCAATGGTCTCTTACTGGGGGCCCTGTGTGGACTCAATGGTCTCTTACTGGGGGCCCTGTGTGGATTCAATGGTCTCTTACTGGGGGCCCTGTGTGGACTCAATGGTCTCTTACTGGGGGCCCTGTGTGGATTCAATGGTCTCTTACTGGGGGCCCTGTGTGGACTCAATGGTCTCTTACTGGGGGCCCTGTGTGGATTCAGAGGTCTCTTACTGGGGGCCTGTGTGGACTCAATGGTCTCTTACTGGGGGCCCTGTGTGGATTCAATGGTCTCTTACTGGGGGCCCTGTGTGGATTCAGAGGTCTCTTACTGGGGGCCTTTGTGGACTCAATGGTCTCTTACTGGGGGCCCTGTGTGGACTCAATGGTCTCTTACTGGGGGCCCTGTGTGGATTCAGAGGTCTCTTACTGGGGGCCTGTGTGGACTCAATGGTCTCTTACTGGGGGCCCTGTGTGGACTCAATGGTCTCTTACTGGGGGCCCTGTGTGGATTCAATGGTCTCTTACTGGGGGCCCTGTGTGGATTCAATGGTCTCTTACTGGGGGCCCTGTGTGGACTCAATGGTCTCTTACTGGGAGCCCTGTGTGGATTCAATGGTCTCTTACTGGGGGCCCTGTGTGGATTCAATGGTCTCTTACTGGGGGCCCTGTGTGGACTCAATGGTCTCTTACTGGGGGCCCTGTGTGGACTCAATGGTCTCTTACTGGGGGCCCTGTGTGGACTCAATGGTCTCTTACTGGGGAGATATCAGAATAAAAAGCGAGCGCCTCCAGTCAGTAGATAGCTTCATTTACCTTGGCAGCACTCTTTCCAGGGAAACTACTCTTGACTATGAGGTCAGGAACAGAATCTCCAAGGATATTGCTGCTAATGGGAGGGTGCGCAACATCGTTTGGAATCAGAGGGGTCTTAGGCTTGATATGAAACTCAAAAGTCTACCGAGCCATAGTGCTCCCCACTCTTCTGTATGCCAGTGAGACATGGACTGTGTACAGCAGGCATGCTAGAAAAATAAATCACTTCCAAACAAGCTGCTTCCATAAATTGTTCAAAATACAGTGGCAGGATAGGGTACCAGATACCAAAATCCCCATGAAGGCAAAAATGCAGAGCATCCACAACACACTGTTGCAAAAGACCCAGATTAGGTGGGCCGGCCACGTTGTGCGTGCCAGACATTCGCATCCCCAAACAACTAATGTGTGGTGAGCTGGTCGGTGGCCAAAAGAAGCGCTTCAATGACTCCCTCAAAGTATCTCTGACACACTTCAACATCAGTGCAAACTCATAATAATGTCTCGTACAGGACCGCAACACATGGTGTGGAACCACCATCAGAGGCACCTCCATTGCTGAGAAACGCACTTTGTGAAAAGACAAAACAACTGAAACTCACATGTCCGATTCTGACCTTAAATCCTGCATATGCGGAAGGGGTTTCAGTGCCAGAATTGGACTATACAGCCACCTCCAGACTCACAGGTGAGGTGCAACATAACATCATTGATTGTTGTTGCAAACGACAACCCAAACTACCTGGCAGTCACATTTGATCGGCGCATGACATGGAAAAGTCCGCTCGAGAGAAACCGAATGAGAGCCAGACAAAGAATGGCAATCATGAGGAAACTTGCTGGCACAAGCTGGGGAGCAGACGAAAGTATACTAAAGAAACTGTACACTGGAAGAGTGAGACCAGTTCTCGAGTATGGCATTGCGGCATGGATAACAGCAGCAAAGGCGAACTTTGATAAAATTAGCAAACTTCAAAATCAAGCCATGAGAGTTATAACAGAAGGCATGAAGTCAACGCCAATTGTAGAACTTGAAAAGATTACAAATCTGCAATCCATGACCGACAGAAGAGACTGCAGAGCCCAGCAGCAAGCAGAGAAACTGATAGACCATCCAATGCATCAGAGACTAAATAGATTTGGAAATGGGAAACTAAAGCGGAGAAACTTTGCAGAAATAGCCAAAGCAAAGATGAGCTAAGACCCTATGAACACCATAACAATACCAAAGCCCATCCCTACTGTTCACAAACCTACCTGGAAGCAGCATATCATTCCGGAGGTAGTAGAAAATATACCAGGTATTGGAAACAAGAACAGGCAGACTGAAAAAGAAAGAAGAGACATAACCCTGAGGTACATAACGAAAAACTACCCAAGCATGGACTAGACCCATGCATACACCGACGGATCTGTAACAAACACAACACAGAACGGAGGGGCAGGGGTATTCCTGAGCCTACCAAATGGTAGAAAAATAACACTGTCAGTGGCAACTGGAAAATTCTCAAGCAATTTCAGAGCGGAGGCACAGGCACTGAGGGCTACAGTAGAAGCAATGCTGACAGGCGAAAGCAATGAAAGCCAGATAGTCCTGTTTACAGATGCCCTGGCCGTAGTCACAGCACTAAAAAGCCAGAAAAATACTGAACTTAATGATTTAAGAGCAGTACTCTGTCAATCTATGCCAGCAGTCCGCACCAAAAAGAGTAGTGGTACAGTAGGTTCCATCCGACTGTAACATCCAAGGCAACGAGGAGGCAGACAGACTGGCAAAAGAAGGTACAAGACTACCACAACCAGATTCTAGTGTGACCTACGAAGAGTCCAAAAGGTTTATTAGGGCCAGATACATGGCCAAATGGGAAACAGAACATACTGGCTACACAAAAAATGATGCCTATTACCAGTTGAACAGAAGAGAGCAGGTCGTGGTCTTCAGACTCCGCACAGGCCACAATAGACTGAGGTACCACCTATTCAATAAACTGAAGATAGGTGGCACTGACGAATGCACCTGTGGTACAGGGAAAATGACCGCTGAACATCTGCTGCAAAATTGCCCGACGTACGAGGACCAGAGAAAGCACATGTGGCCATTACCAGTGGCAACACTAGACAAGCTCTATGGCAGTGTCGACAGCCTCAGGATGACCGCTGCTTTTTTCGAAAAAATAAAGGTTGACTTCGGACAGCGTACGAAGAAGAAGATTGTTATTGTCATCATTGCTTGCGATGGACGGCTATTATTACTGGGGAGGAAAGAATAAGACCACTATATCGCTATACATGTTGTAAAAGACGATTAAGGAGAGTTGGGCAAGGGTCTAGCAACCTCATTGTGTAAAACTAATTGCTGCATAAATCACTATTACAAGAACATGCAAAGTGCCTGTAGTTGTGGACTTATACTCCTACTGGAGGGAAAAAAGACCAGATAAATATGTACACTCTCCGCAGAGTGAAAAATGTCACAAAATAATTATACTGCAAGATGCTTTTCACCACAGTATTCAATGTGTTATGGTAACGTTGAACTTCTTTCACAGATACCTAACAGATGCTCAGGGTGCACCACCATGCAGTAAACAGGGTCTGCCTACACCAAAGGGTGGTCATCAAAGTCGAAGTCCACTTCCTCAGTTAGGACAGAGGGAAAGATCTACTTCGGCCCCTAATGTTTGTGCTAACATGGTCGACAGCAGTGACATACACCAGCAGGTAAAGGACCACCTTAAATTGTTTACCTGTTTAACCTTACGCACTCCACATTATTTTTGGAAAAAATTTGACCTAATTAATTTTCTTAATTAGTCGCTGTGGTAGTCGTCTTTCAAAATTTGTAACTTTTATGTTTGTTTGTCAATAAATATGATTTTCTGGTGTGTAGATACACAATAGCATAACGAACATGTGGGTGTTATTGTTTTTGTTGTATGTTTGTTAGTTTTTGAGATTTAAAAAGATGAAGTTGAAAATTTATGAAAATCTCGGGAAAAATTTGGACTCGACCACTAGGCCTAGTCGCTTCGATAGAAAACCATTGAAACCACAACAACGTATCGATACTGTGTTTACAATATCGCCACAACTGTTAGTTTCCAATTCAAACGTAGTTCTTTCATTTAACCAAACAAAATAAACAGATCTACGCGATAAAAATCTTTCTCAACAACCTACTTCCCCTTTCGCAAAAAGTCGGCTTGCTCCAAACGGCGTATACAAAATTAAAACTGTTCAAAAGCCATTTGTAATCGAACACACGATACTTTAACCGGCAAAATATCGTGTATATATGGAGGACGTACTCAGCAGTAAAAAATGGCTGTCAGGAGTGACTCCGTTCAAAAAAAAAAAATTTTTTCCGCACACCGTTTTTGCAGGCCGAGCTGGTCCAAAGAGAACGGACAAGGGCGTGCTTAAGGTTAAGGTAACGCAGAGAGTTAACTATGATCCATAGCATAACTGTGCACACGCCAAGCGGAGGAGCGGGTGAAGACATCAATATTAGAATGAACAAGGCCATTGTTGTATAATGCCCACAATGAGTAAGTTTACTGAAAAGGACATTAAATGGCGGATTGTAGTAGTTTCCTCACATCCTGAGCGTGCGGATGAAGGTGGACTGCGGTCTTTGAGACTGACTACTACAGGGATCACATCGATCATCATCTTGTCAGCCAGGATGCTCTGAAAACAGCTACATGGAAGGAGTATTGTGGTATTGTGCTTGACCCTGACGTGACGTCCTAGTCAGTATGTTGTGCCTGACTGGGCTAGCGTCTCAGTTTCCTATGAACAAGGTCAGAATAGCCTTTGTTAGAATTTTGTCTTCATAGTACAACACAAACACCAAATTAAGCCTTTTAAGTCCAGGCAAATTTTGCTGATATATGTCTGTCAGTTCTGTCGAAAATGTCTGAATTCCGTATCTCAACTTGTCATCGGCCAACCGGAAATAATCATAGAGTTAAACGTTATTGCACACCATCATAGCTGGTTATCGCTGGATTGGACATGTTCTCTGCCGAAGACGGATGTGCTGGACCGAAAGGTGCACATATCGCAGTCAAACTGTAAACTAGCGCCACAATGCATTCCATTCTTCGGACTACACCCTGCTACTTGTAAAGCTCTGTTCAGGACTTGGTAGCGGGAGATTGAGAACAAATGCAGAAGAAGAAGGACATGGTCTAATTAGAGACCTTAATGCCGTGAACAGAACAACCAGAGACCCCAGAACAAGATCGAAAGAGGGACCAGCCTAAAACAACTAGGTGAAGAGCCATAAAAGTCTAAATGAAAATCAAGAAACATGGCTAGGCACCACATTAAGGATTGTGCTAGACTGAGAAAAGTGGTAGTTTGTTGTTGATCTGAAAAGACACCACTATGTTGCTAACGGCTTCATCTGTCATTGTTTAAAGATTCAAGACGAAATTACCACAATCTTTGACGCATGGTTTTAACAGAATTTTGTTTAATAAAACATGTTAAATTTAACATACCTTCTTAAACCTGATAATCGAAATCCAGTTACAATCCAGAATATCTTTGTTTGAGTAGAATGTGATTCAGTCAATATAGAAAGATTATTTTCCTTACATATTCCATAACAGTCATAATGGATATAAAAAACCATTAAACACAACTAGTTGGACAGCTTGTCAGAGACACTCACTTTTTATTATTTTTTTGCGTTCGCCTTATTTTTCAATTCCCCAAGGCGGTATGCGTTGCACAATGTTTTTATTTTGCGCATGCCGGCCTAGTGCATCCAACTTTGGCATGCATTTTATGTAAGGGTCTGCTTTCTTCTGCATTTTCTAAGGGTTTGTTTCCCTTGGGTAAAGGCCGGTGCTGTGCTTGGGGAGCGAACTCAGCACCTTCGGATTGTGAGCAGTGTCACTTATCCACTAGCCCACGCCATCCGCAGAGACACTCACTGAGACCAGCTATAACATAACAGAGTGAAAACACAGTGGCTCATCTACTCATTTCAAGACACATGGAGATCAGAAGACAGGTAGACTAGCCACAGAAGGAAGGAAAACTCCAACTGAATACAGAGTAACATTTGGTAATACAAAATCAATGATAAAAATGAACTTAATTGACCAATGGCACAGAGAACGCCAATAATCTGATACAGCTGAAAAATATTACTTCTTGCCAAGCAGGGAACATAATATAGCATGTCCTTTGCAGAACATTGCTGCCATCACAGTTCGTCTGAAAGAAATTCAGTCTCTTGCCAAGTCTCCAGCCTGCTTCAGAGTCATGCCCAAGCATTCCGTGACATCTTGGTACCATCACCTTCTTGGTCTGCCTTTCATGCCTGGCACTATACCTTACTTTTATTACTTTTTACTGAGTTTTTTTCCATGACCTGAAATGATTAATAGCCAATAATAGATCATCTATTGTTTGTTTTTTTACTTTTTACTTAATTTTCTCCTATGACCTGAAATGATTAATAGATCATCTATTGGTTTTTAAAAAAACTTTTTACACAATTTTCTCCCATGACCTGAAATGATAAATAACCAATAGTAGATCATCTATTGGTTTTTTAAAACACTTTTTACTCAATTTTCTCTCATGACCTGAAATGATTAATAACCAATAATAGATCATGTAATTGATTTTCTTACTTAGGAATATTTGCAGAGATTCAGGGAACTACATGCTCATGCCAGATCAAAATCAAGTGAGTTTTGTTTTGAATGTTCTCTGTGAGTTTTGTTTTGAATGTTCTCTGTGAGGTTTGTTTTGAATATTCTCTCTTTTGTTATATAAAAATGTTTTTCAGATGAGAAGTAGTAAAGCTAAGCTGCCTAGACCAGTTCAACATGCACCTGATAATTCTCTTATCAGAACTGAACCCAGTCTGGCTGCCACACACTTTTAGGAAGGTAAACATGCCTTGGTCCTGGTAGAAGAACTGTGGTTTTAACTTGCAACACTTTTAAGCTTGCAACACTAGCAGGAATGAAAATCCCAACAAACAACTGATGCAGGAAAAGTATCAAAGATCTGAAGCAACCAAGTTCAACAATGTGTTACAGCCCAAGTTCAACAACGTATTAGAGCCCAAGTTCAACGTGTTACAGCCCAAGTTCAACAACGTGTTACAGCCCAAGTTCAACGTGTTACAGCCCAAGTTCAACAACGTGTTACAGCCCAAGTTCAACGTGTTACAGCCCAAGTTCAACTGTGTTACAGCCCAAGTTCAACTGTGTTACAGCCCAAGTTCAACAACGTGTTACAGCCCAAGTTCAACAACGTGTTACAGCCCAAGTTCAACTGTGTTACAGCCCAAGTTCAACAATGTGTTACAATTCAAGTTCAACAATGTGTTACAGCCCAAGTTCAACACTGTTTTACAACCCAAGATCAGCAATGTGTTACTACAACCATTGTGTACCATTACTGTCATAAAATCTGACTAATTAGGATGGTGCATGGGGCTTGCAACATCATGTAAAACAAAGTGCTACAGAATGAACCCAAACAAGACCACATACATGCTTAGCCATGAGCTTCCTTCGGTGGTGGTTCTGTGTTCCAGTTAGAACAAACAAGGAAAAGTGATGTGTCACTTCTGTTCTGTTGAGTGAAAATATTTGTATATTGTGAGCTCAGAACAGGACAGAGCACACCACCGGGACAGTAGAAATTATACAAAGACACTCTAAAAGTTTCTTTGCTTAGTTTTCTCTATCTATGTTGCTGCCTCAGGGCTACTTGCTCCAAACCGCTCAGCCTGGCGCACTACCATCACACAAGGGGCTCGCACCGCTAAGTAGAGAACCATTACGGAGGAGCAGGAAAAGCGAGCTGCGCGAAAGGATGAAATGCAAGTTCGCCCATTTACTAACACTGTTCATGTGTGACCTCTACTTGCGGTAGGGTTTGTCACGCTCAGATCGGCCTGTAGTCATATGCCAGCATATCTAAATAAACATGTCTGACACTGTCGCCATTTTCGCTTGAGATGGGCAACTAACTAGCTAGCTACTGTAACAACAGATTGAGACAGCCATGGGACATGGACTACTGTAACAACAGATTGAGACAGCCATGGGACATGGACTACTGTAACAACAGATTGAGACAGACATGAGACATGTGCTACTGTAACAACAGATTGAGACAGCCATGGGCTACTGTAACAGTAGATTGAGACATATGCTACATAACAGCATATTGAGACACGGGCTACTGTAACAACAGATTAAGACACCCATGAGACATGTTTTACTGTAACAACAGATTGAGACAGACATGAGACATGTGCTACTGTAACAACAGATTGAGACAGACATGAGACATGGTCTACTGTAACAACAGATTAAGACACCCATGAGACATGGTCTACTGTAACAGTAGATTGAGACAGACATGAGACATGTGCTACTGTAACTACAGATTGAGACATGTGATACTGTAACAGTAGATTTAGACATGTTCTACTGTAACAGCATATTGAGACATCCATGACACATAGGCTACTGTAACATCAGATTGAGATATGTGCTACTATAACACCAAATTGAGACAGCCATGATACATGGGCTACTGTAACAACAGATTGAGACATCCATGAGACATGTGCTACCGTAACAAGATGTTGAGACAGCCATGAGACATGTGCTACTGTAAAAAATGGTGACAAGATATACCATTTTTACAAGACGAGAGGGTAATGACATTTCCTAACTTCTTGGATCTAGCATAATAATCACGGGCAATGAGAAACTTCTTGTGAGAATAATAGCTGTCCATCATTGTCGATGAGGACCGCCGACATCATCCTTGTCACAGATTTCCCTGTTGGGTGTGGGTGCGCATGTGGCTGAACAGGCCAATGCGGGCACGAAAACATCTGCTACTTATCGGGCACACGAGGTTTGTAGAAGGGGATGGTGTTCCCGCTGCTCGGGATTTCCGCGTCTCGCGCCTGCTCGTGAGAATAACACCATGAAAAGGACACAAAAAACTTTATTAAAAAGTCAAGTCAAATTTGCGGTATAATCCCTCTCAATTTTATGAAAAACAAACAATTAAAATGCAGCTTTCCTTAAGAACAGAAACAGATGAGGACAGACGTTTATGTTTTTATATAAAACTGCATATTAACTTTATGAGTATGTCAGCACCATTGATCTCCAGTGTGATTCAATCCTTCAGAATATTAGTAAATCTATTTTGACAAACACGTTTATTGATTCAATAATTTATTGTTTATAATCTGATTTAATTAAACAAATTATGAAGATATGAAATGTAGAGTTGTACGTGATGGTCAGCTTTCTAAGCTTGTTAAGATAACTAATATGCAACAGGAATGTTTCCTATCACAATTTTTCTGGTGGCTATTGACTGGTATAAGAACGACATCATCAACCAACAAAAATGGAATTCACTGGACAGTGGCAAAATAATTTGATAATTCAAACTTTGCAGATGACTCGGCTCTTCTGTCTCATATCTGGAAACATATGCAAAATAAAATAAGTATACTTGGTGACAGATCACAGAAGCCGGGACTGAAAATATACAGAGCGAAAAAAAACACAGACCACGAGAATAAGTGCATCTATGAGAATCAGATAGTGCTAGGAGACACTCCTACAAGGTGTGGAATCATTCATATATCTTGGTAGAAATATAGACAAAGCAGGAGACACATGGGGAGCTTAGGCCTTCGTCAACTACACACCAAATCAACAAATGTTGACCTGCTTGTATCTGATGAAGTTGCTATATAGTAGCAAGGTCTGGGTTGGACGTCCCGCTCGTTAAAGGAAAGTCAAGCGTCTGATATAGCCTCTCCTTTCCAGGTGTAGAGATCGCCGCTGGATTCACTATTCGGCTTCGACTCCACTGCTTTGTGGAAACCTCGGGTGAGGGTAGGGTTACGGGAGTAAACCCAGACAGAAAATCCGGAGTGGTAGCATCTAAAGCAGATGGTTTCAAAATTACGAACTCATTCCGGCAGCTCCTGCAGCTGAATTGGTACCAAATTGTCATGCTTTGGATTACACCAACGAGGCCGAGAGGGGGATTCTGCAGTTTGGACAGCCCAGAGCCTCCATATACAGTGCCCAGGATTGCGCCCTGAGAGGCTACTCAACAGGTGCCACTCGCATGGTCTGCAAAGACTGAGACGCCTATGAAAATGAATAGGATGAATGAATATAGTATTCTGAAAATCTAACTAATTTGATTCTTTTCTGTGCATCTCTGGAATATCTTCTGAATTATTGCAGATTTATTCTCAAGATATCGGTATAGTTTCTATAAGGACAAACGCCATGCTAGTGATAGCAGCACATCAAAAAATGTTTCCCTCTCTAAGGGCAAAGGTATCATACACGTCATGCTCGTTACTTGAGTTCCTGTTAACTGGCATGGACAAGCAACTTATTAACACTGATAAATGTCTGGCATTGTGCATATCTGAAATTTTAACCATGGTAGTTTACTGTAGAAAATATACTTGGGAATCCTGGTATTCAAATAGGCAGGTTATGCCTGCTGCCAGGTAGCCGAAGGTATCCGTAGTACATTCTTTACGTGACTTTAATACCTGCAGCTTACTAGGCCCGGGGGAAGGTAGGTGGCGTACTGGGTTGGAATTTTGTTATTCTTCTAAATTGTCCGGACATCGACTAAAAGCTTTATCTTTTAAATTCACAACTGCCAAGGATATATCTTTGTACACAGGACCTTTGATTTTTTTATGTCCATCTCCAATATAACTAGATGCTAGTCTCGCCTATCCCTCGACCACGGGGCGCTTGAAACTTGCGTGATTCAAAACCTTGCTGCTTTTGTTCGTTCATTTCCTGAGAGGCAAGCGTTGTACCTCTTAGCAGTAGAAAATATATAATTACCAATTTTATTGCGTTATCTTTTCACTTTGAGTGAAGCATAGGACCACCACTACAGCTGACCCCCTTTACAGATAGCCATGATGCGATAATTTGCAGTGGCGCTTTCAATAGCAGTGGTTTTTGCATGATGAGATTGCTAACCTCAAGCATACTTTTCTTTACTTGCCTTTTATGACATGATTGGAAGGTTGCAGTGGCTCTATAGTTTTCTGCCCGGGTACCAGTGGGTGATAGAAAATGTATAGTGATGGTTAATAGCATTATTCATGGTGGTCATCATGTCTGGCTCTTAGTCTGTGCTTCAGAAGGTCCGTAAGGGATAATCATGGCAGGGGTGGATAGCAGATGTAGATGGAGGGAAGAGTAATCAGGGATAGGTTGTTCTTACTGATGCCATTGTTACTTGAGTTGGGTGCTCTTGACAATTTTTTTTGGTGGCGGGTTACAGTGGCTCTTCTCACAACACAATCCAAGGCGTAATTGAAAAGGTGGGCCAGGGTCTTTCTGGCTGTAGTGCAATGAGAGGCTCCTCAGTAAGCTCACCAATATGGGAATCACAGTGTCAATCGCCACCTTGCTAGCTAGACTGTCATGAAACGGCCTGTTTTCATGGAAAACTGCTTGGAAGTGAGGTAGGGTTTTGTTCAGTATGTTTCACCTGGCCCTGACTAACATAGTCTGATCAGTATGTTTCACCTGGCCCTGACTAACAAAGCCTGATCAGTATGTTTTGCCTGACCAGACATTGGTCTTCTTTCCCCTCAGAGTCAGGTGAAATATAATGACCAATACCCCACCTCGCTGTGGTCCATTAGATATGGGTTAAGTGCAAGCAAAATAAAATCAATCAATGATCTGAATAACATAGAGGTAAGCACTCACTTTTCACAGCAAAGATATGCTCCAATTACCGATGTGGTCCAGTCAGCCAAGCTGTAAATCAGTACCTGACTTATGGTCTGGCACAGTGGGCTACCACCTTCACCATCCCACAGGATCTCTAGAGAGTCCCACGTCTGTCCGTTCCGCCGCCTTGTTCCAGTTTTGCAAATGGGCCTGGGACATGCTTATTGTAGTCCAATGCCTCATTGAGCACGCTCAAAAAGGCTCTCGGAACAGTGCGATGTAAGGTTGAATATACTCAACATAGTGCAATGTTGAGTTGGTACCGGAGCCTGGTGGTCTACTATTTCCGTGATGCTCGGAGAGAGTCTCAAATCTGTTAGCTCCTTAATGTTTCAGTTTTTCAAAAGGGCATGAGACACTCTCAGAACTGTGCAATGCCAAGTGGGGCAGGCTCAACGTAATGCAGTGCTGAGTTTCGACGGACGGTATATATACACCAGCCTTCGGCGCATCAGGCAGACTGAAAAACTTCTCAATATGGAAAACAGAAACGTGATGTGACGACACCATCAAACATTGCTTCGTTCACTTGCTGCGGGAGGCGCGGCTCGAAGCAAGCCCTGCCTTAAATCTCCAGCTGTGTGTGCGGTTGCCATATTCTTTAATACAGATCTATGTTTGTTATTACAGCCAATCAATCAATCAAAATTGTTCTGTTCACTGCAGAACATAGGTCTTCATCCAACAACCTCCAACTCTGCCCTCTTCATCAATATAGGCCATGACAGTCATGCTTCCCTCATGTTAGAATTCAGCAGTTTTCTTCAAGTATGTTTTGGTCTGCCTCTACTTCACTCACATCCTTGGTTCTAAAACAGTGCATGTCTTGCAATGTCGTCTTGTTCTTTTTGCAAAGTATACCCAATCCACCCCCAGTATCTTCTTCTGTCGCCCTCCACTTAAACCTGTCAAGATCTTTCCAGCAGGTTCGATGTTGGTGACCTTATCGCACCATCTAAAACCATGTATTCTGTGCAGGCATGCTATCACATTAGGCCAACACTATTACTAAAACTGATTACTAATTGTACAGGTGGTATTAGCAAAAACCTAGTTTTAGAGCATGAACCTGTCATTTACATTAAGCATCTAATAAGTTTGGTTTGCTTGTTAAAATCATCTGATAAAGAAGATGAGGTAGAAAATCTTTACTCAATCCTTGTTGATGTCATCATTTTATACTTTAATGACAAGGATTCACAAACTATATCACCAAGTTCAGTTGTTTTGTACAGTGAATACCTTCCATTTACAACATCCCTGGAAATAATGAGGCCGACAGATTTTCAAAGGTGGAAATCTGGCCCCCCGCCCGTCACCGCTCTCTACACCCTTGTCATACACACAAATGTCATTACTTTTGAAATTTTCATGGGCCACAAGAGATTGAGATGTGACCTATTCAACAAACTGAAGATATGCTCTATTGAGTACAACTGACACTAATAGAATGATTGATCCAACATACTACTAAAGGGTACAATTTAAGAGAAACAGTGAAAGCTTATATGGCCATCACAATTACCATTCCTAGACAATCTTTATGGAATTGTTGGTGACCTCATTCGCTCCTTTCCTTAGATACGAGGGGGCTTCAAATTAAAACTAAAAACAAAAATTTGTGTTGAAATTTATTCTGTAAAGGGGAAACGCAACTATATCATTTTTCAACGTGGTCACCATTGCGTTCTATACAAGTCCCCCAGTGTCTATAAAGTGCATCGATTCTTGTAGAAAAAAATTCTCTTGGTCGTGTGTGCAAGCTCTCATGCATCACCTGCTGGATCTCTTTATTGGACCTGAAAGTCTTTCCTCCCAATGCCTCTTCTAGTCGTTCAAAGACGGGGAAATCACTTGGGGCTACGTCTGGTGAGTACAACGGATGTGGTAAACACTGAAAGTGGAGGTCCTCAGTGGTAGCAACTGTTGCACAGGCAGTATTGGGTCGAGCATTGTCATGTTGTTAAAGGGCACCTTTACTCATAAGTCCACGTCATTTGGATTTGATTGCAGGTCTATGATGATTCCTGAGAAGATCTGTATACGTGGCACTGGTGACAATGTTCCCCCTTGTCATGTAGTGCCCTAAAATAATGCCTCGTTCATCACAACAGAGAATCAGCATAACCTAACCTGCAGATTCCTGCGTGTGAAACTTCTTCGGTTTTGTTCAGGAGGGTTGGTGTCATTCCTTGCTTGCTCTTCTGTTTCAAAGTGCCATAGAAGTTCCTGACAGGCATCAGCGCGTCATTTCAACTCTGGAGTAAGCTGCAGACACTTTGTGGCACTGTAGCACATCATGAATAATGTGGTGTGCTGAACCTTGACAGACCTTCATATGTACTCAATTTAGTTGCTGTAATAGAATCTGGGGTCACTACTCTGAATGCCTGATCCGGTTGTGAACAGTCTGTCACAGAACTCTCACCGTTATGGTACTTCCTACTCCACTCATATACTTGCTGGAGTGAAAGGCATGTATCATGTACAGGACCTTTATTTGCCGATGAATTTCTATAGGTTTCACCCCTTCACTGCTAAAAAAAACGAATAACAGAACGCTGCTCCCCTTTGGTACATGTAAATAATGGGACAGTCAGTCATCATCTTATAACTGCAATTATGATATCATCTGCACCATGATGGCATGTGCAGGACACTCTTGACATTCTTAGCAACCATATTAACAAGTTACAATACAATCAAGTTAGCGCCTGATAACGTACCAAGAAGTAGAACTATTTTATTACTTATCAGCCATATCCTTTTGCAAATGCCTGAGAATGATCGAGAGTACATACAATAATCATTAACCAATTCGCATCAGCCATTAACCAGTCCTTATGAATCATTAACTAGTAAAATTTGCTTTTCTCTTATCCTCAATCTTCTTTTTGAGAGCATGAGTGTGTCTTATGTGTGGCTAGTGTAATGTTTGAACTTATTTACTGTTTACTTGAAACAAATATCAATTTAATGAAGAACAAATAACTACATTTAACGTGTGCTACATGTTATACCTAATGACGAGTGTACAAAAAAGTAGATTGTCTTGGCTTGGTCATGACATGAGACATGAAGGCTTACTATTGAAAGTAATAGGACACCAAGATGTAGCGGGGAATGAGCTGACAGCAGCCAGCGACTCATAGCTGGCTGCTTGCATCAGGGTCAGCAAACCATAGCTGATCTTGACCCTATTCTGCTACCTTGGGGCGGCCCAGGAAACGGGTTGCATTCGTCATTAGTGTAGTCTGGTCAAGGGATATGGATCGCATTGGAAAGGCAAACCCAGCATTAAAAAAAGCCAACTGACATAGGATGTGTTTGGCAGATAGGCGCAGATATTGCAGCAACTACAACACAACGATCTTTTCAGGATGAACACCTGAAGAAGAAGTAAGTACTATAAGGCAAAACGCAGGGGAAAAGGACCTCCAAGAAATAATATCACACAGTCATGCAAGAAGATTGGGGTGCAGACCTACACAGAGCTGAAGAGATCTGCTGGAAACGGTCGCAGAAGACTTCCTTCGGACTGACTAACCTGGTAATGATAATGATAACATGTTATAATTGCAAAGGGAGTCCCAGCCTATGAGCTGCTCCGACAAGCTGTAGGGGCGAGTTACGGAAAGAAGCCGTGTTAATCCTGGAGATGTCCTCGGGGTCGCCCTCGCAACACCTGGCTGAAACAGATCGCCACCTCCCCAACAGAACAGCAGGCCGTCGTGGTTATGGATATGGTCATTTTACGCGACGGACCCTGGCCGCCTACGTGTACTATTACTATTATTATAATTGCAAAAGAAATTTATAACTTAACGTAACATAATTAAGTCATTAACCAGCATTAATTAATCATTAATCGTCATTAATCAGGGTGGTTATCATGTCAGACTCTTGATGGTCCAGACAGAAAGGCTATGACATGAATGTATATCAGACCTAGAGGCCTCAAACCTTCAGAGACTTGTGCAGATCTATTATCCAGATAACCCTGGGTTCACGACAATGGAAGTTTATATTCTCGCTTAGAAAGAATACATAATCTGGATATTATTTATGGACAAAGAAGGGACAAACTGAAATAAATCAATGCTCTCTTGT
Source organism: Ariolimax columbianus (assembly GCA_036924085.1). NCBI lineage: Eukaryota > Metazoa > Mollusca > Gastropoda > Stylommatophora > Arionidae > Ariolimax > Ariolimax columbianus. The sequence continues at coordinate 22,854,051 of JAVGWX010000022.1, read as the reverse complement.
TGGGAAGACGAGGCGATGAAGAGGGGACTAAGGAAGGTCGTGCATGAGGTTGGCAACCTCAACATGGAAAAACCATTGCTACTGAAACTGCACTGCATATAACCGGGTTCAGGGGAAGGAAGACTAGCCTCTGGTCAGGCAAAACATACTGATCAGACATGTTAGTCAGGGTCAGGCAAAACATACTGGCCAAGACCCTCACCTTGGCTTCCTTGTAGCCCTTCCAGGAAACAGGCTGTTTTCATGGCAGCCTGGCTAACAAAGTGAGAGATTGACGTGCAGATGAAGCCAAGCCTGGAGTACCCCGGTCCACCTTCATCAGCATGATCGGGATGTGAGAAAAGCTACAACCCACCATTTAACGTCTTTTTTAGGGCGCACAAAACAGTAATCCTACTCATTGTGGGCATTCAACAACAACTGGGTTCAGGCTTCCCTAAAAGCTGGTTATGATAAACCAAATGCAGTGTTAAACTCCATGCTTGACCAAATGGGGTGAAGTGACAATAAGAAGAATGGTAGAAGGAAATTCGGTGAGAGTTGAAATGGTCACCTCCACTTCAGAAAATACTGAGACCAATTACAGTGAACTCTCTGAAAGTATGTATATGAGTACATAACTAGTCTACACTCAACTTCTTTTACAGTCCAACAGGCTCAGACCCTTGCTCTCCCATCCCAGTCTCCGAATGAGAGCCCTACAAAAAGTGCTCATTCATCTCCAACTGGCGCTATCAAACATGTGCGTCAGAGGGCAAAGTCTGAGGAGACGGACCTCGCAAAAAGAACAGTAAGCTGTGTTCTTCGTGGTTTCATGGCTTAAATTCATTGTTGTGTTGTATTTTTCCTGTATCAATCAGCTTCTAGTGTTATCAACAAAATTTGTGTAGTAGTTAGTTATCGGTCCACTTGTACTCTAATGGGCATCGTGAGCAGCCTAAGTCGCCTCTCCTGGACCAGATGTGTCTGATGTCGTGAACCCGTGCCGCTGGAAAATCATCTTTATGTCGTTTATACCTTCCCTATTGGTTGCGGTCTTGCACGGAAGTCGAACTGTCGGGCATTGTAAGTATGCAGGCGAAGCTGATCAGGAGACATTCTCATGAGATGTCCGAACCAGTTGTCTGGATATGTATTCGGCACATGGGATGCCGCCAACACTTTTACAGATGTCCTCATTCCTCAATCGGTCTCATCTGGAGACGCCAGCGGCCATTCACAGACATCTCATTTCGCAGTTGGAGATTTTACGCTTTTGTACTTTGGACATGGTCTGTGTTTGGCTCTGGTAGCACAGGGTTGCTAAAAAGATGCCGTGGACCAGTTGCTGCTTTGTTGCCAGACTAATGTGAGGATATTTGCGTAGTGTTTCACTTGATAAATCACTTCTGCTGCTTTCTGGCATATGGTCTAATTTCTCTGTTGCTCCTGTCATATTCTGAGTAAATACTGTACAGGTATCTGACCTCCTGAGCTTGCTTGAGAGCCACATTTTGAATATACAAAAAGCACATAAGTTAACAATATAATCTTGAAGGTGTTGTTCCTATAGAAGAAATTATTATATGAAACATTTCTTAATTCTACAACAGTCAAGTGCATTTGTTCTGTGCTGCCAAGGCATTTATGAGGCTACATACACTTCAAGAAATCTGGACAGTCAATCAATAGAAAAATACAACTCAGCTATCCAAGGCAGAAGAAGGTTCTCTGTCAAGAGGGCTAACGATACAGTGCAGTAAGAGCAGTGTCCTGGCAAAAAGGATAAAACTTACAAAATTTCTACCCAATAGTGGTCAGCTTATGAAGGCTAAAAGGAGACGGCCCCTTGATCATGCAAAGGACAGAACAGACCCACCCATCTGTTTGTCTGCACACTTGATTGCAAATATAAAAACTACCTCTACACTTCCACATGGTTAGAAGAGGAGTGACTAAGGTTAAAGGCCAGCTGTGTACAAACCCATATCAAACTGTTGATCATCATCTCTTGGAGTGCTCAGCGCTCAACGATGTTAGGAAAATGCTTCTTCCTCTGTGGCCAGATGCATGGAACACTTTGTATGGCACTAGACAACAGCCGATAAACATGTGCAGATACCATTACATGGTATTGGACCGAAGGGCGAGAGCCCGGATGCTGCTGGATCCGTAACAACAATGAAGGTTAAAGGCGAGGGTTCGACTTCATCATGTTGGGTTTCCCCCATATGGCTCGGTCTCTCTCTGCAGAAAGGTACCCCATCTACTGAGAGCATCGCACAAAGTCCGAACTCCGTAGCTCCAGTGATGAACACAGTGATCTCCTGAAAAATTGACATGAACCGACTGTCGCAGCTCGAGTTCGAGCCCCGACCGTCTGAACACGAGGCAAACAGCTTTGCCACAGAGACACCCCCCCCCCCCCCCCCCCCCTTCCAAAAGTGACTAAATGAAGTGTTAATGTTGCAAACTTGTTTTTTATCTTGCATTTCAAATATTAATTTGGATGGCCGACAAAGTTATTTATATTAATTTGTATACATTGTATTTGTTCCCCCAGCGAGGAAGGAGAGACTCAAATGAAGACTGGGAAATTCCCAATTCTGAAATCATATACGACCGTCAAATTGGTTCTGGTTCATTTGGAACAGTGTTCAAAGCTCACTGGCATGGTCCAGTGGCCGTAAAGAAGTTGAATGTCACAGACCCTACTCCAGCTCAGATGCAGGCGTTTAAGAATGAAGTTGGTGTACTCAGGTAAGCAAGTCATTCAGGTGTTATAGGTGCAGGCTATATTGTTATTCAAAAATACAACTTCCTACAAGAACAAGAGGGCACAGCTACAAATTAATTAAAGAAAGATCCAGATTATATATTAGGAAATATTTTTGGGTCAGAGAGTGGTGAATGCTTGGAATGCATTGTCACAGGAAATAGTGCAGGCAGGGTCAATTAATGCATTCTTCTTCATCGTACGCTGTTTACAGCGATATTTACGTTGCACTGATTTAATTTGTTAGCCAGTGGCTCAGTGCATCTGATTTCAACAGGCGTTTCTGTAGGGTTGCCCTCCTTAGCCTTTGGCTGTCCCCAGCCTAACTGCAAGGCAGCAGTTGTTTTTGGTCAGAGTTGTCTCTCTTGGGAAGTTGTCTTGCAGGACTATCGAGTCTTCCCTACTCGTGTCTATAGCGTTTGGCAATGATATGATGGACTATGTACTAGTTTGTACTATCCCGGAAGAGAGGCAGTCCAGTGTGACTTTTTCCCAGGATCGTCACGTCCTGCCAGAAACGTAGCATATGCATATGAGTGAGGTATCTTTTTGCTCGCTTTATTTTCTCGGCTCATCTGCAGTGAGGGTACGCCTAGCATTCCCCGCCACCCGGGAGCTTGTCACCATAGGACAGGAGGTGCAATGTCCACTGGACTGCATCTCTTCTGCGTCCATTGGAATGACTGATAGCAGACAGATGCAAAGAGCGAGGAAGGAGTGCATTTTACCAGGTGCATTCCTGCGGCTCGATCGGGCCGGGACACAAGCCCCAGCCATGTCGTAGCCTCCCATCTCAGCGGCGCTGAGATTTTGGGCGGGATTCTGGCTTAGAGGCGTTCGGCCGTAATCCCTCAGATGGTAGCTTATCAGCCAAGCACGTGAACCAAATGTCAGCGACCTGTGATTCCTCTCGAAATAGTGCATTTGACCAGGTGACAAGCCTAGTCTTGCACGGAGATGTTGTCCGCCTAGGGAGCGGACATATCTCATGGTCAAGGGTTGAGTCTCAGCAGTTCGCAGTGAGGTAGCTGATCTACTGCTTAGAGCACCCGACCGAGAACTAAGTCTTCTACAAATGATTTCATTCCTCATCGCCGTATGGGGTGAATATCGAGCAGCTTCCCGCCCGCTTTTATCAGTGGACGGCAGAGACCTCATTCTGCGGCTTGACCGGGCGGGGCTGGAGCGTGGCCCCCAGGTCCCCACCATATCGAAGCCTCCCTTTGCATTCGTGCTGGGCTGCTTTTGGGCGGGATTTTTGGCTTAGAGGCGTTCGGCCGTAATCCCTCACCTTGCACCGTTGGCTTATCCGCCTAGTACGTGAACCAAATGTCTGCGGCTCCTCTCGGGCTTAGCAGGATTACCGTAGCAAAGCCCTGTCATTAGTAGGGTAAAACTGACCTGTCTTCAGAGGGTCTATTTCCAGCACCCGTTCAATATTAGCCAGGCCGTATCAATAGAGGGCTTTTAGTTTGTCAATGGCCAAGTTGCTTGAGCCTGCGATTTCTGCAGGGTGAAGACTAGATTACCGTAGCAGGCGCTCTTTCATTTGGGGGTTTGGAGACTGACCTGTCTTCCGTGGGTCTAATACCAGCACAGGTTCACTATTAGACCCATCGAAGGTGCTCTCTTTTGACAGTCATTCTACACTATTGGCGTATTTAGTCAATTTAAGCCTCAGGCTCCACTCCTGATAGTGCTCTTCCGTCAATTCCTTTATCAAACACTGGATGCAGACCAACCGAGCCACAGGGGGCATAACCCCAGATTTCTGAGGGTCTAAATCCAGCACCAGTTCCATATTAGACCCCAGGAAAGTGGTCTCGGCATGTCAGTCATTTCAGTGTTGGCCGTGTTGAGTCAAATTAAGCCGCAGGCTCCACTCCTGGTGGTGCCCTTCCGTCAATTCCTTCAAGTTTCAGCTTTGCAACCATACTTCCCCCGGAACCCAAACACTTTGGTTTCCCGGAAGCTGCCCGCAGAGTCATCGAAGCAACTCCTGCGGATCGCTAGTCGGCATCGTTTATGGTCAGAACTACGACGGTATCTGATCGTCTTCGCGCCTCTGACTTTCGTTCTTGATTAATGAAAACATTCTTGACAAATGCTTTCGCAGTAGCTCGTCTTGCGGCGATCCAAGAATTTCACCTCTAACGCCGCAATACGAATGCCCCTGTTTGTCCCTGTTAATCATTACCTCCAGTTCCGAAAACCAACAAAATAGAACCGAGGTCCTATTCCATTATTCCATTCAATTAATGCATTCAAGAATAGATTAGATAAACATAGTCTTTCAGATCATGGAAATATAAAAGAAACTGGTTGTATACAGAGGCTTCTCGACCAGTATAAAGACGTTGAGCCTAGAAAAGGGCATGTTTGCATGATCAGCATTGTCATTTAGTCCAATAATAATTGTACATTCTCATTTGATTGATTTTAATCACTGCTAATACACCATGACAATAAAGCTACTAAAAATATATGCCCAAAGCAATATGAATAAAAGCTGTCTATTCTTCTTCTTCTTCTTCTTCTGCGTGCACAGTCAGACAGTAACCATTATTTTCTCGAAAAAAGCGGCGGTCATCCTGAGACTCTCGCCACTACCATAGAGCTTGTCTTGCAGTTCCACTGGCAATGGCCACATCTGCTCTCTCTGATCCTCGTATGTCGGGCAGTTCTGCAGCAGATGTTCAGTGGTCATTTTACCAGTACCGCACGGGCATTCGTCGGTACACCCTATCTTCAATTTGTTGAATAGGTGGTACCTCAGTCTGTTGTGGCCAGTGCGAAGTCTGAAGACAACGACCTGCTCTCTTCGGTTCAACTGGTAATAGGCATCGTTTTTGGGCTGTCTATTCAATCTTTGTACCCTGTTCACCCAGCCTGTAAAACCCCATTCCCCTGTGTTCCAGAGCAAAATTCTCATGACAGACACAAACAGATTGACTTCATAAAGATAAATGGTCAGATAATTGAAAATGTACCCATCTGAGAAGTACCATTGATAAAAACGGAGGAACAAACCAAGATGTTAACGTTATTAGCAAGGCGAGATATGATTTCAATTCTCTTTGCCACAGACAATAGCGGCGCTTGCATGGCTTAACAAAATCTGGCAAGATAAACGGTTAACACTATGCACAAAAATCAGATTAATGCGTACACTGGTCCTGTCAATATTCCTCTATGCTTGTGAGACATGGACAGTTACAGCTGACCTTCAACGAAGGATACAGGCCTTGGAGATGCGATGTTTCCGAAGACTTTTAAACGTCACGTGCAAAGATCGAATTACAAATGAGGATATACAAGATAGAATTACAACAGCAATAGGGCCTTTTGAAGACCTCTTGGCAAATGTCAAAAGAAAGAAACTCGCTTGGTACGGTCACATTTCGGGATCAAATGGTCTTGCAAATACAATCCTCCACGGAAAGGTGCATGGCAGACGACGAAGAGGCCGTCCCAAAAAGAGATGGGAGGACAATATAAAAGAATAGACCAATCTCCGACCAGAATAGTCACAGGCAGCGGCATCTGACAGAAGGGTGGCGTCTCATTGTGAGAATGTCTTCATGTGTGCCCCAACAACCAAACTGATTACGTGATGGCCTAATCTGACCTGACCTGACCTCTTTGCCAAATATGGAACTTTACAGCATTTTCCATGGAGACTAAGATTAGTCTGTTTAATACAAATGTAAATTTGATCCTACTATATGTATCTAAGAGTATCACATCCCAGCTGCAGAATTCTGTTAACAAGTGTCTTCTTCGTATACTTTGTGCTAGATGATCAGAAGTAATGGCAAACACAGAACAACAATGCAATGACCAATAGAGCAGGAGATTGGGGCTGCATAGGACACACTCACAGAAAGAAGCCAGGCAACAGTATAACCAGACATGTGCTGAATTGGAACCCACAGGGAAAGAGACAAGTAGTAAGGCTAAGAAACACCTGGCAACGAACTGTCGAGAAAGTTGGTTCAACTGAGGTATCATGGACGGATTTAACTTTCTGATTCCCAGTTTACAAAATTATGTCCATTTACTGTATCTGCATCATTTTTCAGCATGTCATGTCCTGACGTGGTTGCTGATTTTGAGAACTTCTAATTTGTGTGTGTGTGTGTGTCTAGAGACATATATTGTACGCAACAAAGATGATGCCTTAACTGGCTGCGGGTCTATATTGCATTACTGTTTTGGTTCATTATGGATGCCGCCAGACCACGGATTTGCCTGGAATTCACACTAGTCGATGACTTACATTTGTTTTCATGGAAACGTGGTGTTGTTTTCCGTATGGACTGGTTAATTCGTTCGTTTTTTGTGATTTATCCTGTCCGATTATCCTGGTCTGGACACCGGCTATATGAATGGCACTACACTTAAACCTGTGTCATATTTTACGGTTTAGTTCACTACTATAATGAACTGAACACAGCCAGGGAGAGATGCCAGACTCAGTCACACGCTGAATGATGTCCATATGACCATTGTGGTTATGGAAAAGGCACGACACACAACGTTAGACGTCATTTCCCCCCCTCCAGGGGACGGCGTGGCCTAGTGGTTAAGTGGCACGGCTCACAACCGGAAGGTGCTGGGTTCGATCCCCATCACAGCACCGGCCGTTACCCCGGGGAAGCAAACCCTTAGAAAATGCAGGAGGAAGCAGGCCCTTACATAAAATGTATGCTGAAGTCGGATGCACTGGGTCGACAGGCGCAAAATAAAAACTACAGTGCAACGCACACCGCCTTGGAAATTAGAGAAAATAAGGCGAACGCAAAAAAAAAAAACAAAAAAAAAAATTATTTCCCCCCTCCCCCCGCTGCCTGTTTTCGGAAAAGGCTTCTTTAGTAAACCCTGAGGAAAAATCTGCATACTATTGCTATCTCAAGTCGTTTCGATAAATATCTTGCCACTGGCCAAAGGTAGCTCAGGACCAGAGAGTGAGGTTAACAAAAGGCGCAGTTTCTTCACTTTAATCTAAATCACCGCACAGGTCACCCATTTCAGCGGGCACAGCAAGAGAAAAGAATGTCCGCACGGCTGAACAAAGAGAGCGGTCTTCATCACTTGTGATGGACAAACATCATATTAATAAAGAACTTGTTGGTGGTATTATGTGTATGTTAGTTTCTGAGATACAAGAAGATGAAGGTGATAGTGGTGAAAAATAGCACAAACATATAGACTCACTCTGTAGCTGTCTCTTGGTCAGAAACAAAAAATAGCAGAAAAACGTGCTAATACTATTATCAATGTTTATTGTAATGGCTATGTCTGTTACTTAGACTATAAAAATAATTATTGCGTCTACATAAACAAACTAAATAAGATCTACCTCAGAAAAATCAGTTGCAGACTTAACTCTCCCATTCTCCATAATGGGTGAATTGTCAAATCCAAGCGAAAACAGAAGAAATCCTTTTCAAAATCTAAAACAAATTAAAAAATTGCCATTGCTTTCGTCTAACCGTACATGATGAAAGTTGGAACTCTCTACAATCAAAAGAGCAGTATGTTCAGCCGTTTCTATGACATTAGCCCAGAAGTTTATATACGATAAAGCAATGATCCTAGAGCTGGCGGCGTGCAATGGTAGCCAAATTTTCATGCTCTCACGTCATAGGAACGGTAAAGGTTATTGAAGATGGAATATAATAGGAACACATGGAGAGCATCTGTTGCTGCTCTATGATCCAAGGGGACGCTGGCAGATAAATGATGATGATGGTCAACCCAATCTGTAAAATCCCATTTCTCCATGCTTCTGAGCAAAATACACACAAGACAGACACCAGAGCAAAACTAGTTACAAAACTGCTCTGTTTTAATTATTGTATCTAAAATTGAATGACCTAATCATCTGCAATGTTCCTGCTTATTATGTCAGAAGCTTGTGGAATATATGTGCGGAAAATTAACCTGTATCATCAGACTGTAGCCTAGATCTAGCTTGATCATGCATTTCGCCATTCAAATTCCATTTGTAATCTTCAGAATAATCACCATCTAAATCTAATTGATCAGCCACCAAATCCTTGAGAATAAGCTCAACAGCTTGTTCTGTTGTAAGTTTTTTATAACAGCAATTTCACAAACTATCAACACAGCTTTTCATCATGAAACCGAATAAGAACTTTGCAGAGCATGTTCAATCTGGGTGCATCAGGAAATATTCAAGGGGCTTGTCATAAGTCTTTACCCTGACTATGAAGGAGTAGAAGGTTTAAATTTGGCACATATGTAGTTAATTCAATTTGTACTGGACTTGAGAAGTATGAATTTTTCTCCTTGACGGGTTTACCCTGTATGGTGCATGGCACAACACACCTTATTGACTGGATCTGCTACTCTAATGGTTTGTCAGAACAATGGAGAAATCAGAGACCAGAACTGTGATAAAATTCTTGATATTGCAGGGAAAAACACCTACAGAAATACACAGGGAGATGGAACCAGTGTTTGAGGAATTCTGTCTTTCATATGCTTCTGTAAAAAACTGGTGTAGGCAGTTTAGGTGTGGCACGTTCTCATGTTGCTGATCTTCCAAGATAAGGAAGATCATACTCAGAGTGCAGCGATGAAAATGCTGCAAGAGTGAAGAAAATCATTGGCCAGGATAGTAAATTGACAATTGCAGAGATATCTAGGTCAGCAAAACTGAATTATAATTATTTTTTTGCGTTCGCCTTATTTCTCAATTCCCCAAGGCGGGTGTGCGGTACACTGTGGTTTTTATTTTGCGCCTGTCGGCCCAGGGCATCCGACTTCAGCATGCATTTTATGTAAGGGTCTGCTTCCTCCTGCATTTTCTAAGGGTTTGCTTCCCCTGGGTAATGGTCGGTGCTGTGATGGGGATCGAACCCAGCACCTTCTGGTTGTGACCCGTGCCACTTAACCACTAGGCCACGCCGTCCCCAGCAAAACTGAATAAAAGTACAGTTTTTAGAATTTTACACAACAAAAGAAAAGTGTGTGCCTACTGGGTCCCGTGTCTGCTGACATGTGAACAGAAACAAACGAGGGTTGATTACTGTGGCCAGTTGCTCAAAATGTGTTGGTCGAAAAACATGTTGTTGACCATGGTGACAGTAGATGAGACTTGGGTTCATCATTATGGCCCAAAATCCAAAATTTCCAGCATGCAGTGGAAAACCCAGGGCTCACCTACACATGCCAAGCCAAGAGCACAGAAATCTTCAAGAAAACTGATGCTGACTGTTGTTTGGGACATCAAAGGTGTCATATTGAAAGATTACCTGCTCCATGGCAATACGGTTAATGGGAAATATTATGCAGATCTTCTTAGCAAACTAAGAAAGACTGTGACCAGAAAATGAGGGATAGCGCGCACTAAAATTCTGCCTTTGCTTCAAGACAACGCGCCCTCCCCACAAGCAAGGCTTGTGCTGCAAACAGTCTATGATTTGAATATTAAAATTATTCCACACCCACCATATTCTCCGGATTTAACTTTTTTCTTCTCCCAAAACTTGAAAAACCGCTGAAAGGAAATCATTTTGACAGTGACGAAGATGTCATACTGGCTTGTGATAACTGGTTTAGTTAGAAAAATAGGTTACTTGCAGAGATCTATAAATTCAGGTGGTGGCTAGATTGAGAAGGAATAAGCACTGTGCCAAATTTAAACTTTCTCCTCCTACTCCATCATGGTCAGGGTAAAGACTTATGACAAGCTCCTTGTAAAAAGCTGATCCTGTCCGATATATGCTTGTATTAAAAAAGGAATATGCTTGACACTGATATATCGGGAAATTTACTAATTTAAACATTTAAAAATAAAAATACGCGAATGCTCGCACACATCATCCAACCCCCCTCCCCGAAATGTTGATGGCGCGGGTTCTAAAGGTTAATTTCGCACTGACATACATTATTACTCAATCACTGCCTACCACTTCAAGAAAAGTTTTGAGAAACATTTTGTTCCATCAAAATCTGCCATGGAACATCAAGAGTCCTTATAATGCTCTAGAATATAAAATAACACAAGTTGCACCACAGTACACAAGCTCACTCTACCACACTGAGAAGAATACACTAGCAGTTTGTTTGAAGAAACATACCATTCATTGTTTAAAGAAATGTCTGCTTGTTCTTTTTTTTCAGAAAAACACGACACTTGAACATCTTGCTCTTTATGGGCCTGGTTTCCAAACCCCATCTGGCCATCGTGACCCAGTGGTGTGATGGTCACAGCCTGTATAAGCATTTACATGTGCAGGAAACCAAGTTCCGCATGGATCAAATCACCATGATTGCTAAACAGACAGCACAGGGAATGGAGTCAGTATTACTCATCATCTCATCAATCGATTTCTTAATGCTTTTTGCTGGCCTCCCATGCACACTCCTCTTTATTCACCTGTTATAAAAAATAAGTCAAATAATTCTGCAGAAGACGGATGTGTCGGGCCAAAAGGTGCAAATATCGCAGTCAAACTGTAAACTAGCGACACAACGCATTCCGTTCTCTGGACTACATCCTGCTACTTGCAAAGTCCTGTTCAGGGCTTAGTAGCTGGAGACTGAGAACAAACACAGAAGAAGAAGTCTAATAATAAATAATTTCTCTGCCATTGAAATCCTAATTCCTTTGTGCAGAATGTGACACGTTTAAAAGTACAACAGATTAATATATATCAACCGGGCGGAAATAGCTCTATTTTAAGCAAAAGCTGCGCATGTGCAGGAAATCCTGCCTTGCTGTGTTGTTGGTGATTAATGCTCGCAATGAGTAAGTTTACCCTTTTGTATACCCTGAAAAGGATGTTAAGGGGCAGGTTGTAGCTTTCCTCACATCCCAAGCGGGCTGATGAAGGTGGGCCGTGGTCCTCCAGGTGGTTGTGCTATGCTTGGCTTCATCTGTGTGGCACTTACCACTATGGGGATCAGATCGATCCACATCTCGTTAGCCAGGCTGCCTTGAAAACAGCCTGTTTCCAGAGATAGCTACATGGAAGAGAAATTGGGGTCTTGGTCAGTGTATTGTGCCTGACCCTGACGCGACGCCCTGGTCAGTATGTTGTGCCTGACTGGACTAGCGTCTCAGTTCCTCTAGGTTACTGTGAAACATGAAATATCATAGCTAAGCAAGCAGCAGGGTGAAACGTTTTAAATGTCTATTTTAGTTGAATCACACTTTAACTGATATTTTGTGTTTCATCGGTCCACTATTGAATGGTAATGTGGGGACGGCGTGGCCTAGTGGTTAAGTGACACGGCTCACAACCAGAAGATGCTGGGTTCGATCCCCATCACAGCACCGGCCGTTACCCCGGGGAAGTAAACCCTTAGAAAATGCAGGTGGAAGCAGACCCTAACATAAAATGCATGCTGAAGTCGGAGGCACTGGGCCGACAGGCGCAAAATAAAAACGCAGTGCAACGCACACCGCCTTGTGAATTAGAGAAATGAGGCGAAAGCAAAAAAAAAAAAATGGTAATGTAAAGAGTTATGGATAAAAAGGAGCGATGTATAGAACTCGCCTTCAAGAAGAAACCTAAACAGTGTAATCAGGCAGGTTCTGGATTGGAATCAACAGGGAAGAGAAGAGCAAGGAAACCACTTGACAAAGAGCAGTGAAGAGGACATAAAGACGGTATGAGTATCATGGTCCCACATCAATAACACACACCTAAAATAATGTGAATCAGTGAAGAGCTCTATTGTAACACTATATGTCATGGGGGAATGAGATGGAATAAGTCAAATAAGGTTAAATAAATGTAATAATTACTTTCATATTTTAAACAAGATTGAAAATGGCATATAATTATGTTCATAATTGAAACAAAATAAAGCTAGATTGTTAATAAGTAACATATAATTTTGTTCATAATTGGAACAGAATAAAGCCAGATTGTTAATAAGTAACATAATAATAATGTTCATAATTGAAACAAAATAAAGCCAGATAAGAAACAAATAAAAATGTTCATAATTGGAACATAAGTAACATATAATTATGTTGATAATTGGAACAGAATAAATTCAGATTGTTAGTAAGTAACATAATAATGTTCATAATTGATTGTATAGTTAGTGAAGAGTTTGTTTATGAGCTCCCCAATTGCTAGCAAATAACTTGATTATGCTAATTGCTTGGTTGCTTTAAGCCTAAGATTGCGGATGTGACTGTCCACAATAATTAGCACATAATTGTGTTCATAATTGGAACAAAACATGTGATTGTAATAAAATCATTTGCTTTGCAGTAATAATGTAACATTAAAAGGTGAAAACCAATCATATATTGTAGTGCATTTTATCTTTGTAATTATATTTTATTTTCGTTCATTTATCAGATAAAATAAATACTTTTGTTTGTTTCTTCCACAGCTACCTGCATGCAAAGTCGATAATTCACAGGGACTTGAAATCAAACAGTATCCTTTATGTCAAATAAACACAGATGTCTATTAATGTGTGTTTTTTGTGTTATCTTGAGCCAGGTTGAAGTGTCAACGATTTTGTCTTCAATTCATACATGCTGGTAGTGTTTGCTCGCTGTAAAATCATATGTGGCATCTCTCGGGTGCCCAATCCTCAAAATACGCTGTAGGCAACTTATGTGAAAGTTGTTGATCTGCATCATCAGCAAATAACATCCTCCTAATGAGCACCATCCTCACCTTGGCCCTCGTATGCAGTCAGAACAAGTTAAACCCCCCCCATCAGACCTGGTGTGCAGGCGTTTCATTAGCGTATGATAGGTGCATGGGGGAGAAGATCTCAAAGACGGCCGGTGCAAGCACAGATTCCTGCTTCACTCTTGATGGGAAAAGAGTGAAGAAAATCCATCATATGAGACTGAGCCCTTCATATCAGTGTGAAAATAAATTATCAAGGTTTTTGGGGGCAGCTGAACTTCTAGAGGAGTTCGAATGGACCCTTTGGGGAGTTCGAATGGACCCTTTCTACTAACCAAGTTGAAGTACTTGGTAAGATCTACAAACATGATATAGAGTAGCTGGTCCTTTGAACTGAACTTCTCTTTCTCTCTCCCTCCCTCCCTCTCTTTCTGTCTCTCTCTCTGTCTCTCTCCGTGCGTGTGTAGGTGGGCTAGGACTTCCCGACCGAAGACGGAGAGACGGCGGAGATCTATCGTTGAAGCAATGTGCGAGCTAAGTGTGCTGAACTACCACACTGTTGGAAATTAGATCATGCTAATGAATCCTGAGGATTTACCTCTATTCCCCCACCTTGCCGGGGCTATGAATTTTTGTTTTGCCTAGGAGATGTGCAAGCCTACAGAAAGGTCAAATGAAGTGGTAGCGCATTTCTCCTATTGAAGCAAATAACGAAAGATGAATCTTTTTGGATCTTTTTATTGTCAAATTATTAACAGTTATCGAGGTCCTTTACCATGTCTCAGACATCTTTTTAACAGAGGTCTGTACAGAGAATATGACAGTCAAAATTGGTGATTTTGGCTTGGCAACTGTGAAAACAAGATGGAGTGGTTCTCATATGTTCCAACAGCCTTCTGGGTCTATACTTTGGATGGTAAGGCTCAACTTGACTCCTTTTATACTGAACAACTGATTATGTGAGGGGAAGACTGACTGATCAGTCTTTTCTATAGTAACCACTCGCTGGTCTCGAGGTAAGGTGTCCACCTCGGGTGCCAGAGGCCGAGGGTTTGAATCAAGGTGAAGACTGGGATTTTTGTTCTCTTTTGGTAAAAATTTCCCTGATCTCTGGGTAGTGAGATTGTTCAGTGTCAAGCATGTAAAAAATTTCCCTGATCTCTGGGTAGTGAGATTGTTCAGTGTCAAGCATGTTAAAAATTTCCCTGATCTCTGGGTAGGGAGATTGTTCAGTGTCAAGCATGTAAAAAAAATTTCCCTGATCTCTGGGTAGTGAGATTGTTCAGTGTCAAGCATGTAAAAAATTTCCCTGATATCTGGGTAGTGAGATTGGACTGCCGTGTTCAGTGTCAAGCATGTAAAAAATTTCCTGGCGGTTGGAAATCAGAAAGATTAGGCTTAATGGCCGCTGCCCGGACAAAATTTAAGTTATAATTCTACCAAAGTTATTTGTACCTTTCCCCGCGTGGTTTGTTAGGAGCAGCTATAGATGATGCCTAATTGGCTGCGGGTCTACTTAGGTCTAGTTTTTTTTTTAGTTATTTTTGTATAAAGACATTGTTATTTTTGTATAAATACATAAAGTTATTTTTAAACTGATTTACTATGAAATGTTTTCCTGCCGTAAAACTGTAACACACTATTACTATCTGAGAAATATTTCTCTTTTTGGTGTACTATGCATGTACTATGGTACAACCTCCCTTGAGACCAGGAGTCGCTTGAGACTTGTGATATTCATCCTCCTCTGTTTCCATTCATTGCTTTAAGAGGCGAGGGCCTTGCCTCTCACGATAGAGACCCCATTTCTCTTCAGCAATGTGTTGATTAACATATTATATACTTACTTAGTCGCTCCTCTTCTACCGTGAGGTGTAGAGGTTTTCCAGAGAGAACGCCACACTGTAAAAAGTTGCCGTTGAGATCAGTCCGGTTTTCTCAATGTTTTGACTTGTAATCGTTTTTTTTTTAGGACAAACAGGTGATTAGCCTGTTGTGTCTTTGCATGGTGGAGGGGCTGCCTCCTTACAGTCTCCATGCCTGCTGACCCGTTTTTGTCCACAGCTGCTTATTTATTCGCAGCTAACCTCCAAATTAGGAGGCCTATCAGCAATCAGCAACTTTGCTGACGCGCCTGGTAGGAAGTAGGTTCCTCCCCCAGGATATTATATACTAAAATACAATATAAACAGGCAAGAGCAGATTCTCATACTGCGCCTCAGAACAGGACACAACCGACTGCAGCCACATGTACACTAAATATAGGATTGGCAGCTCAAATATGTGGATAGGCACCCCATACTCCGGAGCATATACTTCAGGGCTGTTCAGAGTATGAGATACTGAGGCAGATATACTGGCCAAGAGAAACAACACTGGAAGGGAAACTATATGAGCCTTTGTGTGAGCTGCAGAAGACGGTGTGGTTCATACAAGAGACAACTCTGCAGATGTAAACATACTCCAAGTGAACAAAAGAAGAAGAATATACTAAAATATGAACAAATTAATAATTAAAAGAGCGGTACAAAGAAATGGTATAAGCATATTAGTATAAAAGAGATTGCAGTGACAAAGTTTAGTTAAAAGGTCAAGGGTGTCCTTCAGCAGACGTAACTGCTGGTTGGAAATAAAGTGCTTGAGACTTCAGTATACTAAGCCACAGCTTGTCTGAGGTGGGGTGGCCAGTTCCCTTCCTTGCTGCCTTTTCCTTCCTTAACCTAAAAATTAGTTATCAACGCCTAAAAAATAAATACACTGATTCCCCAATCTCCAGCCACTACAATCATTGTGGGCTCTGGGGCAAAGTTGATGTCAATGTCACAGGCATAGTTTCTTGCTCCTCTGACAATCGTCATCGATTCACACTTGAGAAAAAAACTGATCTTGAACATGGGCTGCCTCCAGCTGTATAGCATCATCATTTTCTATACCTCTTCCTGGTCTTATCTTCCTCTTTTCTTTGAACCCATATCAGCATTTGGTCATTCTGTATTTGACCACTACTGACTTATCTGGCCTTAAAAGGCCAGCTGAAATTGGATGTATCTGGCCAAAATGCGCAGCTAACACAACCTAGCTGTGAACTGCGGCACAACAACGTGGTGTCCTTTTCAGGGCGAATGCTGAATAAGAAGAAATCAAAGAAACTTTTACTGCTCTACATACAAAATCGGCACAATTTTCCCTGTCCCTGCATTACTTTTCATGACATCATGTCGTTTAACTAGGGTTATTACTTTTAGAGCCTGAAACATTTTTATTTGACGGACAATAGAGATGATTTGTCTGTGAGTAGAGAAATAAATTAATAGAGAATTTGTTGGTGTTATTTTTTTAATTGTTGTGTGTGTTAGTTTCTGAGATTTAAAAAAAAACTAAGGTGATAGTGTTGAAAAAACAGCACACTTAGACTCTCCCGCTTTCAGCATCCCTTGGTTGAAATAAAAAAAATAAATTGCAGACAATGAATTACGAAATTTGCCATAATGGCTATGTCTGTCACTTCGACTATAAATGTAATTATTGTATCTAAATAAACATTGTATCTAAATAAACAATCTAAACAGATCTACCTCAGAAAAATCTATTGCAGAAACTTGGCTCCCCCATGCATATTTTCTGTCAAATATAAGCCTAACCGGTTCCTCTGCATTGACTGCAGGTGCAAGCAGCCTTCATTCCTCTGTCCAATAAATCCCATGTGCAGACATCAATGTGAATAAATGGTTTGGGGTCGGCGTCAACTAGTGGTTATGTGACACGGCTCACAACCAGAAGGTGCTGGGTTTGATCTCCATCACAGCACCAACCGTTACCCCAGGGAAGCAAACCCTTAGAAAATGCAGGAGGAAACAGACCCTTACTTAAAATGCATGCTGAAGTCAGATGCATTGGGCCGACAGGCGCAAAATAAAAACCACAGTGCAACCAACTCACACTGCCTTGGGGATTAGAGAAATAACGCCCCCAAAAAATAACAAAATAAATAGTTTATTAGTTAAAAAAAACACAGAAAATTCTGATGCTACTGGTAACATATGCTTTTTTTTTTTATTTAGGCACCAGAAGTCATACGGATGAAAGAAGAGAGTCCCTACACGTTCGAGTCGGATGTTTATGCCTTTGGCATTGTTTTGTATGAGCTCATGACTGGAACTTTGCCATACTCAAATATCAATAACAAGGACCAGGTAAGTGTAGACTGGATAAGTTCAATGGATGTTGTCATGTGATTTCTTCGTCGTTCATTCTCAGACACGCTACCAAGCCCCGAAAAGGGCTTTGCAAGTAGCAGGATGAAGTCCGGAGAACGGAATGTGTTGTGTCATAGTTTACAGCTTGACTGTGATATCTGCACTTTTCGGTCCGGCACATCCGACTTCAGGATGGCATTTTTGGATACCGGGTTAGCCGTCCCTCTTCGATGCCTCCTTCTTGGCCAGTCTGCCCTGTTGCAGCCTATTATCCAGGATTACCACGTGGAGGTGGAGAAAAGTCTTGGCAGGTCTGGGTCGGTGGCCCTGATTTTGCAGTCAGCTTTGGATTGCTGACTGCTACAGCTCATGCACTGCTCAGCATCTTGATCCTATGTGATTTCTAGTTTAATGGTGTTTTCTTCAGGGGAGGAAGACTGACGTCTTGTCAGGCACAACATACTGATCAAACATGTTAGTCAGGGTCAGACAAAATATACCGGCCAAGACCCTCGCCTCAGCTTCCTAGTAGCCCTCCATGGAAACGGCTGTTTTCATAGCGCCTGGCTAAAGGGGTGAGGGATCGACGTGATCCCGTAGTTGTGAGCGACACGCAGATGAAGCCAATGACAATCGCCTGGAGGACCCCGGTCCACCTTCATCAGCACGCTCGGGATGTAAAGAAAGCTTCTGCAACCGCCACTTACCGTCCTTTTCAGGGCCCACAAACGAGTAAACCTACTGATTGTGGACATTCCAAACAAACAAAACAATCATGCTTTCTTCAAAAACTGGGCTGAACCTTTGGTTTGCATGTGCTACCGTGTGTTAGGTGTAACTAGAAAAACAATCAAATATTTGATGCCCTTTGCCATCTCATACTTGTTTGACTTGATGCCTTTTGTCAACTGTGTAGCTTCATTTCATTTGCTACGTCATATTTGTGTGACTTGATCACTATAACTTGATGCCTTTTGTCAGCTGTGTATCTTTATTTCCTTTGCTACGTCATACTTGTGTGAACTTGATCACTATGACTTGATGCCTTTTGCCACTTGTGTGACTTGATCGCTATGACTTGATGCCTTTTGTCACCTGTGTAACTTTTATGTCCTTTGCTACATCATATGCCTTTTGTTATCTTTGTGACTGAACACCTTTCATCCCCTTTATAACATGATGCTTTTTTGTCACCTATGAGACTGATTTTTGTCACCTTTATAATTGATGTATTTATCACCAGTGAGACTTGATATTTTTGTCACCTTTGTAATTGATGTCTTTGTCAACTTTTCAGTTGATTTTTATCACCAATGAGACAATGATTTTTATCACCAATGAGAGTTAATGCTTTTTATCACCAATGAGAGTTAATGCTTTTTATCACCAATGAGAGTTAATGCTTTTTATCACCAATGAGAGTTAATGCTTTTTATCACCAATGAGAGTTAATGCTTTTTATCACCAATGAGAGTTAATGCTTTTTATCACCAATGAGAGTTAATGCTTTTTATCACCAATGAGAGTTAATGCTTTTTATCACCAATGAGAGTTAATGCTTTTTATCACCAATGAGAGTTAATGCTTTTTATCACCAATGAGAGTTAATGCTTTTTATCACCAATGAGAGTTAATGCTTTTTATCACCAATGAGAGTTAATGCTTTTTATCACCAATGAGAGTTAATGCTTTTTATCACCAATGAGAGTTAATGCTTTTTATCACCAATGAGAGTTAATGCTTTTTATCACCAATGAGAGTTAATGCTTTTTATCACCAATGAGAGTTAATGCTTTTTATCACCAATGAGAGTTAATGCTTTTTATCACCAATGAGAGTTAATGCTTTTTATCACCAATGAGAGTTAATGCTTTTTATCACCAATGAGAGTTAATGCTTTTTATCACCAATGAGAGTTAATGCTTTTTATCACCAATGAGAGTTAATGCTTTTTATCACCAATGAGAGTTAATGCTTTTTATCACCAATGAGAGTTAATGCTTTTTATCACCAATGAGAGTTAATGCTTTTTATCACCAATGAGAGTTAATGCTTTTTATCACCAATGAGAGTTAATGCTTTTTATCACCAATGAGAGTTAATGCTTTTTATCACCAATGAGGCTTAATACTGTTTGTCACCATTATAATTAATGCTCTTTATGACCTTTGTTGTAACTTTATGCTTTTGCTCTTTACTATGTAGGTCATAAAAGGTGACAAAATAGGGCTTCTAGGCGTTAAAAAAAAATGCTACACAAAAATATGTTTAAGGAACGATGAACAAATATTTGGTATGGCATGACAAACTGAATATGAAAAAAAGAACATCTAAAGTGTTAAAATGCTCAAAGGGCATTGTTGCGACACAGAAGATGATGACTAAAGCCACCTCTACAAGAGCAGATCAATGCTGGCTTCCATCAAGGAAACTAACTGTAGTAGTGGCCCTTTTACCTAGTAAAGAAAAAATGATAGTAAGAAAGAAGAAAAGATTAGGTCATGCCAGGTTTCTAAGAGGTTACATGGAACATGCCAGGTTTCTAAGAGGTTACATGGAAATACTTTAACATTAGCAGATATGCTTTGGGGACAGAAAGAGGATACAAAATTAGTAATGCTATGACTGGTCAGGATTGTCTTCTTTTTTTGTCTGCGTTCGTCCTGAAAAGGACATATTGGCACCTTTCGACCCGACATATCCGATTTTAGCTGGCTTTTTGAGTGCAGAGTAGGCCTTCCCACTGTGACCCCTATCCCTTGGCCAGACTACACTAGTATACATGACTACACAGTCATGTATGACTGTTTCCAGACCCGTCCCATGGAGTTGGAATTGGGTCTTGGGTCAGCTATGGTTAGCTGACTGATGCAAGGAGTCAGCTATGGTTAGCTGACTGATGCAAGGAGTCAGCTATGGTTAGCTGACTGATGCAAGGAGTCAGCTATGGTTAGCTGACTGATGCAAGGAGTCAGCTATGGTTAGCTGACTGATGCAAGGAGTCAGCTATGGTTAGCTGACTGATGCAAGGAGTCAGCTATGGTTAGCTGACTGATGCAAGGAGTCAGCTATGGTTAGCTGACTGATGCAAGGAGTCAGCTATGGTTAGCTGACTGATGCAAGGAGTCAGCTATGGTTAGCTGACTGATGCAAGGAGTCAGCTATGGTTAGCTGACTGATGCAAGGAGTCAGCTATGGTTAGCTGACTGATGCAAGGAGTCAGCTATGGTTAGCTGACTGATGCAAGGAGTCAGCTATGGTTAGCTGACTGATGCAAGGAGTTAGCTATGGTTAGCTGACTGATGCAAGGAGTCAGCTATGGTTAGCTGACTGATGCAAGGAGTCAGCTATGGGCTCTTGGCTGATGTCACTAATGCACTGCTGCATCTTGGCCTCGGAATGCCTTAAGAGGTACTCATGAAAGGTTTGGCATATGATTCTATGGCTTCATTTTTGTTATTCAACATATTCATTGTCTCGTTACAATCTATTACGACATAACATTTTGCTAATGCTAATACATCAAAATATATGCTTACAATTTGTTATTGTGAAAACAAATAATCTGACAACTTCATATGATTCATTCGTGGACTAATCGGGACCTACCTGTATATAATGATACACAAATAACTGAAGTATATATTTTGTTTGATTTTTCAGATCTTGTTCATGGTGGGCAAGGGTTATCTGAGGCCAGACATCAGCCAGTGTCGCACTGATACACCCAAACAACTCAAACAACACATGCTGAATTGTGTTCAGTTTGACCGTGATGAGCGGCCACTATTTCCTCAGGTACTTTTCACTGTTTGCTTGTTTTGGGTTACCTATGATGACACTGTTATTTGTTGGCCATTTTCTTTGATCTTTTTACATATTTGTATTCAGTTTTCTTCAGACGCAACCTGCTAACGCTTGCAATAAAAACTGATGTAATTTTCCCTGCAGCTGCATTATTTTTCAGCACGTCATATTTTACTATGGTCAATTTGGGAAGGAAGACTAACGGTCAGGCACAACATACGGATAAGACATGTTAGTCAGGGTCAGGCAAAACATTCTGGTCAAGACGCTCACCTCTGCGGCTTCCTAGTAGCCCTACCTGGAAACGGGTTGTTAATCATGGCAGCTTGGCTAACGGGGAGAGGGTTCGACATGATTCCTGTAGTAGTAAGTGACATGCAGATGAAGCCAAGAATAGCACAAACGCCTGTAGGACCCTGGTCCACGTTCATCAGCACGCTCGGGATGTGAGGAAAGCTGCGACAACCGCCACTTAACGTCTTTTTCAGGGTGCACAAAAGAGTAGGCATTCAACAACAACAACTATGGTCATTGACTTTGTGGGCCTGTAACCTTTTTTATTAGTTGATCTATAGATATGATATTTGTGTGTGTAGAGACATAAATTAATAAAGAACTTGTTTGTTTTATTGTTTTTGTTGTGTGTGAGTTAGTTTTTGAGATCCAAGAAGATGTTGAAAAACAGCACAAACATTTAGACATCTATTTTGGGGTGTAGTGAGTATCCACTAAATTATTGAAAATATCACAATTATGTTTACCGCAGAGCTAGGAACTGTCTGGTAGATGGAGTAGTGTACGCATAGTTGACT
Source organism: Ariolimax columbianus (assembly GCA_036924085.1). Classification (NCBI taxonomy): domain Eukaryota; kingdom Metazoa; phylum Mollusca; class Gastropoda; order Stylommatophora; family Arionidae; genus Ariolimax; species Ariolimax columbianus. The sequence continues at coordinate 22,831,844 of JAVGWX010000022.1, read as the reverse complement.
GCAGAGCTGGGGACTGTCTGGTAGATGGAAATCATGTATGCATAGTTGACTGCAGAGCTGGGGACTGTTTGATAGATGAAGTCATGGTATTGTGTACGCATAGCTGACAGCAAGAAAATTAATTTGTTCAAATTTTAGTGAATTGTAAGATAAATCATTATAAACCGAATTCCAGTAAACCAGATTGCTGTTTTAAAATTTGTTAGCTGAAACTGCAAACATTTTTAGAATGCATTAAAATAATAATAATCTATAAGAGAATTAGAATTATAAGGGTTAGATACCAGGATAGGGGACGGCGTGGCCTAGTGGTTAAGTGGCACGGCTCACAACCAGAAGGTGCTGGGTTCGATCCCCATCACAGCACCGGCCGTTACCCCGGGGAAGCAAACTCTTAGAAAATGCAGGAGGAAGCAGACCCTTACATAAAATGCATGCTGAAGTCGGATGCACTGGGCCGACAGGCGCAAAATAAAAACCACAGTGTAACGCACACTCGCCTTGGGGAATAGAGAAATAAGGCGAACGCAAAAAAAAAAAAAAAAAAGACACCAGGATTAGACAGTTTAGTTATTTTGGCCATATAACAAGACATTCCTCCTTGTTGAAGACCATACTAGAAGACAGTCGTTGATGAGGCAGACAACGATATAAGAAGGTGGATAACATCAAGAGATGGACTGGAAAAAGCCTTTCAGATTACACCATTACGGCAAGAGATGGAGTACACTGGCGATCCATTGCAGCCGGCCTTCTAATATGGAAATGGCACTTGAACTGAACTGAGAAATTATAAGATTACATCATGTGTGTCTTCTTCCATCCACAGATCTTATCCTCATTGGAAATCCTGTACTTGTCCATCCCAAAAATCAAGCGAAGCAAGTCAGAGCCCATCATACATCGGACAGACTCATTTGACCTGGACTTCAAACACATGTGTGCCTCTCCCAAGACCCCATCAATAGTCAGTTTGGACCCAGATTTTTCTTTGCAGGGGGAAACTACTGATAATGGTATCCTTCTTCTTCTACTTCAGTAACCTATGCGGAATGAGAGCTATTTGCTCTCGTTTTCCCTGTATCGTATGAGGCCATCCACAAGACAAGGGCGAGCCCGCCTGAGTCAGCAGATTATTTTAACAAATATTCTAAGAAGTTTCCTTTCTGTCATAGTAGCTTATTGCTTTGAGACTGACTTGCCTTTTTCATTTGACTTTTCAAGGTGTCCTGACCCTTGTGATGTTGGAAGCCTCATTTCAAACTATCTATTCACAGTCCAGCCTAATATATTAGATTTGTGTTTTTACAATTTGAGGCGAGTGTCCAAATCATGCCCCCCCCCCCCCCCCGCCCCCCCCCCCCCCCCCCCAATAAATTATTCAATCAATTTAGCTAAAATTATGATGTATAGACAATAATTAAATTATCTATGACATGAAGTATTTATAATAAAAATATGTATTGTTAGTGTGAAGTAGAGATCCGCGGCAGCACAGTGGTTGGTGTTCTGGCTGCTAACCCATGCGATCTACATTCAATCCCCCAATTGGCGCGGGATATTTCATTGATTGCAAATGGCTCCTTGGTTTACCCAAAGCTCCAATATTGGGTATCAGAACAAATCTGGGAAATAAAGGCGGCCGGTGTGATGCTGACATCACTCGTAGTGTGCAGTTGGTCAAGAGAATATGGGTCTAACACCATATTCCCAATATGCCTCACAGCATGTAAACAGGATTTTTATTTTATTTTTAAATTTTGTATATGGCATTAATGTGCGCCGGGCGATAAGAAAATTATTCTATAGCATTGTCGTGCATTAACACCGGTTGAAACACCCAGGTATATGAATCTAAAAATAGGCAATGCCGTTATTGTAGATGTAAACAAAAAAGATGGCCTGTATAGTTTGAAAGAGAATTTTGAAACGATTTATTCTCTACTGGACGATTGGATGATTATCCCATTATTGCGGGTGATGAAGTTATTGCAACATATTTTTCTGAGATAAATCTGTTTATTTTGTTTATTTAGCAGTATTAAATGGTATTTATAAAGGTTAAATGTTTACTTGTTTCCCCTAAATACATTCTTCTCGAAATTTGATTTACATATTTTCGAAGTCTAAAATTATTCTCTTAGGGGGAGAGGGTGTAAGTACGTTGCTACTGATGTAGTAATATTCTGGGGAGCACATGCCGATCTAGTGGTACATTTAAAGAGAACAGTGTCAAAAGTTATTGTCAGTGTTGGGTCATACTATATTTGAGCATTTCATTTTTACATGGCTTGTTGTTTCGAATGCCCACAATGAGTAGGTTTACGCTTTTGTGCGCCATGAAAAGGACGTTAAGTGGCGGGTTGCAGTGGCTTTCCTCACATCCCAAGCATGCTGTTGAAGGTGGACCAGGGTTCTCCAGGCAGTTGTGCTATGCTTGGCTTCATCTACGTGTCGCTCACAACTACGGGGATCATGTCAATCCCTCACCCCTTTAGCCAGGTGCTATGAAAACAGCCGTTTCTATGGAGGGCTACTAGGAAGCCAAGGTGAGAGTCTTGGCCAGTGTATTTTGCCTGACCCTGACTAACATGTCAGATCAGTAATGATCTACCATAAAAGGTTAGAGTTGTATTGTATTAAAGATGATAAATTTTTACATGGCACACCTTCAAAGCTTTGAAATCATGCATATTAGATTTGAAATGATCTATTTTCAATGTACTACACATAAAAGCTTTAGGCTCGAATCATATTAACCCCACAACTGTTATAACGGCCGATGACCAGCTATTATGCCTCTGTTTGACATTATGGCTAACTATATCTAAAGTTAGAAGAATCATCAAATTAGCAAAACTGATATTTGTCAGTTGCAAATGGGAGATTACTATAGATAATAATGTTTCCTTTCATGTTGCTTTGTACAAACATGTGGATTAGTTGTTTTGAGCTTGAAGAGGATTGAAAATTGTTTCAATTTAAAAAAAAAATGACTTTATCCAATACTGATGATGGGCCACTAGGAAATACTGTACCAGAGCCTTTTGATTTAATGGAGCTCTGTCGCAGACGGTAAAGGGGTCTGCTCTATTCTATTGCAATCTACACTCACTCTAAACAAATTCAAGTAACACTAAATATAAACACAATACAATAGATTATTTAATCAAGAAATACTGCCAACTATAAACTCTCTAAAAACTTAAATTCTTTCACTCACCATTTATATCTCACGATACCCTATTCTCCTAATGTGGTCGAACTTGGTTGTGGATTGCCGCTGATGGTATAGTTTATAGGGTCTCAACCCAGGTATGACGTCCGTTGTCTTGTTCCTGTTGTCGGCGGTAGATCAAAGTGGTCTCAACGTGGTCAGGATAGACTGCATGAAATATGATTCATGGAATCACTGTAAAACTGCCTCTAGCTGCGGCTGACGAATTAAATTCACGTGATCATTAGGACTGTGTCACTATGATGAATGGCGTGACTGAAAAACTGCCTCTATAAGCTACTGATGGCTTGTAAATACGACCACTACATAATACGAGAGTAGTTACCTTGCTTGCTGTGTGCCTATCTCAACTGCCTCTCTCCGTCGCCTAAATCTCAACTCAAATCTGCCTCAACTGCCTCTCTCCGTCGCCTAAATCTCAACTCAAATCTGCTTCAACTGCATATCTTCGTTGCCTGCCCTCTACTGAGTGTCTCTTTCCAAAGTACCTCTGTCTCTGAAGTGAAGTGTTCTCATGTAATCTCTGAAGTCAAGTCTTTTCTCTCTGCCGTCTACACTCCACTGAGCGTCTCTTTCGAATCCTTCTCAAGTAATGATCGAAGTGAAATGATCCTTCTCTGTGTCTATCTCATCTCATCTGAAGTCCAGTCTTTTCTCTCCGCCACCTGCTCTTCACTGACCGGGATTTATATTCGATTTGCCTCCCAGATCACGTGATTTCCAAAACCACGCATGTTTTTGTCCGTCTGCTTGCCATTTGCCCTCATCCTATTCACGAGGTTTCCAGAAAGACGCGGGTTTGTTGGCGGCAACAAATCACTAATCACTATTGTTCCAGGTGTTGACACCTGGTCTGTAACTTACGTTGGGTTACGTTGTGGTTCGATTTTATTGCTCAAATTCTGGCGGGACTGAGTTCTTCTGCACTGACTCAAATCCCACGAAGAAGAAAGAAATAAATAGATATCTAAGCTCCTACCTATATATTGTCTGTACAGCTAAGATCTGTTACAATACATCTAGACCAACGTATACTTTTTCTTCTTCTTCTTCGTACGCAGTCAGACAGTAACCATTATTTTTTCGAAAAAAGCGGCGGTCATCCTGAGGCTGTCGACACTGCCATAGAGCTTGTCTTGTGGTTCCACTGGTGATGGCCACATCTGCTCTCTCTGATCCTCGTATGTCGGGCAGTTCTGCAGCAGATGTTCAGCGGTCATTTTCCCGGTACCACACGGGCATTCGTCGGTTCCACCTATCTTCAATTTGTTGAATAGGTGGTACCTCAGTCTATTGTGGCCAGTGCGAAGTCTGAAGACAACGACCTGCTCTCTTCTCTTCAACTGGTAATATGCATCGTTTTTGGTGTAACCAGTATGTTCGGTTTCCCATTTGGTCATGTATCTGGCTTTAATAAGCCGTTTTGACTCTTCGTACGTCATACTAGTATCTGTTTGTGGTAGTCTTGCGCCTTCTTTTGCCAGTCTGTCTGCCTCCTCGTTGCCTTGGATGTTGCAGTGTGATAGGACCCACTGTACCACTACCCTTTTTGGTGCGGACTGCTGGCATAATTGACAGAGTGCTGTTCTTAAGTCATTAAGCTCAGTGTTTTTCTGGCTTTTTAGCGCTGTGACTACGGCAAGAGCATCTGTAAGCAGGACTGTATGGCTTTCATTTTCTTTATGTGTCACCATTTCTTCCACTGCTGCCCTCAGTGCCTCTGCCTCCGCTCTGAAATTGCTTGTGTACTTACCAGTAGCGAATGACAGTGTTATTTTTCTGCCATTCAGGAATGCTCCTGCCCCTCCGTTCTGTGTAGTGTTTGTTACAGAACCGTCGGTGTATGCATGGGTCCAGGCCATGCTTGGGTAGTTTTTCGATATAAAGCTTAGGGTAGTATCTCTCCTTTCTTTTTCAGTCTGGCAGTTTTTGTTTGCAATACCTGGTATATTTTCTACCACCTCTGGAAATATATCCTGCCTCCAGGTAGGTTTTCGTACAGTAATGATGGGCTTTGGTGTTGTTAGTGCGTTTATGGGATCTTCGTGCATCTTTGCTTTGGCTATTTCTGCAAAGTTTCTCCGCTTTAGTTTCCCATTTCCCAAATTGTTTAGTCTCTGGTGCATTGGATGGTCAGTCAGTCTTCGGAGTTTCTCTGACTGCAGCTGGGCTCTGCAGTCTCTTCTATCGGTCATGGATTGCAGTTTTGTAATCTTTTCAAGTTCTACAATTGGCGTTGACTTCATGCCTCCTGTTATAACACTCATGGCTTGGTTTTGAAGTTTGCTAACTTTATCGAAGTTAGCCTTTGCTGCTGTTGTCCATGCCGCAATGCCATACTTGAGAACTGGTCTCACTCTTCTAGTGTACAGTTTCTTTAGTATGCTTTCGTCTGCTCACCAGCTTGTGCCAGCAAGTTTCCTCATGATTGCCATTCTTTCTCTGGCTCTCATTCGGTTTCTCTCGATCTGACTTTTCCATGTCATGCGCCGATCAAATGTGACTCCCAGATAGTTTGGGTTGTCATTTGGCTGCAGGAATTTGCCATTTAGGCTTAATTTGGTGTTTTGTGGTTTGATTGAAAGCGAGAATATTGTGCATGTGGTTTTCTCCTCATTTATTTTGACCAGCCATGAGTTCGCCCACTCTTCCAGCGATGTTAGGGCCTGCTGCATCCGATTTCTTGCTATGGTGAGATTCTTTTCAGAGGTCCACATAGCCAGATCGTTTGCAAACATTGAGCTATGGACTCTTCTTGGTATATTCTCTGTAATGTCGTTTATATACACCAGGAAGAGTGTGGGTGACAGTACTCCCCCTTGGGGTACTCCCTGCTCGAGTGTCACCTTTTTGCTCATCTGCCCTTGTACTTGGACTCTGGCCGTTCTTTGTTTGAGGTAGTGGTTGATCCACTTGTACATTCTCCCACAAACTTCACTTCTCCTTAGCTTGACTCTAAGTCCGTCTTTCCAGACTTTGTCAGATGCCTTCTCCAGGTCCACCCAAACCGCTACTGTGTGTTTCTGTGCCTGGTAGGCATCTTCTATTTCCTGGGCTATGAGGATGACCTGGTCCTCAGTGGATCTGTGCTGTCTAAAGCCGGCTTGCTGTGGAATTAGTATTCGTTTTTCTTCCAGATGCCACATCAGTCTGGTGTTTATCATACGTTCCATCAGTTTGCCAACACAGCTCAGTAGGCTGATAGGCCTGTATCCATTCGGATCTGTTTTGTCCTTTCCATTCTTTGGTACTGGTACAAGTACTGCGTCTTTCCATGCCTGGGGTACAATTCCCCTTTTCCAGCTTGACCAACGTATACAATACAATATTCTTGATAAAAAACTACTGATTTTACTGTGCTTGAATGCACACCTCCCCTCAAGCCTAGTGGGCTGCACAGAGAAAATCGGTCACCTCTGTTATGAATAGTCAACAACGACAAACGAGACCAATTTTATGTGAAATATTTTCATTGGAAGAAAGTGATTCCAGCAATTTTTTGGGAAGACATTTCACACATGACAGTGGAAGTGGTGGTGAGGAAGAGTCAGATAGAGAATGAATTTAGCTCTGGGACCTGCTATCAGTGACAAATTTGGATGGGGGGAAGGTGACCAATAAAGTCCGCAGGCTACAATTTGACTCTTAATGTCATTTTAAGAAATAGATTTAAAAATATAGACTTTAAGACATTTTGTAGGTCATGTGTGGGAATATAATTCACAAATATTACATTATTCACTTAAAAAGTCTACCAAACTATACATTTTCTGAAAGAATATTGCTTAAGAAGTTCAAAAACAATTTTTAAATCAAACATTAAGAGTAGAGAGTCTGAAAGCAGAAGTTGCGAAATTGGTACTGACCATGTCAAGATGAAATGGTGAAATCTTACGAGACATCAATTTCCTAGATCATTTTTATTTGAAGATGGAGGTGACCAGTTCTTTTCATTGATGCCTTGCATTACCTTACTGTAAGTCGGGTACCTATTTACATTTTGGTAGACTAGTGTATCGAGACCAGTGATTGAAGCATGCACTCCTACGACTCTGCTACTCAGACACTTAATCCTTTGCAGTCCGTGCTAATTTTGTCAATCTGTGTCTTTCCGCCCAGAGCAAGCATGACAAATTCTATGTCAAATAGTTCTATTCAAAATAAAATTCATAAATATCAAATAAATTAAACTAAAATTACGATCTAAACATCAAAAGACATGTAGTTAAACTATCTGTGACGTAATGTATTTTGATTAAAGGTTATATAATTAGTACTGTAATTCTGGTGTTCATTCAGGCATATTATATGCCCTATGCCAGGTAGCCAAATATCGTCTAAACTCATCTCTTTTGCCTTTAAGTACCATGCCGGACTACGGTTTTGTCGCAGGCCATCTCTCCATCTCATTGGTGGACGTCCGGGGTGACGCTTATAGGTGTAGGGCCACCATGATGTCACTTTACGTGTCCATCTATTGTCAGACATGCGTGCCACGTGACTAGCACACCTGTACTTAGCAACACCGTATCTACGACGTCATTGAAGCAGGTTTGACTTCTGAAGACGGTGTTACGAACGTGGTCTCGCAGTTTCTTCATTTTTGCGTTTGCGTTATTTCTCTATTCCTCAAGGCGGCGTGCATTGCACTATAGTTTTATTTTGCGCCTGTCAGCCCAGTGCATCCGACTTCAGTATACATTTTATGTAAGGGTCTGCTTCCTCCTGCATTTTCTGAGGGTTTGCGTCTCCGGGGTAACGACCGGTGCTGTGATGAGGATCGAACCCAGCACCTTTCGGGTTGTCTCGCAGTGAAAGTGACAGTATTCTATGTTCCATAGCTTGTTGAGTAGCTTGAAGTATGTCACTATTTTGTAGGTTCCACATCTCATAGCCATACACCATGTCTGGAAAAACCAGGCTGTTAAAGGTGTGGGATCTCACTTTGTTGTTTTTCATCTGTGAAAGTACTATCTTGATGCGGTTGTAGCTGAACCACCCCGCAGCTGAACTTCGTGAGCGCATATTATATATAATTAGTATTAAGCGTAAAATCACAATAATGCAAAGGTCAAAATGCGGATGAAAAAAAACATGTTTTTCTCTCGACTTCTTGTGCATTTCCCTCAGAGCCTTTGCCGAAGTCCCTTTCTTCTGTGTCCCAGCCAAAGTATGAATTGTGCCTATGTTGAATATACATGTGTAATCCAGATGCAGGATCATTGGTTTGAGCAGATAATATTTTTCAGGTATTGAAGTCCAACTTTCCTGAATTTAAAACTTCACTGTGTTCTCAAATGTTTTCCTTTCAGAAATATCCCTGCGGTTAAACAGCAGTTGTGCACATGTGAATCATCATTATCTTGTAGATGATATCAAAATCTGAAATTCCACACCTAAATGACAGAACAAAATGTATGAGTTAGAAGTCGATGATGGTCTGATTGGATGGAAATGAACTTTTTTTGAGTGGTCTCATATCAGCGAGCAAATGGGGCTGTAAAGAGTTAATTTTATTAACTTAACGTCTTTATACTGGTTTAGAAGACCCTGCAGAGTCTGTATACAACCAGTTACATTTACATCACCTTGCTCTAAAAGCTATGTGCATCCAGTTTATTCTTAAATGCATTAACTGTCCCTGCCTCCACTACCTTCCCTGGCAATGCATTCCAAGCAGACACCACTCTCTGACTAAAAAAATATTTCCTAATATCTAACCTGAACCTCTCTTTAGTCAGCTTGTAGCTATGCCCTCGTATTATTGTAGATGGCTGTATTTTAAAAAACTTGTTATAGTCTAATTTATCGATTCCTCTGATCATCTTATAAACCTGTATTAAGTCACCACGAATTCTTCTCTCTTCGAGACACTGTAGGCCGGTTTTTCTAAGTCGTTCCTCCAAACTGTAATTCTGAAATCCCACTATCATCTTTGTCGCTCTTTTTTGTATTCTTTCTAGCATGTTTATGTCCCCTCTATGATAAGGACTCCACACCTGTACACAGTACTCTAATCTAGGTCTAACTAAAGCTTTATACAGTTTGACGATCACTTCCTTGCTCCTATGTTTAATATTTCTTTTTATCATACCTAACATTGCATTTGCCTTTTTCACTGCTACCTTAACTTGCTCACTCACCTTTCCTGTATGATCTATTATAACCCCTAGGTCCCTTTCCTTATCTATCTTTCTAATATTGTTTTCTCCCATTCTGTAATTATGTTCCATATTGGATCTGCCCATGTGGATGACTGTACATTTATCTACATTAAACTCCATTTGCCAACTTACAGACCATTCTCGAATTTTATCTAAATCCGACATCAATATATCCACTTCCGCTTTAGATGAGACACTACTGCATAGTTTTGTGTCATCAGCAAATTTTGCAATCATGGATCTCATATCAATGTATAAGGGGACGGCGTGGCCTAGTGGATAAGTGGCACGGCTCACAATCCGAAGATGCTGGGTTCGATCCCCATCACAGCACCGGCCGTTACCCCGGGGAAGCAAACCCTTAGAAAATGCAGGAGGAAGCAGACCCTTACATAAAATGCATGCTGAAGTCGGATGCATTGGGCCGACAGGCGCAAAATAAAAACCACAGTGCAACGCACACCGCCTTGGGGATTAGAGAAATAAGGCGAACACAAAAAAAAAAAAAAAATATCAATGTATTAATGACACCAGAAGAGATGGAATGAGAAATGAGGACAGAAATATTCCTTGTGGCAAATACAGTAGCCAGGCAGAAATTAAGATGGTATGGAACATCTCATGAGAATTTCAACTTTATCAACTATCACCGTGTCTGTAATTCAAGAAGATCTAGTTACAGGGCATGAGGATGACCACGTGGCAGATGGATAGATGATGTAAAAAAGAAATCCTGCCAAACTGGCTTATGATGACTGAAGCAACACACTTGACACAAGAGAAGAAACTTGAATTCCCCGCAACTCTTAACGGTACAAGTGGATTGAATTGAGGTATTACATACTGAGAGTGGTATGATTCTGCCAAACTTTTGTTGAAAATTTATTACAAACTTAGGTAGGTAAAATGTTATTTGATTCTCATGGATGTACACATTATTATTATTAATTTTATCTGGTTTCAGTATGTCACAAACTGTTTGTTTATTGTCCTTGTTGGCCACTGATGAGCTAGTGGCCAAGTGGTTAGAATACCGGTACTTGGTTCTGAGATACAGGTTCAAACCTAGGTTTATTTTATGTAAGGGGATGAAATAAAAACCTAGCTTACACACTGCATTGTAGCTGTCAGGGCAAACAACCTTTATTCCTCAGAGAGCTCCAGTAATGGAAAAAAACCATGTTTTTGTTTTGTTTTTTAAACATGCATCATTAATATACAAACAAATATATCAAATTGCACAGATTTTGAAATGCCCTAGAATGCTTCTTTCAACTAAGAGGAGGCTGATAAATACACTATGTATTCCTACGTTGTGTTACCATTGTCAATCTTGGTCCTTACTAGCAACCCATAAGAGTAAGATCCAGAGCTGTGAGATGTCCCGTGGGAAGAGTGCAGCTGGAAAGACAATCCGTCACCGAATCCACAAAACAAAACTAAGGCAGATGGGACAAACCCAGCTAAAAACTATATTGAAGCACAACAAATATAGTGGTTTGGTCATTTAGTCAGAATGCAATATGACCAGTCTGCATGAAGAGCACCACGAGCATGAGGTAAACCTCTCAGGAAGTTATACCTAACAACAGCACAAGCCTCCCACTTGGCGATAACAAGAAATCTACGCGTTCCACCTCTCTGCGATGCCGTATGGCAAGAGCAGTAGGACAACAAAAGAAGATTAATGAAACATTCACTCTAATCTGTACTTGTTGTACTATTGGCCACCTTGTTTAAAAACCTGTCAGTCGGGTATATTAGAACTAATTTTCATTGTATTTCTTTATCTTCATTCAGAATGATGACTGTTTTTCACACTTTGCCTCCCACACTGGTTGCCATTGTCATTGATGTATATGGGTGCACATTTCTTTCAATTTATTTAGTGTTATCTTTGTTCTGTACAATTCACGTTTGTATATAGTCAACCTAAACTGAGCTGTGTGCTTGTCATTGAATGTTTTCTTCTACTAGTCTGGTTCAGGTGCAGTTCCGCAGGCCACATATTTGTATGGCCCACGTTAACGCAAAAATATATTTCTTTAATTATATTGATAATTAATACTCTTTTGAGTTTTGACCAAAATTGTTTGGTAGAAAGCAATGTTCTACAGACATCAATTCAAGCTGTTTAGGCCAAAGGGATGTTATCAGTTTCATCGTAGAAATCTTGTGAGATGTCAGCTTTTGACATTCACAATAAATAAGTTTGTATATATTGTCCTTGTGCTATTAGGGCCTGAAACTGTCGCAAGGAAAATAAGAACGCTACGCGCCTTTTTAGAAGTGGGCCGACTATTATGTCAAGTCAGATTTTTATATATACATTTTTACTGTGAATGCCAGGCCATAAATTATATATTATTGGTTGGTGTGACTGTTGGGGTTGAAGAAGTTGAACCACATTGGTCTAGATCAGTGCTCTTCAACCTGGGTGCTCACGCCCACTAGTGGGTGATTTTAGCTTTGAGGTGGATGGTAGCAAAATAATTTCATTCTGTATTTAAAAAATTATTATTATTATTGCAATCCAGAGGCCACACAGCCTGAGTAAACTATGGCAGAATACCAGCAAACCAACAAATGTGACAATTTTGAGAGCGTTTTTCCCCGTGACGGTATACAGTCTGCAACATAGACAGCTACCCAAACATCAAGGAAAAGAATCGAGTCAGAACTTTCTAGAAAGGTTCTCAGAATAGCATGGGCTGAAAAGAAGATGAATTGAGATAAAGGAGAACTAGTTCATAAATTTCATTATGAACAGAAAATTGAAATACTTTGGCCACATCAAAAGACAACAGTCTTGAGAGAACGGTAATGGAAGGTATGGTGTAGAGCAAGAGCGGCAGAGGCAGACCAAGAAGGCGATGGCACCAAGATGTCAAGAAGTGTTTGGGCATGACTCTGGAGCAGGCTGGCGAGTTGGCAAGAGATTGAGTTTCTTTCAGACGGGCTGAGATGCGAGCAATGCTCTGCACAGGATATACTACATGTTGATGGTCATGATATATTAAAAACATAAAAAATGCACAGACTCGGTGAACGGACGCAACATTTTCTTCAGCTTATATTTTAGTTGGCTTTATGTGAAATTTACCCTCAACCAAAGTTATGAAAGTGGGCACCAAGTATAAAAAGGTTGTCGAACCCTGGTCTAGATCAACAATGGCTGTCAATCTGGGGCCCACGATGTACTGGTGAAATATTGTTAAACCTTTCTTTATATAAAGTCTCCTCACCCCCCACCCCACAAATATGCTACTGCCACTTTGTGGTAGAACGCTTTTCTTTCACAGGAAAGGCACAGAATTTGTTCCCCAGTTGTAAATGGGTACCTAACTTAGAGGAGGAGAGGAACGGAATTGGTCACCCAATCTCAAAAAAGCTGAGTTATATTGTAATTTAGCATCAGAATGGATACAGTGCTCGTCTCTCATAGTTAAGGCACCAGGTTTTTGTATCAGTTTGGGTGTGTCTCAGTCTACCCAGCTGTAAATTAGTACCTTACTTAGAGAAGACAAGGCAGGGAAAGGTAGGGTACTGGTGACATGGCATATACTGATTGAGCATCACCACTGTTAAAGCACTCGTCTCTCATAGCAAAACTGACAGGGGGGCTAGGCATTGCACCCCTACAAATGCTGTGACCTATGTTGAGTGAAGTCTCTGACACTTCATCCCAGACAGTGTTTGCTATAGGACTTTCTACAATGAACGTTTTCAATACAAAAAAAAGTGACAAAGCTGATAGTGGGATTCCAGAATTACAGTAATGAGGAAAAACCGGCCTTCAGTGTCTAGAAAAGAGAAGTCGAGGTTAGAAAAGAGAAGAATTCGAGGTGACTAAATACAGGTTTATAAGATAAAGGAACGAATAAATTAGAGTATAACATGTTTTTCAAAATACAACCACCTACAAGAACAAGAGGGCATAACTACAAATTAACTAAAGAAAGGTCCAGATTGAATATTAGGAAATATTTTTTTAGTCAGAGCTGATGAATGCTTGGAATGCATTGCCACAGGAAGTAGTGGAGGCAGGGGCAATTAATGCATTTAAGAATAGATTGAATGCACATAGCTTTTAGAGCAAGGAAATGTAAAATGAAACTGGTTGTATACAGACTCTGCAGTCTTCTAAACCAGTACAAAGACGTTAAGTTCAGTACACTTTTTCATTCACACATTGCGATGAGCTTGAGCTTGCTCATTTGATCAATATCTTCGCGATATCAAGGCCTACTGCCCTCGGCGCTTGCGTTATTCGAACATTTCCCATACCGAGGCTTGTGCTCTGGCTAGCCTTAGTCGGCGTAGGGATCTCGTGATTAAACCTGCTGATAAGGGGGGAGCAGTGGTGGTTTGGCGCAAGGATTTATATGTTCAGGAGGGCAGTCTTCAACTATCTGATCCTTCTTTCTATAAACCGCGCGCCGATGATGCCACTGTCCGTTTTAACAAGGAGGTCTCTACCACCATCCTTGATATGACCAAACGACATCTCCTCCCGAAGAGCGCTACAAACCTCCGAATCTTTGACAGTTGTCTGGGTAAGCCTTCTTTCTACATGCTGCCTAAAATTCATAAGCCCGACAACCCAGGTCGCCCTATTGTCTCTGCCTGTTCCTGTCCCACCGAACTGGTATCAGACTTCCTGGATAGTGTCTTCCAACCTATGGTGGAGAGTCTTCCCACATTTCTTAAGGACACCAACCACGCCTTAACCACTTTCTCTACCATTGTCCTCTCCCCTGACCACACCTATCGTCTCTTCCTACTTGATGTCTGTTCACTGTACACCTCGATCCCCCACTCTGACGGTTTATTGGCCCTCCGTTTCTTCCTTGACCGAAGGGTTAACCCATCCATCTCCACGTCTGCCATCGTCCGTCTAGCAGAACTCGTTCTTACTCTCAATACCTTTGAATTCAATGGCCAGTTCTTCGACCAGATCAGCGGTGTGGCTATGGGCACCAGAATGGGCCCCAGCTACGCATGCCTGTTCATGGGTCACCTGGAACACTTGATCTGGCTTCAATTCCAGGGCCCCTTTCCTTTGATGTATTATCGATACATCGACGATGGGATTGGTATGACTGACATGTCGGAGAAGGATCTCCTCAACTTTATCGACTTTGTCAACGACTTCCATCCCTCGATCAAGTTCACGTCTGACATTTCCCTCACGTCTGTCCACTTTCTGGACATCACTGTCTCTATCTGCCCTTCAGGCCTCTCCACCACTGTCTACTACAAACCCACTGACGCTCACAACTACCTCCTCTACACTTCCTCCCATCCCCTATCCTGCCGCGATTCGCTTCCTTTCTCCCAACTCCTCCGCCTCCGACGCCTATGTCAGGATGACGACGACTTCCTCCTCAGGGCCCACGAGATGCTTGACTTCTTCCGCAAGCGACTCTACCCTGAGACCACTCTCTCCTCCGCTCTTCAGCGGGTTCTTCTTATCTCCCGCCAAGACTCCCTCACTCCCACCCGCCGTCCTCCCTCTGACCGTGTGAAACTCGTCCTCACCTATCACCCTCACAGCGTCTCTGTCCGGGATATCCTATTCCGCCATCTCCCTATCCTTCACTCTGATCCTGCCACTCGCGAAGTTTTTCCCGATCCTCCCCTTGTCGCCTACAAGCGTGACAGGAACCTGAGGGACTTGCTGGTCAGTAGTCGCCTACACACCAGCCCTCATAGCCTCCCAGGCACCAGGCCGTGCAAAAATTCACGTGGCTGTGTTACCTGCCCTCATGTCATCCTTTCTCGCTCCATTACCTTTCCTAAGGCTGAATTCTTCATCAAAGAGGGGTTCACATGCAAATCTCGTAACCTCATCTATTCCATCATCTGCCGCCAGTGTGGTATGACTTACATTGGGGAAACTGGTATGGAACTACGGGAGCGTTTCCGCCAACACCTCAACGACATCCGCAACCGCACTGGTTCCCCAATTGCCAGCCACTTCAATGGTCCTGAGCACCGGGGTATGGCTGACGTCAGTGTCACTGGTCTAGTTTCGTGCTTCTCTGACGATCGTCATCGATTCGCCCTTGAGAACAGACTTATCTCTAGTATGGGATGTCTCCAACCACATGGTATAAATATCTTCCATACTTTTTCTTAAACCCTCACACTGGCCCCCATCTATTTGTCTTCTTCCCCCCCCCCCTGCCTCCCCCATTCTTCCATCAGTTCTCTTCCCCCCTCTCTTATATCAATATCACGCCCTCCCGGCTTATATTGCCTTCTCATTGTTCTCCTATCTGGACCACTATTTGGCCACGCTTGGCTTATCAGGCATATTCCGCCACTTTTTGTTTGACCGCTCCTATTTCAGTTTCTATCGAGTACTTGGCACGACAGGTCGCTTAGACAGAAAGCGTCTCCCACCTGAAACAGATGAGTTGACCATTTTTTCTTATATGTTGATTTGTTAGTTCAGTGTTGTTGTCCCTGATGAAGGCCTATTGGTCGTAACGTAGGTTTTGTTTGTGTTCTCGTCTCGGTGCGGTATCTGACCATACCCATTTTTTAAATTTTGATTAAGCTCAACCTTAATCAACTTTTACTAGTTTTTTTTTTTTTTTTTTTCATGTTTTTTCCTCATTTGATCAAGTATGTTACCTGGCCTATGTTGTCTTATTATTTCTGTTCCAAGATGAATGATCATTTAAAAAACAAAGATAGCTTGACTTTTATTAAATGTACACTTGCTGTTTGCCGTATAAATCCACAGATGTGTAATATATTTACAATATACATGATGTACACAGTGTACATTGATTTCTTCTTGTGGTGGTTGCATATGAATATAATCTGTTGGCTTACAACAGGCAATGCAGACTTCTAAATGGTAGAATTGTATCCATGAAACAATCCTGGCAGATTCACCTGGAAACTTGCTTACTTATTTGGGCTGTAGAGAGCTTTACTTTTTCTTGTGGCATATAATTTGTACATGTTGGACACGTTGGCCCATGCCCAAGTCCTCTCCTATGACATGCCAAGTAGGCTATACAGTAATTATTATTTTCACCCCTCTCAGACCTCGGTAATTCTTCGAGCCTGGTAACGCATGCCAAATGCAGAAATTATTAGATGTAAGTGCAGTAACTACTGGATCTTTCTACAAAGCTTTGGACATGATACAAACTAACAATAGCTACTCTCTAGGAAGGACTGGATAGACTGAAATATTACCTCTTTCAAGATAACAAATCGGACACAACATGTAGTGGATGGAGAATCCAACATTAAAACATGTTGACCAAGTGTTGATTCCACAAGAAGAGCATAGTGACGCCATGTCCTGCCCCAACAATTGAGGACTACGCTGTATGTGAATGAGAAAAAGAGGTAATTTGTCAAGTTCATTATCATCTTCTTTGTTCATCCTCAAATAAAGGTCCAGGTTTCTCTTACAAAGGTCACAGTTGTTTGTAATACTGTCTTATCTCCATACAGCTTTTGTCCCATATCTGTCTCGCGTGGACTGTATTTTTCTTCTCTCTCTTATTGCATGAGCATGCAGGATGTATTCCATGATCATGGCAGGCACCCTTGTCATCTGTCCCAATCCTCATTTTGTTGTAAAGATGACCCTTGAGTCTGTTATGTCTAGTTCTTAGTCTGAGGACTTGCTCTTCGCTAGTTAAATCATAGTGGATGTCTTATTTTCAGAAGTGGGGGTGTTGATCAATCCATTTTCCCTGAAGTTGGCTTTAACTATGCTCTTGGCCTCAGTTCTATTTGTGGGGAAGCTCTTCCACACTTTGCTAGTTTGTCTGCAGCTTCATTGCCTTCAATATTGCAGTGGGATGGGATCCACTGTATTACCAGTAAATTTTATGAGGAAATCATGTCTTTTGAGACCGAGAGAAGAAAAGGAAGCCACATTTATGATTGCTTGAGACATGCCACACAAGCTAATAATAGCTAGTGGTGAGGTGGTTTTATTGTACAAATACTAGGGAAAGTAAAAAAAGTAACCAAAATATTTGTTAATTAACTGAATATGTCGTGTTATGGTTATAGTTTTGACAGCACTACTCCTCACACACACATATATGTTATATATGTTTACAGGGCTTGACGAGTAAACAAAATATCCGTTTTAAATCGCTAATTATGTTTTGTTTTAATCGTTACTACATAACGACTCGCACGATTATTAATGATACGGTTTGAATAGATTGTACATAAGCTAGCGTATGATGTTGGATCTAAATGGATCTCCACTGCCACAATTTCAACTTACTAAAGCCATCGATAAATGGTACTACAGTGCTAAAACTACCAACCATTTTCAAGGACACACACATCATGTCTCTGACAGTAGTGCATTTTCTCTCAAGAAGAAATAGACTAATACTCTGTAAGTAATACAATATGTTTTGGTTTGGTACACAGTTATGTATAAATAAAGGTGAATTAAGTGCGTAGTTTAAATTTAACATAAATTGCATGACTGTTAGCCGGGCATGCTGACTGTTGATATTTTTGACTGACTGGTAAGCCACCTTAAATTTGGTCACGCCCTGTATATATATATATATATATATATATCTATCTATCTATCTATCTATCTATCTATCTATCTATCTATCTATCTATCTATCTATCTATCTATCTATCTATCTATCTATCTATCTATCTATCTATCTATCTATCTATCTATCTTTCTATCTATCTTTCTATCTCTCAAGCTCTTTATATAAGATCAGTGTTAGGGGATGCAGTTTACAGAAGGTTGCGAACCATATGTCTAGTTGTGTTTGTTTTTTCTGCTTCACTGCCTGTTTTATTATATCCACTGATGACGCTATATAAAGAAATACATGGCATTTACAGACTCTTTCTTTGTAAATATTCTATATATTTGTATATATGTACTGAACTGTATAAAACTCACCCAATCCACATGTACAAAATGTGTTTCATGCAGGTCCTGGATTTGTACGAGTCAGTAAACACTAGCAAACAGGTGTAAAATGTTTTGGTTACTGTGTGTTCTCTCTGTCATAATTTATTTATACAATCATAAATGTTCACCTTGATATTGTTGTTATATGTGTCATGTCAATTTTAGGGTGGCCATGTGTCCGTCGCTCCCCCGAGCATGTCCTCTTTCTTAAATTTTGAAATTTCATGAATGCGCACCCAGGTGACATTTTCGCAATTGCCGTGTGTCCTGCTTTCTTCCGAGATTCGGTAAAAGGGTTTGAAGATTGCCATGTTGAGAATATTTCAGATAAAAACTATACCAGTGCATCCATTCAGAGAATGGAGCAGAATTTGCTTCATATCAATAATATTGTGTAGCATGTCCTTCGCAGAACGTTGCTCCCATGACAGCTCATATGAAAGAAACTCTCTTGCCAAATCTCCAGCCTGCTCTAGATTCATGCCCAAGCATTTCTTGACATCTTGGTGCCATCACCTTCTTAATCTGTCTCTGCCTCTGTCTTCCTTGACATCTTGGTGCCATCACCTTCTTAATCTGTCTCTGCCTTCCTTGACATCTTGGTGCCATCACCTTCTTAATCTGTCTCTGCCTCTCTTGTTCGGCCCCCTACCTTTCATTACTGTTCTTTCAAGACGTTGTGTCTTTGATACGGCCAAAGTATTTCAGTTTTCTGTTCATGATGATATTCATGAACCAGTTCTGCACTATATCCAACTCTTGTCGAATGTCTGTATTCTTCTTTTCTTTTTGGCCCATGGTATTCTGAGTATGCTTCTATAACATTTTGGCTCGAAGGACTCAATTTCTTTCCTTGAGGTTTGGGTAACGATCTTTGTTTCACAGCCATATGCTGCCACAGGAAAAACACTGGTCCTCAAAATTGTGACTTTTGATGGTTTGCTGGTATTCTGCCATAGTTTCCTCAGGTTGTGTAGCCTCTGCATTGCCAATCTACTTCTGCCATCCTTTCTGTACCTTCTGAAGTATGGCTTGCGCCTCTCTAAATCTTCCACATCTACATAAACCTAAACCACATCGTTAAAGCCTCCAAGTATTTCTCCTTTTATTTATTGTCCATGTTTCAGAATTGTACAACACCACAGGGATTGAGCCATGAAGCGCAGTGGTTAGCGAGCTGGCTTCGCATCTGAGTGGTCCTGGGTTCATTCCCCAGTTGAAGCAGAAATGTTATTTCAGACCGCAATGGCTCCCGGGTCAACCCAGCCTTAAATGGGTACCGGTTCAGTCCAGGAAATAAAAGCAGCGAGGGAGAGGAGATGGCTACCGCCCTCATATAGCCGAGCCTTTGAAAGGTTAGATCGCTAACACCTCACACCCCTATGGCAGTAAGGCTATGGGTTACTTTACTTTACTTTTTTTTTACAACACCACAGACCAGACATATGTGGCCATAATTCATCGTCGTAGTGTCATATTTATGCTACTTGATATCAGGCCTTTCTCTCTAAACGTCTTCTTTGCTAACATAACTCTAGTACGTAATTCTCTATTGCATCGTGCAGCTTCTGTTATGATTTGATTCAGGTATGGCAATTGGTATACTACCTATTTTTTTTCTCTTCGATGGTTTCCTTCCATCTGTTCTTTAGCTATGATCATTGTCTTGGTATTTTCTACATCTATTTTCATGTTACAGTTCACTTCGTTAGAGAGATGTAAGTATTTTTGGGGAACATACTACCAATAAACAGAGCTGAACACACCACCTCCTCCCCCACCCATACACAAAGTCACCTCACTTGTAAAAATTTGCGGAAAATAGAAAACAACCAAATCACACGCTGTCTTGAGAAAACTAGCATCACGTGTTCCTGATGTCCAGTTAAAATGTAGGTCTTGTAACCAAAAGAGAGTTCATTGCTGTGTGTTTTGATTCCTATTTTGCTCTGATCCTGACATGTTATGCGGCATTGGGGTAAAGCACCACCCACTCCGCCACATCTTACAACATGTTAGACAGCGCCCGCGCCCCCCCCCCCCCCCCCCTCCCCAAGTTCATTTCTGGAAATAATGGATACTAAATTTTTGCGAAAATGTCCTGTTTTTGATTTCAGCGACTGCTGTCTGTGCCTCCCTCTACTGATACTTTCTGTGCAGGATCGTATTTGCAAAACCGTTTGATCTCAATATGTGTCCGTACCAAGTGAGTGTCAGTCTTCTGACAATTGCCAGAAGGTCTTTTTGTTTACATATTTAAAAAAAAGAAAATATTTTAACAAAATCGTTCTGGCTACCCTATTATTGTTGTCACCTCGTGCACGTATGTGATACACCAACACTTGCGCCATATGTCAGAATTTGAGGGTATTATGTTGTTGGAGTTCTATGCAAATATTTCAAATATCTTTGCATGGGTGAAAATGTTTATGAAAGTCAGTTTTAGGATGTTATATATGCCTTGAAAATGTCATTTGTATTTTTTAAAAATAAAAAAAAAATGTTTTAATGCTTGTAAAAAAATAATTTTTTTTCTTTTAAATATTGTTTTATGCCTCTTTGCTTATTACTGAAGCGAAGTAGTTATCCAAGTTGGAACTGGTAGAGAAATTCCAGAATTGGAACTGGTGGAGATATTCCAAAATTGGAACTGGTGGAGATATTCCAAAATTGGAACTGGTGGAGAGATTCCAGAATTTGAGCTGGTGGAGAGATTCCAGAATTGGAACTATGGAGAGATGTGGTTACAGTCATATCACTTTGGAATCTTAAGGGGGGAAAAGTTGCAAGTCTTTGAAATCAGATATCGTGCATGCACTAAGAATGTGTGAAGTTGTGGAGCGTATAGCCTAGTTGACAGTGAGCTGGCTTGCTAAGACTGGGATTACAGCGTGACGGGGTTCTAAATCACGGACGGATATAAGAAATATCTGGGCGTGGTTCGTTCCTAGTATGATCGCTCCTCCAGTTGACCCAGCAATAAATGGGTACCTGACGTATGAGTTGGAGAAGGTATAAACTGCTAGGAAGGGAACTGGCCACCCCACCCCACGGCTTAGTGCATGAAGAGTTATCTTCATCCCCAGCGGCATTTGTTGCCATGGGGGCTGACCTTTTACCTTTACTAAACATTAGCGATTCATTGTCCATACTCTTTGCTATTTTGCTGAATAAGACAGTATATATGAATGAATCTGCCAGGAGTAGATTGATGTCAGTTCTGGAGAACATAATTATTAGGGAGCACGGGGTAGTGACCTCATTGTGTAAAACAAATTGGTATAGACACAACCAGTGCAAATGCATGGAAAGTGTTTTGGTGCAGGCTTCCTAAAGGCGGCCCAACTGTAGTGGAAACCCTATACTCCAGCTGGAGTGAGAATGGGACAAGGAGTGAACATTGAGTAAGTAATGTGGCTGATTCCTCGTCCACCCTGTCCAATTTCTCTGTTGTTTGGCTATGACTGCATGACAAAAGTACCAGAATATCTGCATAATCCAGCAAGTCACTGTTTAGGTACAAATTTCAGTATACATCTGTTACTGCTGTCATGGAAAACTGCATTTGAGCCTCCCATGTTTTTCAGCTGACATTACTATTGTTTGATTGGAGTCCGTCTGACAGCGTTCGAAGAAAAAGTTTGATTGGAGTCACTCACACAAACTAAATACTGATGAGGGTCATTGATCTCTTAACTTTTACATTGAAAGAATACAGCATCAATAGTTTTTCTCAATTTCATAGTTGTTGTTGTTGATGCGGATTCTGCGGATGCCATGTAATGATATCTGCACGTGTTTTATCAGTTGTTGTCTAGTGCCATACAAAATGTTCCATGTATCTGGTCACGGAGGAAGGAACATTTTTTAGCACTGGGCACTCAAAAAGATGATGATCAACGATTTCATATGGGTGTACACAGTTGACACTCAGGAGTGTGTTGTGGTTGGATTCTGTTCAGGTGTTTGTTAAGTGGGATGTGTTCAGTTCTCAGTCGAAAAATGGTGCTCTGATCCTTCCTTGTGAGTTGATTTACAGTGTCATTTGGGCTGGGGCTTGCCATATGTCTGTAGACCTCCCTCCCTGTGTTTCCCATGTCCCATCTGGGGCTTGCCATATGTCTGTAGACCTCCCTCCCCGTGTTTCCCATATCCCATCTGGGGCTTGCCATATGTCTGTAGACCTCCCTCCCCATGTTTCGCATGTCCCATCTGGGGCTTGCCATTTGTCTGTAGACCTCCCTCCCCGTGTTTCGCATGGCCCATTTATTCATCCAAGTTTCTTTGTTTTATAGTGGTCAGTCAATAACAATTTAGGGATATAGGCCTTCAAAAACAACCGCTATACTGTCTACAATGTGGAAGACTTTGGCGTGTTTCATGGAAACATGAGAAAACATATAGTGAGGTTCTGGAACAACTCAAGCCGGAGAAGATACTTCTGAAGAAATAAAAAGCAGAAAAATAAAATATTTTGGTCATGGCCAGCGACATGACAGTCTGCTGAAAGTTATAGTGGAGGTACAGATACCCAGACAACATCAAGATATCGTCGGGACACAGTTTGATTGGCACTGGTCAGAGACAGCTGGAGATCCATTCCGTCAACCTCCGATACGGAGATGACACTTGATGATAACACTGTCTTATCATGGGCCAACACTGTCCACTCATCCCCTATTTCCTTGTTTCTTTAAAATGTTCAATTCAAGCTCTTTTTTCCACGAATGTTGTGGCCTGCCTATTGCCTTCTAGCTGTTGGGAACCCAAAATAGAGACTGTCTTGTAATGCAATCAGGGTGTCTTAATGTGTGACCTATCTGGCAGTTGACCAGTTGTGATTGATGGATTGCTATTAGTGGCGGTATCTTCTTTGCGTTCAGAACCTTTAGGTCATGCTATATCTGCAGGTCAGTCGCCATGATGAAGTCTGTAGTCTTCACCAGATCGGAGCGGCTGCCCCACAGCTTTTGTCTCAGCTCCGCACCCTCTGGCCAGGTCTGGCATCTCATTTCCCTATAGATTGGGCATTCCTGCAGAATATGCTCAGGGTTCTGGCATCCTGTTCCACATGGGCACTCACTGGTGTGTGAGATCTTCAGTCGGTATAGATGCTCTAGTAGTCTGCAGTGTCCAGTTCTCAGGTGAAATATGGTAGTTTGTTGATTTCTTTTGAGTTGGTGAATTGGGTCTGGTGTACTGATTATGCTTCTGTCTTCTCTCCATTGGTGTATATACTGATTTCTGATGATGTTCTTGATTTCTCTGTATGGTACTTGATGAATAAATTGTGCCTTAGTGACTGTATCATACCATCTCAGACATTAGAATTTTGCGCAGACAATCGTCGATGAAAGTCTGTACCTTATTTGTCAGAGTCTTAGTAGTTTGGATAGCAGCAAAGATGGCGCCTTAACCGGCTACAGGTCGACATCTCTGCTCTGCTGTTTTAGTTCATTATGGATGTCGCCAGACCACGGATTTGCCTGGAATTCACACTAGTCGACGATTTACACTTGTGTTCACAGAAATGTGTTGTTGTTTTCCATTTTGACTGGTAAATTCGTTGGTTTTTTGTAATTGATTCCGCCCGATTATCCTGGTCTGGACATCAGCTATATGAATGAATAGGACTATGCTTAAACCTGTGTCATATTTCACGGCTTAGTTCACACGACTGAACTTCACGAAATTGGCGTGAGAGACATTTAGACAATACTATAATGAACTGAACACAGCCGGGGAGAGATGCCAGACTCAGTCACACACTCAGTGATGTCCATACGACCTGTTGCGGCTATGGAAAAGGCACGACACACAATGTTAGATGTCATTCCCCCCCTCCGCTGCCTTGTGAGATACCTGTTTACGAGAAAGGCCTCGGGAGTAAACCCCAATGAAAAATCTGCATCCTATGCTATCTCCAGTCGTCTCGATAAATATCTTGCCACTGGCCAAAGGTAGCTCATGACCAGAGAGTGAGGTTGACAAAAGGCGCAGTTTCTTCCTCACTTTAATCCAAATCACAGCGGAAGTCACCCACTTCAGCGAACACAGCTAGAGAAAAGACTGTTCACACGGCTAAACAAAGAGAGTGGTCTTCATCACTTGTGATGGACGAACATCATTCATTCAGTTTGCCATGTCCTAGAACCACACAATTTCATAGCCAGTGTGGCATATAGGGAATATGGTGTTTGACCCATATTTTTCTTGACCAACGGCACACAAGGGGTGATGTAGTCAGCATCACGCCTGCTACCTTTACTTCCCAGATTGTTCTAATACCCACCTTTTGAGGTTGGGTCTACTCCGGCAGCTGTTTTGCAATTGGAAAAAAATCCTGCACTAACTGGAGCAGAGATCCGATCACTCGGCTAGGAAGCCAGTGCATTAACCACTGTGCTACATCAGCTTCCTACAATTTCATAGTGTTCACCTTCACCTTAAAAACATTAACGAAATAAGCTTAGAGAGCATTCAACCATATTGGGATAAAATATCAAGATTAAGAAAACATAGCTGTTTAAAATTAACATCTTAGGCAGAGTGTTATTCTTGGGGTGAGGCACACCTTCCCATATTTGGGTAGCACTGTTGATACTTCAGGGGGCACAGAGGCAGATGTAAGGGCTAGAATTGATACTAAATAATATATGGAAATAACAAGTTATCATCATGTAGCATGTCCTTTATAGAACATCACAGTCTGTCTGAAAGAAACTCGTTCCCTTGCCAAAACTCCAGCCTCCACCATAGTCATACCCAGGCACTCCTGGATAACTTGGTGCCATCGTCTTCTTGGTCTACCACTGCTTCTTTTGCCTGGAACCATACCATCCATCACTGTTCTCTCGAGACCGTTGTGTCTCTTGGTGTGACCAAGGTATTTACATTTTCTGGCCATAATGGAATTGATAAACCAGTTCTCCTCTATGCTTAACTCTTGCCGAATGTCTACATCTGTCCATGGTATTCTGAGGATCTTTCTGTAACATTTTGACTTGAAGGAATCGATTCTTTGTCTGGAAGTTATGGTAATCGTCCATGATTCACAGCCATAAGCTGCCACGGGAAAAACACAGGCTCTCAAGACTTTTACTTTTATCATTTTGTTGGTACTCTGCTATAATTGTAATCAGACTAAAGCGAAAGACAAAAAATTTAACCAAGTTAACATTGTTTAATTCCAATCTCAAATTAGTGTTCATGTACAGAGCAGATGCTTGGAGAAAGACAAAAGCAAATAGAAAAAAACTCAAGCCGTTTGTCAGTAAATATCTACATAGGACAATGGGTAAAGTTTGCAAGACACATTATGAAAGCACTATCAAATGTGGTTAGACAGGCCCTGACACAGGAAAAGGAGGAGAGATAGATCAAGAAACACCCGGAAAAGAGGCTATGAAAATGAACTTCGGTCCCTGGACAACTGGGGAGAGGCAGAAAGGGCAGACGAAGATTGAACTTGCTGGAGGAGGGTTATCAATGGCCTATACCCTAAAAGGAGCAACAGGCATTGATTAATTAACCTTCAAAGCATTAGTGCCATATTTGTTGCTAGGCAGTATTAAATTAGGGCAAAAATGTTAATTTGATGACGGTTGTATTAAGAAACATGTATTTTTGTATGTATGTATTGTATTCTGTAAGCACGAAACTTAGTCCTATATTTTTAGTGTGAATTTATGTATGTATATTCAGAAATAAATGAAAATATGAAAAGCATACATTTTCTTGGAAATACAACGTCGCAGACTTATTTGACAGAACAATTGTTGAGAAGTAAAAACACTAACAGCCTGCAAGTAGTTTTTGTGTGGATGAATTCTTGAATGCCAATAACAAAGGATCTTTCTTGATGTTTGATGTTAGACTGTATGCACCTGATGCATCTGAATATAATAGGCATTTGATCTTCGTGCATTCATTCCTTCATTCACGTTATTGTATTTTTGAAAACAATATGAATTAAAAAAATGACACATCTACATTGGGTTACTTTTGTTGTGAGTGATTGGTTGGTTATTGATCCAGCGGCCTATAGGCTCCTGCCCTTTGGCCCAATGCCATATATTGGTATCTACAAGTGTTTCTAAGCTGCTGTTTAGTTCCATTTGTCTAGCCTCAGAGGAAGAAGCTGTTTCCTAACACTGGCAAGCGTCAGACATTAAAAAAAAATGAGTATGTTCTGTTTGGATTCTGTTCAAGTGACGTTAAGTTGTAGGTGTGTTGAGTGCAGAGTTGGAAAATGGTTCTTTTGTCTCTCCTTTCCAGGAGGTTGATGTTGTTTTTGGGGATTGCCATATATTTGAAATTTCTCTCCCTTTTTTTTAATGCGTTCGCCTTATTTATCTATTTCCCAAGGCGGGTTTTCATTGCACTGTAGTTTTTATTTTGTGCGTGTCGGCCCAGTGTATCCGACTTCAGCATGCATTTTATGTAAAGCTTAGCTTCCTCCCGCATTTTCTAAGGGTTTGCTTCCCTGGGGTAACGGCCGGTGATGTGATGGGAATTGAACCCAGCACCTTCAGGCTGTGATCCGTGTCACTTAATGACTAGCCCATGTTGTCCTCTCTCTCGCAGTATGTCCCATTGCCCATCTGTTCAGCCACCTCTTTAGTACTTCAGTAGTTGTTTTACTGTCTGTAGAGTTGTTGGTGCATATTTTGTTGTTCTTGACTATATCCTTTCATAGCCAGTCTGTCTGTCTTGTCATTGCCAGGTGTATTTGAGTGACCAGGGATCCATTGTATGACTAGTCTAACTTCATGGGATGTGAGAAGTTGGTCGGCATCTAGAGCACAGGTTTCCAGCCTTTTTCGAGCCATGACCCCATTTTATAGAAGCAAAGTGATCCGCGGCCCCCAATACATAAAAAAAAAATCTTTTCAATAGGGTAAAAGAAAACGCATCGATTTATGTAATAAGAAAAAGGATTTTATCATTTTCTGTTCTTCAGTCATATAAGATAAATTGTAAGAAAACAGGAAATGTGACAGCGGCAGTTTATTAGAAAATATAAAAATCAAATGACACAAACTGGGATGGAACTTTGTATGCGTTTATATATGTACAAACAGGTCAACAACATTATAATCATATATATGCCCCAAGGCAG
Organism: Ariolimax columbianus; assembly: GCA_036924085.1. Lineage (NCBI taxonomy): Eukaryota > Metazoa > Mollusca > Gastropoda > Stylommatophora > Arionidae > Ariolimax > Ariolimax columbianus. Next base: position 22,804,380 of record JAVGWX010000022.1, on the reverse strand, counting down.
TGTGTGTTGCACTGTGTTTTTATTTGTCAGCCCAGTGCATCTGACTTCGGCATGCATTTTATGTAGGGGTTTGCTTCCCCGTGGTAACGGCCAGTGCTGTGATGGGGATCAAACCCAGCATCTTCGGGTTGTGAGGCGTGTCACTTAACCACTAGCTAACACCATCACTATATATATATATATATATATCAAAAAGTTCACGGAATTTGTGATTTGTACAGAAATAAGTAACAATACAATTATTTACACTACATTTCCTTCAGTGACGACACACTCTTGTCAATGTCTACACAGCTGTTGGAAACATTCATGGAACCCATTCTTCAACACCTCTATCAGCTGTTTTGTCGCATTGGTGATAACGTCATCGACATCTTTGAATTACTCCCCTTTCAGCGCTGTATTTTAAATAAGGGAACAAGAAAGAATCAGGCGGTGCCAGGTTGAGAGAATATGGAGGATGTTACAGGGCAGCCATTCTGCGTTGTGAAGTACTGCTTCACCTACAGGGTAGTCATTCTGCATTGTGAAGTACTGCTTCACCTACAGGGCAGTCATTCTGCGTTGTGAAGTACTGCTTCACCTACAGGGCAGTCATTCTGCGTTGTGAAGTACTGCTTCACCTACAGGGCAGTCATTCTACGTTGTGAAGTACTGCTTCACCTACAGGGATCGCTGTACTGGTACTATGCCATGCAGCAAAATTAACTTTTTGTTCTCCATATCTCTTGAATGACAGATGATATCAATGTACATTTCCATGTTAACTGGTAGGCCATCATGAATGAATTTATGGAAGACAATACCCTGGTAATAAAAAAAAAACTTCCAACATAACTATTCTTTTGCTATCATCCAAACAAAACTTCTGTATCCAGGGAGATTTCCATTCAGAAAATTGATGCTTTGTCCGAAGATTGTACAAAATACATCATGTGTCATCTCCTGTATATTATGTTGAGACAATATGTAGCAATCTTGAAGTTCAACCCCTGCAGACATGAGTGGAGCAGTCCCAGCTGTGGTTTAACCATGTTTGTAGAATGGAAGAAGATCGGATACCAAAGCGGTCATGGGAGATAAAAAGTCAAGGACGCAGACCCCCAGGACGTCCCAAAGTACTTTGAGAAGACAACATACGAAAGTCCCTAAGTGATCGAGGGCTGGATTGGAACGAGGCCAGGAAAAAGACGGCGGATAGAGCGGTGTGGCGTTCTCTCTGGAAAACCTCTACACCTCACAGTAGAAGAGGAGCGACTAAGTAAGTAGGTATATTATGTTGAGAAAATTGCTATCTTGATCAGCCATAATGATTAGGTCTCCTACCAGTGTCAATGTGGTTTCTTTCTGTTCAGAAGATAACATTTTGGGGATCATATGCTGAACAACATAGTGCATGTGCTGTTCATGTTGGAGAATACTGTGAGCATCCAAATGATTTTTCAACTTCTGAAGCCATTTTCTCTACAAATAAGTCTTCTGTCAACATGAACAATGTTCTGAACATGCTGAACGTTTTTATTGTTAATCGAGGTAGGCGGTCGTCTGCCACATGGAATGTCAGTGACACGGAAATGCTTGGGCCACTCAAAAACTTCATTGTGATATCATATGTTTTACTAAGCAAGGTTACTGTCAAGGGTGACTTCACAAGCAAAATAAAAAATTTGACATCTGTATGTTGTTCAATCGAGGATATTTTCAACTCCGACAATCCTATGTACACAATACACAAACAAACAAACTTCTGTTCGAGAGTAAAGGTTACACCAGTCAGGTCGTTTCGTCTCGATCACTACCAAATAATAAAACTATACCATAATCACTCATTCAAACATGAATTGACTATTCCGAGAACATTTTAAAACTACCTCATAAAACAACCTAACACTGACCATGTTCGATGAGTGTCGAACTCATGTTAAATATCATTATACAAATTTCTGGAAACCAATTTTTTTTATAATACTGATATATCTAATTGTTGTTTATTGGTTAATATTAAATGAGTTACACAGATTGCTACTAATGTAATAATAGATCTACTTAGGCCTCAGAGGCACATTGCCTCGATCGACCTCTGCCATGTCCAAATGCAGCAGCACATTGCCAAACCCTGTCTCAAGCTGAGGGATTGTTAGCCGACTTTCAAGGCCATAATATGTTGGGGTGTCTTCTCCTGTGCTTCCGACTAGCCGGTGGGTGTTTGTTGACACAGAGGACAAAATTGTGAAGAATGTGATGGGCCAGGACATTCTGAGCCAGGTGAACAAAATGGCCAAATATGGAGAAGCGACTGTGATCCAGATTTTCCTGGACGAGAGGAAGTTTTGTCTTTGCTGTGACTTCTGCATTTCACCATCATGCAGCATATCCTTTGCAGAACGTCACCCTCATAACAGCCGATCTGAAAGACTCAACTCCCGCCTCTGTCGCTTTCAGGACCTCCGAGATGTCTTGTGTCCACCTTCTACCCCACTTTCCAGGCACCATACCCTCCAGTATAATTCTGTCCTGGCTATTATGACGTTTGATGTGGCCAAAATGTTTTAGGTTTCTAGACAAGATATTGTTTACTAACCAATTTTCCCCAATATCCAGTTCTTGTAGGATATTTGCATACTTCCTTTTCACTATCCATGGTATGTTGAGCATCTTTCTGTAGAATTGGAGTTAAAAAGATGTGTCGGACAGAAAGGTGCAAATATCACAGTCAAGCTGTAAACTAGCGACACAACACATTCCGTTCTCCGGATTGCTTCCTACTTACGAAGCCCTGTTCAGGGCTTGGTAGCTGGAGATAACGATCGCAGAAAAAGAAGTTAAAAAGATTCAATCTTTTTCTGAAGTGTTTGTGCTGTGGTCCACGTTTCACATCCGTACGTTGCCACCGGGAAGACGCAAGTTCGCAGGATTTTTATGTTCGTAATTTTATTAGAGTTCTGCCATAAGTTTCTCATCTCTGCATTGCCATAGCGATTCTCCGTCTGACTCCCTTCAGGCAATCTCCATTGTTGCTTATAATTGAGCAGAGTTACTCAAAACTTACGACTTTCTCAATTTCCTGTTGATCGAGAATAACTTTAGGCTTGGTCTTTGTCTTGTCCATGCTCATTATTTTGGTTTTTACTTATATTCAGGTTTTTGCTGTACTGTTTTAAGACAGGATCACCCATTCCAGTCCAGCAGTGAGCTTTGAGAGATCAACTGTATATCTGAGCACTGGTATCTCGTTCTCACCGATTGTTATTGGCTTGAACTTCTCATTCTTTCCATTATTTATGACGTTCCGCATTATAAATTCATTTGTCTGCATTTCAGATAAAGTATTTACTATGGATTCAGAGAATACGTCCCGATTTCATATGCGGTGGGTTAAAATTGAGGTGTCGCAGCAAATGAACAGCGGTTTTATGAGGGTCCGGGACGTGACAAGACTGAGAATTACTGTACTACAACAATAAATAATGTAAACATTTGGATAAATGTTCAAAACAGCTGGAATGTACATTATAAAAAGAACGTCAACAAATAAAAACTTCACATTTGTACATCTAGGTAAAAACTTTGTATAACTGGAATGTAATTAGAAAATACGAGGTCTTGTGTACGACAAAGGCCAGACAGCCATATTATTCAAAGCTTTTCTTGATGAGCTGGGTTAACTTCTTGATGATTCTTTGAGGGGTTACAGTCAGTGGCTTTTATATCTAGAGGCATATCGAGTTCCTATTGGCTGTAGTGCAATGTGAGACTCATCAGTAAGCTCACCATTATAGGGGTTATGGTGTCGAACCATACCTCATTGACCACACTGTTTCGAGGAGCATTAACAGGGATCTAAGATATGGGTCTGGGGAGGAAGACTGATGTCTGGTCAGACATAACATACTGATCAGACATGTTAGTCGGGATCAAGACGCTGAGCAGCGCATGAGCTGCAGTGTTCAGCAACCCATAGCTGACTGCTAGCGTCAGGGCCAGCGAACCAGAGCTGCCAAGACCCTTCTACACCTCCACGCGGTGATCCTGGATAACAGGCTGCAGCAGGACAGACTGGCTAAGAAGAAGGGACCGAAGAGGGAATGCTAACCCGGTACTCAAAAAATGCTAGCTGAAGTCAAATATGTTGGACCGAAAGGTGCAAATATCGCAGTCAAGCTGTAAACTACGACACAATGCATTCCGTTCTCTGGACTACATTCTGCTACTTAAGCCCTTTCAGGGTTTGGTAGCGAGAGATTGAGAACGAATGAAGAAGAAGACATGTTAGTCAGGGTCAACCAGGTGACGGATGGATATGATTCCTGTAGCAGTGAGTGACATGCAGATGAAGCCAAGCATAGTACAACCGCCTGGAGGACCCCAGTCCACCTTCAGCAGCGAGCTCGGGATATGAGGGAAAACTACTGCAACCCGCCACTTAACAAAAGAGTTCTCATTGTGGGCAATTTCTAGCAAAATTATTAGAATATTTATTTTCAAACAAGTCTTTGAAGTCATGGCTGGCTCACCCTTCGGAGGGCATCATATGACACCTCAATAGAGGTTCATACAATTTTATTGTGACAAATTAAAAAACAGGTTAGTATAATTGTGAGAAACAAAATGTCAAAAACAGTACCCTTCACAACTACTATATCACTACTATATAAAAAACTATATATTACATACAACATATGATAATTAGATTCACTCCAAGTAAAGCATAAGACTACTACTACAGCTGGCCCCATACAGGAAGCCTGTATCTGAGAATTTGCAGTGTTGGTTTCAATAGCAATGGTTTTATATTAATAGGTTTGCTAGCCCCACGCACATCCCATTTTTGTTGCCCTCTACGGCCTACTTGGTAGATTCTTTTTTTTTTTTAGCGCTCACCTTAAGGTGCAAATATCACAGTCAAGCTGTAAACTACGTCACAGCCCATTCCATTCCATGGACTACATTCTGCTACTTGCAAAGCCCTTTTCAGGGTTTGGTAGCGAGATATTGAGAATGAACAAAGAACAAGAAAACTAGTGTAGTCTGGCCAAAGGATGTGGATTTGCAGTGGGAAGGCAAAACTGGTATTTAAAAAAGCCATCTGAAATCAGATATGTTGGTCTGAAATGCACAGATATTGCAGACTTGCTGTAAACTAGGACACAATTGTCCTTTTTGGGGGAAAATGCTGAAGAATAATAGGTAGTGTTGTGCATGGCTCTAGCAGCCTCATCTTAAACACCAAAGTGCAAGAGCATATTATGTGTCAGCACAAACTTCCTACAAGAAGGCCAACTGCAGTAGTGTCTCCATGCTTCTAATGGAGCGAAAGAGGAAGAATGGTTATATAACAAAAGGTCTTCATAAGGCACTGAAGACAACAAATTAAAAATACTTGAAAAATAAATGAGCATTATGGTGCCACTACTGCTGCGGTCCACCAGGGGTTGAGTACGAACGAGTGGGAGAGAACATACAGATACCTAACTATATAAAGATGGCCGCGCCTGAATGCTGCGCTCTCGACTCGCTCCGGTGTTTATGCCGTTTTCTGATGTTTGCTGGTTCCTGTTCGGATTATAATTCACAACTCCTTCACCAAGGGGTATAACAGACTTTATTCTGTGGAATTGATGTGCTTTCAATCGGTTAACCTGTTTGTTATGCTGCATTTCATACCTGGCTTAATGAGGTCAACACCAATTGTAGAACTTGAAAAGATTACAAAACTGCAATCCATGACCGACAGAAGAGACTGCAGAGCCCAGCTGCAATCAGAGAAGCTCAGAAGACTGACTGACCATCAAATGCGCCAGAGACTAAACAATTTCGGAAATGGGAAACTAAAGCGGAGAAACTTTGCAGAAATAGCCAAAGCAAAGATGCACGAAGACCCTATGAACGCACTAACAACACCAAAGCCCATCCCTACTGTACGAAAACCTACCTGGAGGCAGGATATATTTCCAGAGGTGGTAGAAAATATACCAGGTATTGGAAACAAAAACTGCCAGACTGAAAAAGAAAGAAGAGATACTACCCTGAGCTACATAACGAAAAACTACCCAAGCATGGACTGGACCCATGATACACTGACGGTTCTGTAACAAACACAACACAGAACGGAAGGGCAGGAGCATTTCTGAACCTACCAAATGGCAGAAAAACAACACTGTCATTCGCTACTGGAAAATACACAAGCAATTTCAGAGCGGAGGCAGAGGCACTGAGGGCGGCAGTGGAAGAAATGGTGACAGGTAAAAGAAATGAAAGCCATATAGTCCTGCTTACAGATGCCTTGGCCGTAGTCACAGCACTAAAAAGCCAGAAAAATTCTGAACTTAATGATTTAAGAGCAGTACTCTGTCAACTATGCCAGCAGTCCGCACCAAAAAGGGTAGTGGTACAGTGGGTTCCATCCCACTGCAACATCCAAGGCAACGAGGAGGCAGACAGACTGGCAAAAGAAGGTGCAAGACTACCACAACCAGATACTAGTATGACATACGAAGAGTCAAAACGGCTTATTAGAGCTAGATACATGACCAAATGCGAAACCGAACATACTGGCTACACAAAAAACGATGCCTATTACCAGTTGAACAGAAGAGAGCAGGTCGTGGTCTTCAGACTTCGCACTGGCCACAATAGACTGAGGTACCACCTATTCAACAAACTGAAGATAGGTGACACTGACGAATGCCTGTGTGGTACCGAGAAAATGACAGCTGAACATCTGCTGCAGAACTGCCCGACATACGAGGATCAGAGAGAGCAGATGTGGCCATCACCAGTGGCAACACTAGACAAGCTCTATGGCAGTGTCGACAGTCTCAGGATGACAGCTGCTTTTTTAGAAAAAATAAAGGTTGACGTCTTACTGCGTACGATGAAGAAGAGAAGATACCTGGCTTAAACCGTGGGAAACCAGTCCAAGATAGCGTTCAACATTCCACTTAACTGCACTAAGAACTCAGTTCAGGTTATCACGACTCAAGGACCTCCCTGTTCGAACTGACGCCGCCTTCCTCCTGCCCCCCTCTACCGGAGGTTACACGATACCTCTCCCAAACTCATATTCTCAGCACAGCAAGGGTCACGCGGACTCAAAGGTGGACACAATATTGAGGTCTCTCGGGGGCGGAACGCGAGAAAACAGGGAGTCAGACATAACTTAACTTAACGTCTTTATACTGGTTTAGAAGACCCTGCAGAGTCTGTATACAACCAGTTACATTTACATCACCTTGCTCTAAAATCTATGCGCATCCAGTTTATTCTTAAACGCATTAACTGTCCCTGCCTCCACTACCTCCCCTGGCAATGCATTCCAAGCAGACACCACTCTCTGACTAAAAAAATATTTCCTAATATCTAACCTGGACCTCTCTTTAATCAGCTTGTAGCTATGCCCTCGTGTTATTGTAGGTGGCTGTATTTAAAAAAACTTGTTATAGTCTAATTTATCGATTCCTCTGATCATCTTATAAACCTGTATTAAGTCACCACGAATTCTTCTCTCTTCGAGACACTGTAGGCCCGTTTTTCTGAGTCGTTCCTCATAACTGTAATTCTGGAATCCAACTATCATCTTTGTCGCTCTTTTTTGTATTCTTTCTAGCATGTTTATGTCCCCTCTATGATAAGGACTCCACACCTGTACACAGTACTCCAATCTAGGTCTAACTAAAGCTTTATACAGTTTGACGATCACTTCCTTGCTCCTGTGTTTAATATTTCTTTTTATCATACCTAACATTGCATTTGCCTTTTTCACTGCTACCTTAACTTGCTCACTCACCTTTCCTGTATGATCTATTATAACCCCTAGGTCCCTTTCCTTATCTATCTTTCTAATATTGTTTTCTCCTATTCTGTATTTATGTTCCATATTGGATCTACCCATGTGGATGACTGTACATTTATCTACATTAAACTCCATTTGCCAGCTTACAGACCATTCTCGAATTTTATCTAAATCCGACATCAATATATCCACTTCCGCATAGTTTTGTGTCATCAGCAAATTTTGCAATCATGGATCTCATATCAATGTCCAAATCATTTATATATATCAAGAACAAAATTGGTCCCAAAACCGAGCCCTGTGGCACACCACTTTTCACTTCACTCCACTCAGAGACACATGGACAGACAAGAAAAGCCGACACAAACATTGGACTTACACATACTCCTCGCGGCCCTCATCCAGAGGCAGCGAAGTACTCGGCTCCACCTAGGGAGTTTGTAAAGATTTCGCTCGACGCGCTATGCATGAACATAGCCTCAGTAAGTTGAACACAGTAGTGGCCGTTCAACGCAATGGGCATTTGGCACCTAAGCGAACATTATTATTAAATGAATGTACGAGTAATTAAAAAGTAACCTCAATTTTTTAATGAACAGAATACACACAAATTATAGTTACTTTTATTGTACTCCCTCTATGACATTTTAGATTGGCATATTTCTCTACCAATTTCTACCTTTAAAGTTTATAAGTTATTCTCATTTGTGGGGAACTGAGATGCTAGTCCAGTCAGGCAAAACATGCTGACCAGGGTCAGGAAACAATACAATGACCACGACCACTATCTCTCTTCCATGTAGCGTTCCCTGGAAATGGGCTGTTTTCAAGGCAGTCTGGCTGATGAGATGTGGATCAACGTAGTAGTGCAGATGAAACATAGCATAGCACAACCGCCTGGAGGACCATAGTCCATCTTCATCAACACGCTCAGGATGTCAGGCAAGCTACTACAACCCACCACTTAACGTCCTTTTCAAGGCACACAAAACGAGTAAACTTACTCATTATGGGCATTAAACAACAACAACAACAGCCTCATTTGTGTTGTGTCTTGTCGCTGATCTTTTGATTGCAATATAAGTTATTTGTGTGTGGCTTGTACTGACTCATACTTGTACATGTCAATACCAGCACACAATCTGTACAGATCTAAGAAATAATCATTTATCAGATGCTGGAGCAAATAACAGGTACGGACATCTGAGCAGATAACATTACAGATAAAGGAGAAGATAACAAACACTACTAGATCAGATAAAATCGGATACTGAAGGTAATACCTCTGTTACCTGAGAGATTTCCATACTTGATACTAGACACAAATAATACGTGGTGAGATAACGTAACAGATACTTCAAAACATACATGTTATGTTACCTGTGAGATTTCCATAAATGAACAAATAACAGGTATGGACTTGTGAGCAGATAACGGATAGATACTGGAGCAGATAACGGATATGTACATGTATGCTTAAACTCTTTCATTGCTCAAAGTGCTTAATCAGGTTCCAATTTACAGTGAGACGATAACATAACAGAAACTGGTGAGAATAACGGGTATGGATTTGTGAGCAAATAACAGATAATGGAGAAAATAACAGGTATGAACATGTAAGCAGATAACAACAGATAATGCAGAAAATAAAAGTAGCGACACGCGAGAAGCTATAACAGATACTGGAGAAAATAACAGGTATGGACATGCAGGCAGATAACATAAAAAAATCAGGTCAGTGATACATGAAAAGGTGGGTGATATATAGATACAGAGTTTTCTCTCTTTCCATCCTGGAAACTTGCTAAAAAACGTTGTTACCAATGTTGAGCGGCAGAAGATAGTTTTTACGCAGGTCATGAGAACTGAGTCTGTTGTAGGAGACATTGTCTTTCTGTTGGTGGTGGAAGTGAGCCTTGTGGAAGTGAGCGGTCGTGGTCAGAACCTCACCCTCTTCTTCTCTATACGCAGCCACAAAGTTTGTTGAGAAATCCTCATGCTGGATATTCAGTGTCAGCAGCACCCACTCCAACTTGACTTCCGAGACAAGTCTTGAGTCTTGTGCAGATTTCACTTCTTTGATTCTTCGCTTGGTCTTCTCCATGATTTTGTCAAAGCGTTCTCCATCTTGTTTGGCCGGAGTCATCAGTGTGACCTAAATTGAACGATAATTGGAATAATTTAAGCTTTTATACATTTCTGGTTGTACTAAAAAGAACTCAAATAAACTTACCGAATGGTCACTGAAATTAGGTCTGTGGACGCACGGAGAAAAAACACGCAATAAAATAACTTAACGACAATCAGATTGTACTGGACCTAATTGATCTAAGGTCAGTACTCTGTCAACTATGCCAGCAGTCCAAACCCAGAATAGTTGTAGTACAGTGGGTCCCATCCCACTGTTACATCCAACGCAACGAGGAGGCAGATAGATTAGCGAAAGAAGGTGGAAGGTTACTACAACCAGATTCAAGTGTGACTTACAAAGAGTCGTAATGGTTTATTAAGGCCAAGAACATGGATAAATGGTGGATCATCTGGTAAATATTTCCCCTGATCTCTGAGTAGTGAGATCAGACACCCGAGTGCAGTGGTGCGCACGTTAAAAATAACTGAGCAGTTGAAAATAGAAAACAGTAGGCCTAACAGCCACTGCTCGATCAAAATTCAAGTTATAAATCTACTCAAACTATTCTAGGGATTCTCGACCCACAGAGATTATGTCGCAAAAGAGGGGACTGTGTGGCCATAACAACAGGTCTTGGTTATGTGGTTAGCGGAGCAGCTAATTTACGTTTCCACCTTCACCAGTCTCAAAAATAGGCGATCATATATTCCAGGGGTTAATAGATGCCAGGATTGACCTGGCAAGTCCCCAGTGGATTTTCACCTGCCAAAAAATATGAGGCAAAGGAGGTCGCACCTGCCCACGACGTCTAACGACATAAGTGGACTGAAGATAGATAGATATGGACAAATGGGAAATAGAGCATACTGGCTACACAAGAAATCATATCTACTACCAGTTGAACAGAAGAGAGCAGGCGAGTCTGCAGGGGCTGGGCTTTGTTCGTTCTCAATTTCCTGCTACCAAACCCTGAAAAGATCTTAAGTAGCAGAATGTAGTCCAGAGAACGGAATGCGTTGTGTCGTAGTTTACAGCTTGACTGCGATATTTGCACCTTTCGGTCCAACACATCCGACTTCAGCAAGCATTTTTTGAGTACCAGGTTAGCATTCCCTCTTTGATCCCTTCTTCTTAGCCAGTCTGCCCTGCTGCAGCCTGTTATCCAGGATCACAGCGTGGAGGTGTAGAAGGGCCTTGGTAGCTCTGGTTCGCTGGACCTGACGCTAGCAGTCAGCTATGGGTCGCTGACTACTGCAGCTCATGCGCTGCTTCTTGCATTGTCTGATTGAGGATCATTTGTCCTCTTGTTACTTTGACCACCTTCCTTAGATATCTCATTTCTGATTCTTGGAGCTGGCTTGTCTGGGTGGTTGCCATTGCCCATGACGTGGAGAGTGATATACGGCCATCTTAGTTTTCTTACTTATTTTTATTTTGCAGAGGAATCCTCTATTTCTTCAGCGTTCATCGTGAAAAGAACACTGTGTCATAGATTACAGTGTGGTTTCGATATCTGTGTCTTTTGGCCTGACATCCGGTTTCAGCTGGTTTTTTTTGTGGGTGTTTGCCTTCCCATTGCGATCTCTATTCTTTTAGCCAGACTACACTAGAACAGTCTGTTCAGGGCCACCACTACTGGATGAAGCAAAAATAGTTTCTTAGCCATGGGTTGCTGTCAGCTAATTCACTGAGCTGCATAGAAGACAGTGTGGGCTAGTGCTTAAGTGACACGGCTCACAAGCTGAAGGTGCTGGGTTCGATCCCCATCACAGCACCAGCTGTTACCCCGAAGAAGCAAACCCTTTGAAAATGCAGGAGGAAGCAGACCGTTACATAAAATGCATGCCAAAGTCGAATGCACTGGGCCGACAGACGCAAAATAAAAATCGCAATGCAAACCTCCTTTGGGGAATAGATAAATAAGCGAACGAAAGAATTAAAAAAAGACGGCTGCATATCCTTACATAGTTCCACATAGAACAGCCACACTGTTCTATCCGCTGTCTTTATTCTGGCTTCTTTCAAAACCAGTCACTAAAGGACTGTCGTATGTCATCCATCCAGCATACTTTGAGATGTCTTGGGGGTTTGACTTTTTGCCTCTCATGATTGCCTTAGTATCCGATCTTCTTCCATTCTACAGACATGCCAAACCACTGCCGTTGGGACTCCTCCACTTGTGTCTGGGCCCCAAGATTGTTACGTATTGAGCTGCATATTCTATTCTGATTCCTCTATTTATCTCCAAGCCATCTCAAGCCCCAAACAAGATAGACTCTCCCAAGTAATACAATATAACACCTTTTTGCTGTCCAAAGAAAAAAGATCTAGTCCTACAGTGGATTCCAGCCCACTGTGGGATCCTTGGAAACAAGAAAACAGATGAGGTTGCAAAAGCCGAAAATGGAGGCATGCAGATTTGGCACCCACAGAGCTATAAAGAAGAAAAGACACTCATCAAACGATTCATGAGGACGAAATGGAGAGACCAGCACAAAGAATAAATGACAGCATAGACTGGCAGAGATGATCAGTCAAAAATCTCCAGACACAGAACGGGACATTGCAGACTCAAGGACCACTTCCACAGAAAGAGGCTTAGAGACACCACCATGATTGCAGAGCACATAATCAAAAACCAGAACATATCTTGCAGGACTGACCCACTTATCCAGACCAAAGAGATGCAGTTTGGCCTGGGTAGTGACCATGCTCGAAAAGATGTGGGGGACCGGTGAAGTCCTGAAACAACAGTCTGATTCATGAACTTTACTAGGCTAGAAACACATTATCAATTGATCAAAAAATAACAATAGTAATAATAATAATAACAACAAGAAAGAAGAAAATGAAGGAGGAGCAATAGATGAATAACATTAATAATAATAATAAAGATAAAAGGCTAAAGGCGAGGGCTCGACTTCATCGCCGCGGGTTTCCCCATATGGCTTGGGCTCTCTTCACAGAACGGAATGCCGCCTACTGAGAGCATTGCACAAAGCACGAACACTGTAGCTCAAGTGATGAACCCAGGAATCTCTGGAAAAAATTGCTATCATGAACTGACCAACGCAGTTCGAATTCAAACTCCGACCGTCTGAACACAAGGCAAATGGCTTGAACACTTCGCCATGGAGACAATAATAATAATAAGAAGAAAATACAAGACGGAAGAAGACAAAGAAGGTAACAACTCCAAAAGTATTTATTCATGTATGATTAAATAATTTGGTATTAGTGTGGGCCACAAACAAATTATATGTAGACCACATATGACTGCAGTTGGACTACTCTGGTATAACTACCGATGTACCATTACAAACTCACACTGAACCCTGTGCCTTTATTACGTATCATCAGCAGCATTAACAGGAAGAGCCGCTCCGAGTCAATACGAGGCGTCACGATAAAAACGGATGCACCTACACCAAACCAGTCATCCAGTAAACTTTTCCAGAGCCGCATGATAAACTCGTGATGCATTATTCCACCTCCTTGTGGGATACGGTCAAGGAGGTCCTGAACCTAAAGAAGAATGAGATAATTATTGTGATAATCTGTTGATAACCATGTTAGAAGGATTGTTGATTGTTCTTTGAATACTCTCCTAGCCAAACAACATTTTATTTCACTGTTATTAGTGTTATTGAGATCAATTCTTGGAATTACATGCAGGGATAGATTGACAAATGTAGAGGTGCCCTCTCACAATGGTTTCCCAAGCATGTACACTTTGCTTAGGCAGCGAAGATGGCTTGGTTATGTTTTTCACATGGAAGATTGTTTCATGTTGAAAGATATTCTCTATGGACTGTTGCCAGATGGCAAAAGAACAGTTGGCCGAACACAGCTGAGGATCAGAGATGTATGTAAGCGTGACATGAATGCACTGGACATGAATCTGACATCCTGGGAAGACGAAGCTGCAGACAGATCCATCTCAAGCTGGATGAAAAGAGGCTCTTGCAACATGGATAAGTTTGTTTGTTGTTTTTCCGTTTGCTTTATCTCTCTATTCCCAAAGGTGTTGTATGTTGCATCGTGTTTTTATTTTGCGCCTGTAGGTTCAGTTCATCCGACTTCAGCAAGCATTTTATGTAAGGGTCAGCTTCCTCCTGCATTTTCTAAGGTATTGCTTCCCAGAGGTAACGGCCGGTGCTGTAACGGGGAGTGAATCCAGCACCTTCGGATTGTGAACAGTGTCACTTAACCACTAGCCCATGCCGTCCCCTACACGAGGAAAGAAACCAAAAACTCAGTAGAGAGATACCACTCCAAAGCTACATCTTCTTATAGTCAGTCTTGACTGAAAGGGGTTACTAGATTCGACCCGTGGCCCAGTGTATCAAATTTCATGCATGAAGTGTTTCTGTCAATTAGCCTTCCTTATCCCATGATTCTTTCAGTGCAACAGATTTGTGTCCCGTATTGTCTGAACACTACCCATTGACCTGTCTGATTTGTGTCCTGTATTGTCTGAACACTACCCATTGACCTGTCTGATTTGTGTCCCGTATTGTCTGAACACTACCCATTGACCTGTCTGATTTGTGTCCCGTATTGTCTGAACACTACCCTTTGACCTATCCGATTTGTGTCCTGTATTGTCTGAACACTACCCTTTGACCTGTCTGATTTGTGTCCTGTATTGTCTGAACACTACCCTTTGACCTGTCTGATTTGTGTCCTGTATTGTCTGAACACTACCCATTGACCTGTCTGATTTGTGTCCTGTATTGTCTGAACACTACCCATTGGCCTGTCTGATTTGTGTCCCGTATTGTCTGAACACTACCCATTGACCTGTCTGATTTGTGTCCTGTATTGTCTGAACACTACCCTTTGACCTATCCGATTTGTGTCCTGTATTGTCTGAACACTACCCTTTGACCTGTCTGATTTGTGTCCCGTATTGTCTGAACACTACCCTTTGACCTGTCTGATTTGTGTCCCGTATTGTCTGAACACTACCCTTTGACCTATCCGATTTGTGTCCTGTATTGTCTGAACACTACCCTTTGACCTGTCTGATTTGTGTCCTGTATTGTCTGAACACTACCCTTTGACCTGTCTGATTTGTGTCCTGTATTGTCTGAACACTACCCATTGACCTGTCTGATTTGTGTCCCGTATTGTCTGAACACTACCCATTGACCTGTCTGATTTGTGTCCCGTATTGTCTGAACACTACCCTTTGACCTGTCTGATTTGTGTCCTGTATTGTCTGAACACTACCCATTGGCCTGTCTGATTTGTGTCCCGTATTGTCTGAACACTACCCATTGACCTGTCTGATTTGTGTCCTGTATTGTCTGAACACTACCCTTTGACCTATCCGATTTGTGTCCTGTATTGTCTGAACACTACCCTTTGACCTGTCTGATTTGTGTCCTGTATTGTCTGAACACTACCCTTTGACCTGTCCGATTTGTGTCCCGTATTGTCTGAACACTACCCTTTGACCTGTCTGATTTGTGTCCTGTATTGTCTGAACACTACCCTTTGACCTATCCGATTTGTGTCCTGTAGTCTGAACACTACCCTTTGACTTGTCTGATTTGTGTCCTGTATTGTCTGAACACTACCCTTTGACCTGTCTGATTTGTGTCCCGTATTGTCTGAACACTACCCTTTGACCTGTCTGATTTGTGTCCCGTATTGTCTGAACACTACCCTTTGACCTATCCGATTTGTGTCCTGTATTGTCTGAACACTACCCATTGACCTGTCTGATTTGTGTCCTGTATTGTCTGAACACTACCCTTTCTTCTTCTTCTTCTGCGTACACAGTCAGACAGTAACCATTATTTTCTCGAAAAAAGCGGCGGTCATCCTGAGACTCTCGCCACTACCATAGAGCTTGTCTTGCAGTTCCACTGGCAATGGCCACATCTGCTCTCTCTGATCCTCGTATGTCGGGCAGTTCTGCAGCAGATGTTCAGTGGTCATTTTACCAGTACCGCACGGGCATTCGTCGGTACACCCTATCTTCAATTTGTTGAAGAGGTGGTACCTCAGTCTGTTGTGGCCAGTGCGAAGTCTGAAGACAACGACCTGCTCTCTTCGGTTCAACTGGTAATAGGCATCGTTTTTGGTGTAACCAGTATGTTCGGTTTCCCATTTGGACATGTACCTGGCTTTGATAAGCCGTTTTGACTCTTCGTACGTCATACTGGTATCTATTTGTGGTAGCCTTGCACCTTCTTTTGCCAGTCTGTCTGCCTCCTCGTTGCCTTGGATGTTGCAGTGTGACGGAACCCACTGTACCACTACCCTTTTTGGTGCGGACTGTTGGCACAGTTTGCAGAGTGCTGCTCTTAAGTCATTAAGCTCAGTGTTTTTCTGGCTTTTTAGCGCTGTGACTACTTCGAGAGCATCTGTCAGCAGGACTATATGGCTCTCATTTTCACTGTGTGTTACCATTTCTTCCACTGCCGCCCTCAGTGCCTCTGCCTCTGCTCTGAAATTGCTCGTGTACTTACCAGTAGCGAATGACAGTGTTATTTTTCTGCCATTTGGTAGGTTCAGGAATGCTCCTGCCCCTCCGTTCTGTGTAGTGTTTGTTACAGAACCGTCGGTGTATGCATGGGTCCAGTCCATGCTTGGGTAGCTTTTCGTTATGAAGCTTAAGGTAGTGTCTCTCCTTTCTTTTTCGGTCTGGCAGTTTTTGTTTGCAATACCTGGTATATTTTCTACCACCTCTGGGAATATATCCTGCCTCCAAGTAGGTTTTCGTACAGTAGTGATGGGTTTTGGTGTTGTTAGTGCGTTTATGGGATCTTCGTGCATCTTTGCTTTGGCTATTTCTGCAAAGTTTCTCCGCTTTAGTTTCCCAGTTCCCAAATTGTTTAGCCTCTGGTACATTGGATGGTCCGTCAGTCTTCGGAGTTTCTCTGACTGCAGCTGGGCTCTGCAGTCTCTTCTGTCGGTCATGGATTGCAGTTTTGTAATTTTTTCAAGTTCTACAATTGGCGTTGACTTCATTCCACCAGTTATGATTCTCATAGCTTGGTTTTGAAGTTTGTTAACTTTATCGAAGTTCGCCTTCGCTGCTGTTGTCCATGCCGCGATGCCATACTCGAGAACTGGTCTCACTCTTCCAGTGTACAGTTTCTTTAGTATGCCTTCGTCTGCTCCCCAGCTTGTGCCAGCAAGTTTCCTCATGATCGCCATTCTTTCTCTGGCTTTCATTCGGTTTCTCTCAATCTGACTTTTCCATGTCATGCGCCGATCAAATGTGACTCCCAGATAGGTTGGGTTGTCGTTTGGCTGCAGGATTTTGCCATTTAGGCTTAATTTGGTACTTTGGGGTTTTAATGAGAGCGAGAATATTGTGCACGTGGTTTTCTCCTCGTTTATTTTGACCAGCCATGAGTTCGCCCACTCTTCCAGCGATGTTAGGGCCGTTTGCATCCGATTTCTTGCTATGGTGAGATTCTTTTCAGAGGTCCACATAGCCAGATCGTCTGCAAACATTGAGCTATGGACTCTTCTTGGTATATTCTCTGTAATATCGTTTATATATACCAGGAAGAGTGTGGGTGACAGTACTCCCCCTTGGGGTACTCCCTGCTCGAGTGTCACCTTTTTGCTCATCTGCCCTTGTACTTGGACTCTGGCCGTTCTTTGTTTGAGGTAGTGGTTGATCCACTTGTACATCTTCCCACAAACATCACTTCTTCTTAGCTTGACTCTAAGTCCATCCTTCCAGACTTTGTCAAATGCCTTTTCCAGATCCACCCAAACAGCTACTGTGTGTTTCTGTGCCTGGTAGGCATCTTCTATCTCCTGGGCTATGAGGATGACCTGGTCCTCAGTGGATCTGTGCTGTCTAAAGCCGGCTTGCTGTGGAATTAGTATTCGTTTTTCTTCCAGATGCCACATCAGTCTGGTGTTTATCATCCGTTCCATCAGCTTGCCGACACAGCTCAGTAGGCTTATGGACCTGTATCCATTCGGATCTGTTTTGTCCTTTCCTGTTTTTGGTACTGGTACCAGTATTGCATCTTTCCATGCCTGGGGTACAATACCCCTTTTCCAGCTTTGGAACACTACCCTTTGACCTGTCTGATTTGTGTCCTGTATTGTCTGAACACTACCCATTGGCCTGTCTGATTTGTGTCCCGTATTGTCTGAACACTACCCATTGACCTGTCTGATTTGTGTCCTGTATTGTCTGAACACTACCCTTTGACCTATCCGATTTGTGTCCTGTATTGTCTGAACACTACCCTTTGACCTGTCTGATTTGTGTCCCGTATTGTCTGAACACTACCCTTTGACCTGTCTGATTTGTGTCCTGTATTGTCTGAACACTACCCTTTGACCTGTCTGATTTGTGTCCTGTATTGTCTGAACACTACCCTTTGACCTGTCCGATTTGTGTCCCGTATTGTCTGAACACTACCCTTTGACCTGTCTGATTTGTGTCCTGTATTGTCTGAACACTACCCTTTGACCTGTCCGATTTGTGTCCTGTATTGTCTGAACACTACCCTTTGACCTGTCCGATTTGTGTCCCGTATTGTCTGAACACTACCCTTTGACCTATCCGATTTGTGTCCTGTATTGTCTGAACACTACCCTTTGACCTGTCCGATTTGTGTCCCGTATTGTCTGAACACTACCCTTTGACCTGTCTGATTTGTGTCCTGTATTGTCTGAACACTACCCTTTGACCTATCCGATTTGTGTCCTGTAGTCTGAACACTACCCTTTGACTTGTCTGATTTGTGTCCTGTATTGTCTGAACACTACCCTTTGACCTATCCGATTTGTGTCCTGTAGTCTGAACACTACCCTTTGACCTGTCTGATTTGTGTCCTGTATTGTCTGAACACTACCATTTGACCTGTCTGATTTGTGTCCTGTATTGTCTGAACACTACCCTTTGACCTGTCCGATTTGGGTTTGGAAATCCTGGTGGTTGCTCTGCTCCCAACAGCAAAGTTTTTGTGGGGGTCGTATGGCTACAGAAGCTCCTATATAAAGTGAAGACACAAAAGAGGAAGGAAAACAAGAAAGGTAGAATGGCAAGAGGAAGATAGTAATTCTTACTCACTTGTTCTCATAAAATCATTATCTACTTTCCTAACAAACCCAGCGTCCATCTCTGGCATCAATCATCAATGCCTGTGGCTTCTCTTGCTGCATAGACCGTTGATCACTTACTGCCACTTATGCCTATTATCCTTCGCAGGCATCTGTTAACGAATGACTGCAGTCTTTGTTGTATGGCCTAGGTTGTTCTCCATGTCTCCACTCCTTACAACAACACCGACTTGACACTGGTGTTGAATATTCTAACTTTGGTGTGAATCTCGATTTCTCTGGATATCCAACTATTGTTAAATGTCAGAAATGCTACTCTTGTCTTTTCAATTTTGATCCTTGCATCTGTACCCCATGATCAATGTGTCAATTACGCTGCCCAAATAGGTAAAGACATCCACCTCTGCCAACGGCTCTCTCTCCAGCATAATTGGTTCTTTATTGGTCAGGTTAATTATGTGCTCAGTCCCTTTCAATGCTGAAAGTGCTTCATTAGGTACCTGTTTACAGCTGGGCTAACTGGGAGAAGTGTTCATACCATGAAAAAGCCCACAACACATCCAGTCTGTCAAACTAGACACAACAATGATTTGAACCTGGTATCTTGCAATTGTAAACCAAGTTTACAACCCATAGACTACACACTCCCTCTGAAGATAAATTATTTGTTTACGAATAATTTTTTTAATTAAAAAAACAGAACTACAAAAATATTACATCGTTTATTCCCATTGATAGTGTCCACCGGGAGGATTCGTGCGGTTGAAGACTAAAGACCACTTGTCACTACAATAGCCTGCACTGTGCAGGCTAGGTTTTTATTTTATCTCTGATTAAAAAACAAACATATTACTTGTTTAGAACTTGTTTAAAAGTTATTTGTACCTTTCCCCAGCTATAGATGGTGCCTAACTGATTGTGGCGGGTCTACTATCGTTAAAAACCACCCTCCAAGAAACTGGTTGAATACAACTCTGTGGCGTGGGATTGTAGGGGTGTCTTCATGTGTGCCCCAATAACTTCAACGGTTACGAGATGACTTGGGGAGGAAGACTAACGTCTGGTCAGGCAAAATATACTGATCAGACATGTTAGTCAGGTTCAGGCAAAACATACTAGCCAAGACCCTCACTTCGGCTTCCTAGTAGCCCTTGCAGGAAATGGACTGTTTTTATGGCAGCCTGGCTAACGGGGTGAGGTATCAATGTAGTAGTGAGTGACACGCAGATGAAGCCAAGCATAGCACAACCGCCTGCGGGATCCCGGTCCACCTTCATCAGCACGCTCGGGATGTGAGGAATCTTACAACAACCCACCACTTAATGTCCTTTTCAGGGGGCACAAAAGAGTAAACTACTCATTGTGGGCATTCGCAAACAACAACAATGGGATGACCTGACTTGATCACAATGATGCACTATTGTCACAATTATAACACAAGTTATGGTGTCCACCAAAAGAAAAGAAAGTCCACAAGTTGACATCCACATAAATGCAACACATCTGATTTCTGGTGTGCGATGACAATGACTGCATAAACTTTTCCCATTGGTGCTGGCTTAAGGCACCCTGTTATGAACACTAATGTTGTTTCTTGGTAGAAAATGTTGCTTGGATTTATTCTGCACCAAGTTTACAAGAGTGTTACTGGGGCCTAAAGGAGAGCAAAAAATAGTAACGTTGTAACCTGCCAAGCGGTTCGCAAGATGTAACTATTGAGGGTTGGGAATTGGGTTGCCTACCCCAACCTGTAGATACTGTCTCAAAAGCTTCAATAGACACAGGCCAACATTTGTTGACTTAGCTTGCAGTTGTTGAAGACTGATGCTCCACATAGAGCTGACAAGGTTTTGATTAATTGAACTTGGAGAGCACCATCAAAAGATGGACAGGAAAACACCTGCCAGGTGCACCACCTAGGCATGAGATAGAATAGAAGACATTGGAAATCAATTTCAGGTGACTTTCAATGTCAATATGGCAACTGATGTGATCTAAACAAAGACAAGACATTCCTAATGTCAATATTTCCATCCCCAACAAATGACAGTTTAACTATAGTCTGGGGAACTAAGACGCTAGTCCAGTCAGGTACAACATATTGTATTGACCAGGACGCTGCGTCAGGGTCAACACACTGACCAAGACCACAGTCTCTCATCTCTTCCATGTAGCATTCCCTGGAAACAGGCTGTTTTTTAAGGCAGCGTGGCTGACGAGACGTGGATCAATGTGATCCCCATAGTAGTTAGCGCCACGCAGATGAACAACTGCCTGGAGGACCTCTGTCCACTTTCCTCAGCATGCTCGGAATGTGAGGAAACCTACTACAGCCCGCCACTTAACGTCCTTTTCTGGACGCACAAAAGAGTAAACTTACTCATTGTGGGCATTCAACATCATCATCAACTATACAGCCCGTACCTACCTCTTCATCATCCTTGTCCAGCTGAAGAAAACGAGTGACAGAATTCTCAGAGACAGATAACCCATCACTTCCTGGCAGCTCCACAGCATCACCGTTGCCGATATCTAGAAGGGCTCCAAAGGTGTCCACAAACCAAGGCCAGTGGTCCTTGCCGCTGACTTTCATTAGCCGAGTTGTTTTATTAAGCTTTATTGTCACCCCTACAGAGGGCTTAATCTTGATGATGTCCCCTTTCTCGCGGCACTTTATGTCTGGGTAGTACGTCTGAAAGTTTACAAAAAGTAACTGTTATATTTGTTTATTATCATAGTTATGCCATTTCATACTATTAGCCTTTACTGAACCATGGTTGAAAAAAATCACCTGTGGCATTGTTTGTGTATACTCACCTGTGTATCCTTTGTGTTAACACTAGTTTTTGCTATAGAAACGACTGAATCGAAAATGAGGCCACTTTCTCCCGTCTTGAAAACTACAAGATGGCTAGATTGACTTTGAACAATTTTGTTATGGGTTTTTTTCTCTGTTTCACATGGTTTTGGAAGGTTGTTCAATTAGTAAATGTGATGAAGTTAAGTTGTTGCAACGTATTTTTTTCTGAGGTAGGTCTGTTTAGTTTGTTTATGGAGATGTTATAAATACGTTTGTAGTGGACACTAACAGAAATGCTCATCTGGTTAGGAACACTATCAGTGTCTGTGGCAATTTCATGGATTGACAAAACAACTGGTGTACCCAAAAATGGATAAGTAAATGTTTGTGACGTAATAACAAAATAGGGAAACTAGAAGATTAATTCTTGTTTTGTCACTTGTTTATTGAGAGTTTGCCAGGGGTGATTTGATTGGCTGATCAAATCTCATGATTCCTGTTTACAATGCGAGAAGTCCAATTGTAAAATTCCGGACGAGCTCTAATAATTTTTTCCTTCTAATTTATTTTTAGAAATCGGACCAATACATTCCATTCTATTATGGCATCATTTTGGATTGGAGTTCAGAGAAGGAGTGCAATGAGGAAGAGGGAATATTTCATTGTTAATCTGTGTCACTTCTTTCATATTTACTATAAGTCACAAAAGTAAGATGGAAGATCTTAACACCCAATTTTAGAAAAGGAGCAACCAAGAAAGGCTGGTCATTGAGATAGCAACTCACTATAAAAACTATAAGCCACAAAAGCAAGATACGAGGCATGTTCAAGTGAAACCAGACCAAACTGCAACAAGTGGACAAATGGATGATTCGCATGATGACGTGACTTCTGGTGTAAACAGCACATACCAACTGTCAAGTTTGCAAAATTTGATTATCCTCAGACTCATAGTTTCCTCAGCAGATTATTGAAAACATGACGGGTGTGATATGGAATCCATCCAGAGTTGATCAGCGAGAGGTGATTTGGTTTCTAACAGCTGAATGGTGTCAACCAGTTGACATTCATCGCAGATTGCAGGCAGTGTATGGTGACAAAAGTGTGTTGAAGACAACAGTGAAGAACTGAACAACGATGTTTGAAAAAGGACGCGAGTTACGCAACAATAGTAAAAAGGAAGATTTCTACACCCAATTTTAGAAGACTGGCAACTAAGGAGTGCTAGACATTGGGACAGCAACTCCACAAAAATAAGATGGAAGATCTCTACGCCCTGCCAGACTAGAAGAGCAGTGCTAAGCCAAGTTATACAAAGCCATCATCTGTATTGCAACAATACACAACAAAGAGTGTACCTTGAATATCTCCATCCACCAGCTGATGATACCTCTGTAATTTGAAAACACTACAATTTGGTTTCCTTCATCTACCATATCAATGTCATGACTTGTTGGTGTTCCCCAAATCTGGGATAGCATTCTGAGTCTATCTTTCTTTGACATCGTGGGCTTTAATTATGATGATATTCTACATACGCTTCTGTAGAAAAAGGAATGTAAAAGTGAATAGCAATTTCCATTTGAATGGTGATATCCCATATATCTGATAATAAGTACGACTTCTCCTTAATGTCTAATGATATTCTGTTGTGTTCTTTTCCTAAGAGACAAGAGGATGCTGTAGATATATTGCAACTGAATTTCATTGTGGAGATGGCACCTAAACTGAATGTGTTCAAGACTTTTTGTTTGTGTAAAGACTGGGTGACCAGATACCTTCCTCGATGCCCTATGTTCTCTAACATTAATTCAGGTATCCATTTACAGATGGCTAGACTGGAGCGTGTCGAAACAGGTATTGAACTAGGTACTGCTGCAGCAGGAAGAAATTGCCGCTTAATTGGTTATTGTGTGTGATGAAGGTAATGAGGATGATGATAGTGAGGACTGTAGTTCCTTAGTGATGATAATTTGATGAATGGTGATAGTCACAATGCTGATAACGATTAACGGTGATAGCATAGCCATACTAATGGAGATCATGATCTGTTCTGAAGAATACACTTCACTGCACTCCGGGTAGGTTTACACATACTGGCATATGTGCTCCGCAAATGGTAAAGTTTAAAGGGTATGAATAGCACTGGATATTGATGTCTCCTGTAGCTCTTGAAGTTGTACAAACTTCTGCTCCATCCTTATACTTTATTGTGTCCCAGTCTGCTCAAGCTAGTTCGATCGCAAAGCTCTGCAGTCCGTGAATATTTGATGCATTTAGTTAGGTGTAATAATCTTCTAACAGGCGGTTATTGATAGACTTCAAAATGACACTCCTATCCAAAAATCCAGTTAATGATAGTAAATAAATAGTTCTTATGAAATGATATTTTATTAGTATACTTTACTGAACATTTTTATAATGGTTTAGAAGTCTCTGCAGAGTCTGTAAACAACGAGTTTAATTTACATTTCCTTGCTCTAAAAGCTATGTGCATCCAATCTATTCTTAAATGAATTAACTGTCCCTGTCTCAACTACTTCCTGTGGCGGCAATGCGGATGCCATTCCAACCATTCACCCCTCTCTGACTAAAAAAAGATTTCCTAATAATATCTAATCTGGACCTTTCCCATTAGTTAATTTGTAACTATGCCCTATTGTTCTTGTATTTTGAAAAAAAACTTGTTATAGTCTAATTTATCCGTTCCTTTGATTATCTTATAAACCTGTATTAGTGTGTAAGTCACCTCGAATTCTTCTCACACTTCTAGACACTCGACACTGTAGAAGAAGTGTAGGCCAGTTTTAGTTTGTCTGAATCTTTCCTCATAACTGTACACTGTAATTTAATTGACTAATTCTGGAATTCCGCTATCAGACTTATCGCCGTGAATGTCACTACTCTCAGAGTTGAGTGTACAGTACTACAACTACTAGTACACACTACACAGTCCCATATATGATAGTACACAGAGTCAGACTATAGAAAAAGTATAGTGTAATAATACTAAAACTAGTAATAGTATCTAGTATCTGTACTGACTCTGTGTAAGACTGTAAGTACTTAGTACTAGGACTGTAACACTAGTGTAGTACACTGTAGATGTAGTACTAGTAAGTAGTAGTCAGTAGTGTTAACTGTAAAGTGTGTGCTTTTGTGACTGTATTTAGTAGTGTGTCACTGTGTGTGTAGAGTAAAGTGTAATGTGTAGAGTGTAGACTCTTCTAAAAGTAAAACTACAAGTTCTAGTGTGTAACTACTAACTAGTAACTGTGGTGAGTGTGTGTTACTGTGTGTGTGTACGACAGTACTGTGAGTGTGTGTCAGTCACCGACTTGCAATAAAACACACAGTTGAAGGGTTATACTGTTATACACAAAAAGGGTAATCTTCATAAAGACTATTTATTACACAAAGTGGATAATTTATATTAGCATGTGAACCTGTCAAGTTACTTACTTACAGCTCAAGGTGCAATCTCAGTCTAACAATATAGTTCGTTTACAAAGCCGCCGCCATTTTGCGGAAGTAAAGACACCCCGAAATTTGAGATCAGCCAAAACGAAACAAAGCAAACAAAAGCGTCATGACAAGAAAAGCAATGGGACAAATAAATATTTTAATAAATTTTGTGTATTATCTTCCTTCTGCTATTCGGAAACTCGGGGATGGACGAACGGCATGCCCGGATCACATCCCATCGGAGCTGTTGAAACACGTCATCGACTCGATCAGTTCTACCCTTCATAATTTATTTCTGCAAGAATGGAGGATAGACACGTCCCGGCCGACTTGCGCGATGGCATCGTTGTCTCCCCGTACAAGGGCAAGGGGAGTCGCAAAGTCTGAAGTCTTCTTCTTCTTTGCGTTCACGATCTTTTGGTCATTCTTTAAGTATATCTGCAGGCCAGTCGCCATTATGAAGTCTGTAGTCTTCACCAGGTCGGGGCGGCTGCCCAACAGCGTTTTTCTCAGCTCTGCACCCTCTGGCCAGGTCTGGCATCTCATGTCCCTATAGATTGGGCATTCCTTTAGAATGTGTTGAGGGTTCTGGTCTCCTGTTCCACATGGGCACTCTTCGGTGTGTGAGATCTTTAGTCGGTATAGATGCTCTAGTAGTCTGCAGTGTCCAGTTCTCAGGCGAAATAAGTTAGTTTGTTGATTTATTTTGAGTTGCTGAATTGGGTCTGATGTATGTTTCTGTCTTCTCTCCATAGGCGTATATAATGATTTCTGGTGATGTTCTTGATCTCTCTGTATGGCACTCGACAATTAAATTTTTGCTGCCATATTTTGCTAGAGCGTCAGCTCTCTCGTTTCCTGTGATTTCGCAATCCTCTCCTAGGTGCACCGCGCCTTCAATCGCCCCTTGTACGCGGCTTACGTGAATTTGAAGTCCGCCTTCGACTAGGTTGATCGGCCGGTTTTACGGAAAGCCCTCCAGGGAATAGGCACCTCGCCTTCCATGTCAATCCCTTCGCAGTCAATCTTCTCTGATCTCTCGTTTACGCGGACGACATTGTCCTGTAACGCACAGAAAGATCTGCGCTGCATCGCTCTCTGGAAATGCTTGACAGGAAAGTCCTCTGTAGGCCTGTCTATTTCCTGGGCCAAAACCAAAGCTCAAAATTTGATTTCCGACACATCACCCAAGGGTATTGAAACCCAAAGGCACACTGCGGAGTGTACCAAAGAATTCACATATTTCGGTAGCATGATTTCATATCATGACATCCGATGGGCGCAGGTGTTCTAACTAGCTGCGTCTGCTATGCACGATGACCTCCGACGTGTGTGGAGTAATGGAAAGATCTCACCTGTGACAAAAATTCGTATCTACCAGTTCTGCGTGGTCCCAGTCATGCTTTACGGCTCCGAAACTAGGACATTGCTAAAACATGACATGTCGAGGTTGGAAGCCTTTCACATGCGCAACCAGCGGCGTATCCTGGGCATCCGATGCATGACTACATCCGCAACGTCGAGGTCTCTGCTAAAACAGGCCTCAGCCGAATTTCAGAAATACTTGATCGACGCCGAGTTTCTTTGTTTGGACATGTTATACGGCTGGACCAGGTAACCCCGACCCATAATATACTACACAAGTCGTTCCTCAGCGCCAAAAGTCTTCCTCCGACCGGCTGGAACCGCAGAAGAGGCCGTCCTGGAACAGTATGGCTCCAGCAATTATCAACCTCCTCACCCCCCCCCCCTTCCCTGGACAAGGCCTGGAACCAGGCCACAGATGTGCGTCATGGATGTGACTGACCAACGCAACGGGCCTCAGACGACTAAGCGAACATTATTATTATTACTTGTGCATGTGTTATTACTAAATGAAAACCAAAATACTTTTTTACCGACTTTACTGTATACGTTTTTTTGTTTCCTTACAGGTTTGCCAATCGCGATTCTACTGCCAAAGGCACGCGCCCCTCAATCCTAGGCTGTAGTCTTTTTAGGTACTTACTTACTTTCCGTGCCCAAGCACCACGTTATACAGTAAGCATCCAGTATTCAGCGACATGGAATGCCTTGTTATCTGCCTCCAGCATGTCGCACCTATTGCATGTTTCCTGGTGGTTGGGGCAGATCATCAGGTGGTCTGGGTCCTGTATTGCGCCACAGTCACACGTGTCATCATTTATGTATCCCCATCGCTTCGTATTCCTCTTGCACCGTGATACACCAGTTCGAAGTCTGTTCAGCGACCCACATGCTGTGTACGGTAGATTATGTCCAGGGGCAGGTTCCTCCCGAAGTTCCATCTCTGGGGCTTGCATCAATTCGTGTTACGACTCGTAGCTGACTGCTAGCGTCAGGGCCAGCGAACCAGAGCTGCCAAGACCCTTCTACACCTCCATGCGGTGATCCTGGATAACAGGCTGCAGCAGGGCAGACTGGCTAAGGAGAAGGAATCGAAGAGGGAATGCTAACCCGGTACTCAAAAAATGCTTGCTGAAGTCGAATGTGTTGGACCGAAAGGTGCAAATGTCGCAGTCAAGCTGTAAACTACGACACAACGCATTCCATTCTCTGGACTACATTCTGCTACTTAAGCCCTTTCAGTGTTTGGTAGCGGGAGATTGAGAATGAACGAAGCCAAGCCAAGATCGAGACTTATTGGGGTGCTTGACGGGCTCACCATGGGTGTAATGATAGGGTATGTCTCGTCAGCTCTTATCAGGTCGTGGACTATGTGCTACGTTGATTAGTGCACATGCCCCGACAATGAGAAATCCTCAGAAGACAAAGCAATCATTCTAGGAGAATCTCCAGATCCTCTAAATCTCCGTCCACCAGTTTGACGAACTCATAATCACTCAGTTCAGTTCAGGTACCATATCCGCTTCGAAGGTCGGCTGCAATGGATTTCCAGTGTACCCTATCTCTTGCCGTAATTGTGCAATCTTAGAGGTTATACCCAGTCCATCTCCTGATGTTATTCACCCACTTAAGGCGTTGCCTGCCTCTTGAACGACTGCCTTCCACTCTACTCTTCAGTATGGTCTTCAACAAGGAGGTATATCTTGTTATATTACAAAAATAAGGTAACTGTCTAACCCTGATTTCGGTCATTAATTTTCTTTTCACTCCCAACTTTTTCAATACCTCCAAATTTGTTTTCTTCTCTTTCCAAGAAATGCGACACAATCTTCTATATACCCACATTTTAAAGGCTTCAATACTTTTTTCCAACTTGTTATTCATTGTCCATGTTTCTGCGCCATAAAGTAGTGACGAGTATACATAACACCTGACAATTCTCATTTTCAAATTCTGATTTATCTGTTTGGGTGTCAGTCTGTGTCGCATGTTGTTGAATCCAATCTTGGCCATATCTATTTTCTTTCTGATTTTTTTTCACAGCTGCCTTCTTCCGTTATTATATGACCTAAATAGGAGAAACTCTGTACCTGTTCAAGTAGTTGATCTTTTATTTGTATCTGCATACTTGGTTTCCTGCCACTTTTCCCAATTATCATAGTCTTTGTTTTCTTTATGTTTTTGTCTAATCCAAACTCTTGACCTATTATATAATCACTTACTTACTTACTTAGTCGCTCCTCTTCTACCGTGAGATGTAGAGATTTGCCAAAGAGAACGCCACACTGCTCTATTCGCCGTCTTTTTCCTGGCCTCTTTCCAATCCAGTTCTCCATCACTTAGGGACTGTCGTATGTTGTCTTCCCAACGTACTTTAGGACGTCCTGGGGGTCTGCGTCCTTGACTTTTTATCTCACAGGACTGCTTTGGTATCTGATCTTCTTCTATTCTACAGACATGGCCAAACCACTGTAGTTGGGACTGCTCCACTCGTGTCTACAGGAGTTGAACTACAAGAGGGATCAAGATGCTGAGCAGTGCATGAGCTGCAGTGGTCAGCGACCCATAGCTGACTGCTAGCATCAGGATCAGCGAACC
Source organism: Ariolimax columbianus (assembly GCA_036924085.1). Lineage (NCBI taxonomy): Eukaryota > Metazoa > Mollusca > Gastropoda > Stylommatophora > Arionidae > Ariolimax > Ariolimax columbianus. The sequence goes on along the minus strand of JAVGWX010000022.1, from coordinate 22,775,178 downwards.
AGAGCTGACAAGACCCTTCTACACCTCCACGCGGCGATTCTGGATAACAGGCTGCAGCAGGGCAGACTGACTAAGGAGAAGGGATCTAACCCGGTACTCAAAAAATGCTTGCTGAAGTCGTATGTGTTGGACCGAAAGGTGCAAATATCGCAGTCAAGCTGTAAACTACAACACAACGCATTCCGTTCTCTGGACTCCATTCTGCTACTTAAGCCCTTTCAGGGTTTGGTAGTGGGAGATTGAGAACGAACGAAGCCACGCCAATCCATCTGCGAGTGAATACGTTCAACTGGTGCGTTTAATCCTGATATAGTCAAACAGACGCTTACCACCATTCCCAAATAACCGTAGTTCAAGTGTTCTTTACTGAAGTGATACAAAATCTCCATCCAACGAACTGCAACTTCCCACTTTGCAATGTTCCATTAAGTCATTTTTTCCTTAGTGTCATATGATGGGATTCTGTGGCGAAGTGAGTAAGCCGTCGGCCTCGTGATCAGGTGGTGTGGGTTCGACTCCGGACTCCGGAGTGCTTGATGCAGAGTCCCCTGCATCTCGTAGTTGCCCCTAGTCGTCTTGTCCTTGACTTGCCATTAGGGTTCGGCGGCTGGAGACGAAAGATTGAGGATAAAAAGTAGCGCAGTTAATCCTTACTAAAAATTCCGCTAGGAATTACATTGTCATCATCTTCTATAATGGACGGCGACATTTGCCTTTGATTTGCCATATGATTTAGGATGAGTAAAATCGTTAAATAGGTTTAATTCTTTCACTTCTAAGTGTGAAAAAAATCGGGATTACCCCGACAGTCGGTAATATTTCACCACGAAAAGGATGCTCACAGAAAGAAACCCATACCCTTTTTAGTGCATATATTAAATGGTTCATGTGACTACTCTCTAATATCTCGTATTCCATGGCAATATCATAACATTGTAACACCATTGTTTTAAATGAACCTGAAGTAATTAAACCCTCGACCACAAGACTCTTTAGTCTCCAGCGTGTACATAACTTGTAAGAAAGACTTCACTGTGTCGCACCGTAAGCCATTATAAGAACAACTTCAAAAGCAGTTGTATTTCCTTTTTCAATTTCCAGTATTGCATTAGAAAACGATTTTAACTGTTCTATTTTTAGAAACAGGGGGTAGGTGAAAGATTTGCTATCACTGAAAAACGGAAACAATGTATGTGGACATGCGTCTTGGCTTAATAAATATGATTTAAGTGCTTGATATGTGTCAATGAAGCGGTTTAGAGCTGACTCCAATTTTAAACAAAATAAAAAAGGTTAAAGGCAAGGCTTTATCACCTCGGGTTTCCCCATATCTTCTTCTTCTTCTTCTTCTTCGTTCGTTCTCAATCTCCCACTACCAAACCCCGAATGGGCTTAAGTAGCAGAATGTAGTCCAGAGAACGGAATGCGGTATGTCGTAGTTTACAGTTTGACTGCGATATATGCACCTTTCGGTCCAACACATCCGACTTCAGCAAGCATTTTTTGAGTACCGGGTTAGCATTCCCTCTTCGATCCCTTCTCCTTAGCCAGTCTGCCCTGCTGCAGCCTGTTATTCAGGTTCACCGCGTGGAGGTGTAGAAGGGTCTTGGCAGCTCTGGTTCGCTTGCCTTGACGCTAGCAGTCAGCAATGGGTCGCTGACCACTGCAGCTCATCGTCTTGATCCCGGTTTCCCCATATGATTCGGCCTCTCTCTCTCTCTGCAGACCGGTATGCTGCCTGACGAGAGCATCGTACACAGAACAAACTCCGTAACTCTAACTATGAACCCAGGGATCTCCTGAAAAAAATGCCATCATGAACAGACCACCACAGCTCGAATTCGAACCCCGACCGTCTGAGCACGAAGCAAACGGCTTGATCACTTCACCACGGAACCCCACAAACACCATGTTTTGCTGTCAGGTTAGGTCAGGTCATCCCGTAACCGATGAGGTCGTTGGGGCACACATGAGGACATCATCACAACACCACGCCACCTTTTTCTGTCAGCGCCCGCTGCTTGTGCCTCTTCTGGTCGTAGATTGGTTCATTCTTTTATGTTGTCCTCCCACCTCTTTTTAGGACGGCTTCTTCGTCGTCTGCCTTGCACCTTTCCGTGGAGGATCGTATTTGCAAGACCATTCGATCTAGATATGTGACCGTACCAAGCGAGTTTCCTTCTTTTGACAGTTGCCAAGAGGTCTTCAAAAGATCCTATTGCTGTTGTAATTCTATCTCGTATTTCCTCATTTGTAACTCGAACTTTGTACATGACGTTTAAAAGTCTTCGGAAACATCTCATCTCCAAGGCCTGTATCCTTCGCTGAAAGTCAGCTGTAACTGTCCATGTCTCACAAGCATAGAGGAATATTAACAGGACCAGTGTACGCATACATCTGATTTTCGTGCATAGTGCTAACCGTTTATCTTGCCAGATTTTGTAGAGCCGTGCAAGCGCCGCTATTGTCTGTGCTATCCTGGCCAACACCTCACATTTTGATCCTTCATCTCTGACAATCGACCCTAGATATTTAAAACGGTCAACCACTTCGAGTTCCTGACCATTAGCTTTTATCCTGCTATTGAAGCCCTCAGGATTGTCTGGACATTTATGGACAATTCATCAGCAGCTGTTCGAACAGCGTTGTGTACAATGTGACCTGCCTATCCAACTCCAAATATTTTCCTGTCTAAGCTTTCTTAAGGCTTAGCAAGCATATTATTTGTACCCCTTCTACCACCGAAGTTTATGTTAGGTTGTCCACTGATAAGCCAATTATCATGTTTTCCTTTGAGCTGTTCAGAATCATGTATCAGGACAAAGTGTCTAACTCTGAAATTCTTAACAATACTAACTGGCATTTTTTATCTCCTGGGGAACTTTCTCAGTTTTCCATATACATCGGAAGGGTGTGGTCAGTTCCTGTTGAAGGCGCAGGACCCACTGCTTCGTATATCTCAACAAGGAGGGAATCTGTCCCTGGAGCCTTACCTCTGGACATCGAGTTGATAACGTTTCTGACCACAGCTTCGCTGGGCTCGAAATCAAGCACATGGTTAATAGCAATCTTAGGCGTAAGGGCTATGGCTTGTTCACTGATGATGGGCAACATTTGAGGATGGCGTCCAAATGCGTCATTATGTGATAAAGAATCATGAGGGGGGGGGGTGGGTAGTCTCCTATCCCCATAAGACCAGACATTAGTCCCCTCTCCCTACCTGGACAGACGTTAGTCTCCTATCTCCACCAGACCAGACATTAGTCCTCTCTTCCCACCTGACCAGACGCTAGTCCCCTTTCCCCAGCTGACCAGACATTAGTCCCCTCTCCCCACCTGACCGGACATTAGTCTCCTCTCCCCACCTGACCAGACATTAGTCTCCTCTCCCCACCTGACCAGACATTAGTCTCCTCTCCCCACCTGACCGGACATTAGTCTCCTCTCCCCACCTGACCAGACATTAGTCTCCTCTCCCCACCTGACCAGACATTAGTCTCCTCTCCCCACCTGACCAGACATTAGTCTCCTCTCCCCACCTGACCAGACATTAGTCTCCTCTCCCCACCTGACCAGACATTAGTCTCCTCTCCCCACCTGACCAGACATTAGTCTCCTCTCCCCACCTGACCGGACATTAGTCTCCTCTCCCCACCTGACCGGACATTAGTCTCCTCTCCCCACCTGACCGGACATTAGCCTCCTCTCCCCACCTGACCGGACATTAGTCTCCTCTCCCCACCTGACCGGACATTAGTCTCCTCTCCCCACCTGACCGGACATTAGTCTCCTCTCCCCACCTGACCAGACATTAGTCTCCTCTCCCCACCTGACCAGACATTAGTCTCCTCTCCCCACCTGACCGGACATTAGCCTCCTCTCCCCACCTGACCGGACATTAGTCTCCTCTCCCCACCTGACCGGACATTAGTCTCCTCTCCCCACCTGACCAGACATTAGTTTCCTCTTCCCACCAGACCAGACATTAGTCTTATCCCTCTACCTGAGCAGACATCAGCCTCCTCTCCCCACCTGACCAGACATTAACCTCCTCTTTCCACACAACACGCTAAAACAGCACTAAACATAAAACTGAAACCACATTGGTAACGTATACCTTTATTATTAATAAATTTCATGCATAAATAAGTAATCAATTTTATTAATTGTAAATTAAAACAAATTCTACCGTTGCCAGATCTACTCAGATATTGGTCCATCAGTACGTTTAACCAAGCGTCACGAATATAAAATGAAGTATTTTTTTTTTCATATTTAAAATCGCTTAAAAATATTATATGAAGTTACTCAGACTAAAAGATCGACCCTTTATATGTACAGTATAATTTTTATGCCGTTAAATGTTAACGTTGAATGAAGGGAGGGCGTGGGCTTGTGGTTACGTTACACGACTCACAACTAGAAGGTGCTGGGTTCGATCCCCATCACAGCACCAGCCGTTATCCCGGGGAAGCAAACCTATAGAAAATGCAGGAGGAAGCAGGTCTTTACATAAAATGCATGCTGAGGTGGGAGGCACTGGGCCGAAGGGCGCGAAATAAAAACCGCAATGCAACGCACACCGCCTTGGGTTTAGAGAAATAAGGCGAAAGCAAAAAAATAAATAATAAAGACTCGAAAAGGTATCAAACGAATCCACAATGTGAGTTACAGTTCATAAAGATAGTTGGCAGATGATCGCATTGTTATTCACTATTTGTAACATAGTCCTTACTGGTGTTATGTTTAAAAAAATTATAAACTAAATAAAGCTGTTTATGGTCGCTAAATATCACCCTAGTAAGTTTCACATGGATTTTCTCAGTTGACTTTAGCTCCTTGATGTTAACACTGAAATATCTCACGTTATTTTATTTTAACTTCCTGATCTTAACAATGTTTAGCAAAGTTGAGAGGTACGAGATGTTAGTGATAACAAAGTTGTTAACATTCTTCGCATGACTTTTTACAAGTTTATTTTACATTCCCCATTTCTGGCCCAATCGGAATGCTATCCTCGCTGGACTTCCCCTGATTCTGTACTATTGCACGTTTGGCAGGACTTCGGACACTTAACGTTCATGTAGCTAGTGTATGCGTTGCATTGCCCGAGTTTGGCCCACTGATTACAGTTCCCATGTTCATTAACACACTCTCCATTGCCGCGTTTGACTTCCCCGACGCATAACCCATTGTCCTCTGTCTGGCCTTCCTGACATTGTGATGTACATTCTTTCTCGTATGGATTTTCCCCTTCCACGTTTCCAACAGGAGTATAAAAGCATACAATAAACCAGGCATTCTGGCCTACTTTTTCCAAATATGGGCAGTGAGTGCTGTAACAACCAATTCTGTTGGTATTTCCCCAAACCATCTAGGGATGAAACGAAATGTATTAGCGAAAGCAACTACGATCACTTCATGTTTTTAATATTTCTGTATTTTGTAAGAGCACACAATACGATCTGTTCATGGATTTTATATTTCAGTATATTGTAAGAGCATAAAATAAGATCAAATAGTGTTTTTAATATTTCAGTATATTGTAAGAGCATTAACAATTCTAAATAGACATGGGCGGACGTACTGATGAAGATATCAAATAATAATAGAAAAAAGATCAGGTTTAAAAAAAATACTTTAAGGAATTTGTGGAAATCGAAAGATTCAAAGTCCACCACAAAAATTCAGATCTTTAACTCCAATGTCAAGTCCGTCCTATTGTATGGCTCTGTGACTTGTGGAACAAAGAAAAAAACAACTGACAAGATTCAAGCTTTCATCGATGGATGGTTGTGTGGAATAGAGGGACTAAAATGCTATGATAAGGCCAGTAATGTGGAATTGTTGGAAAGAGCTGGGCAGGTAACTACTATATAACTTGACATAAAAGGAAGGTGCATGGTTTATGCAAAAAAAGGGTTTGACCTGCCAGTAAAATTCGCATCACAGCTGTTCCTGTGTCTGTAGATTTAGATTAAGATAATTCAAACGATGAGTCATTTGCAATTAAAAACGCAAGCTGGCAGCTCCACAGAGTTTGGTAATCCTTTGACGTGGCTACCCTTCAATTCCATAAAAGTTCGATTTCAGCTTGTAGGTCATACAATCGCTTCACCTCGACTTTACTTGACTAAACCAGTGCACATCCATATAGTTAATTATATCTTTCGTTTATCTTTTGATTTTAAATGTAAAAGTTCACAACATGTCTTCAAACCTTCACCTCGGTCCTCTCTTTCCTTGAATCTTACCCTCTAGTATCTTCTATATAAGACTTTCATGTATCATATAGTAACCCAGTCAACTCAACCGACTTTTTTGTATCATATACAATATTTGTCTTTCTGCGCCCACTTCATTGAATACATTGTCATTGGATCACCTTCCTGTCCGTCTCACTCTTTCCATTCTACGGTAGCACCATATTTCGAACACTTCCAAGCTTTTTTCTTCCTTCTTTGCCAGTCCACATATCAGCCCCAAACAGTGCAATTGGCTATATATGAGTGTCGATTATTCTTTTCCTTAGTTCTATCCTGATATTCTCTGAGGTTAACAATTTCTGTTTTTCTCAGCACTTTTTTTCCATTGCAATCATTGTCTTAACTTCTTTCTCATTGTGGGCATCTTCTGTTATGATTTGCCCCAAAAATGTAAACTTATGTTCTTGTTCGATTATTTCTCCATTGATGAACATATTTATGTGCCTATGTTGCTTAGATATTACCAAAGTCTTTGTCTTCTATGAGTTTATTTTCATGCCAAAATCTTTAGCTGTGCTATTAATTTTATCAAGCAGCATTTGTAACTTTGCTTCTGATCCTCCTACTATTGCCTGGTTATCAGCAAATTTGATGGCATTAACTTTCATACCATTAACTTTCATACCATTAACTTTCATACCATTAACTTTCATACCATTAACTTTCATACCATTAACTTTCATACCATTAACTTTCATACCATTAACTTTCATACCATTAACTTTCATACCATAAACTTTCATACCATTAACTTTCATACCATTAACTTTCATACCATTAAGTTTCATACCATTAACTTTCATACCATTAACTTTGACACTCATATTACACCTACGCATAACCATGGTCATCATTATATCTCAGAATATGCGTTATAGAGACTTTGTGAAAGCAAGCAGCCCTGTCATACATCCTGTTTTGCGGAAAAGTGGATACGTGAGACCTTCTGTGATGGAAATAATCGTGTCTTATTGTTTTGCAGATTCTAGATTAATTTCATGTTCTTTCTATAACTATTTGCTACAAAATTAAATTAATTAATAAAATATAATAATAATAAGAAATGGAAGAAATAAATAGAAGAAATAAGGCAAACGCAAAAAAAAACAAAAAAAACAAAACAAATTATAATAAGAAGAGAAAGATATAAATAAAAGACATGCGAGAGAGCGGCATAACCAATGCAAATGCGTTAGATGTATCAAAACCGTGATGCTTCAGGCAACACTGATGAAGACCTAGTGGCCGTAACGTAGATATCACTTTGTTCTGGTTCTGGTGCGGTCACTGAGCCGTTATCTATTTGTGTTTTTATTTACTTTTACCTGTGTGTAGTGATAAGATATATTTTTTTTTTTTTGCGTTCGCCTTATTTCTCTAATCCCCAAGGTGGTGTGCGTTGCACTGTGGTTTTTATTTTGCGCCTGTCGGCTTAGTGCATCCGACTTCAGCATGCATTTTATGTAAGGGTTTGCTTCCTCTTGCATTTTCTAAAAGCTTTGCTTCCCCTCGGGGTACCGTCCGGTGTTGTGGGGATCGAACCCAGAACCTTCCGTTTGGGAGCCGTGCCACTTAACCACTAGGCCACGCCGTCCCAGTGATAGGATATAATATTCCTACAACCGTGCAGAGGAGCTGCGTAGCGCAGTGGTTAGCGCTCTGGCTTCGCATCTGAGTGGTCGTGGGTTCATTCCCCAGTTGAGGCTGTAATGTTTTTTCAGACCTCAACGGCTACCGGGTCGACCCAGCCTTAAATGGGTACCGCTTCAGCTCGAGAAGTAAAAGCTGCGAGGGAGAGGAGATGGTTACCGCCCTCATATAGCCGAGCCTTTGAAATGTGAGATCGCTAACACATCACACCACTACGGCAGTAATGCTATGGGTTACTTTACTTTACTTTACAACCGTGTCTGACTTACGTGTGTGACAGGATATAGTCGTTCTCACAACCGTGTCTGACTTACCTGTGTGTAGTGGCAGGATCTAGTGGTCACACAACCGTGTCTAACTTACCTGTGTGGCAGAATCTAGTGTGCCCACAACCGTGTCTGACTTACCTGTGTGTAGTGACAGGTGACATGATCTAGTGTCCCCACAATCGTGTCTGACTTACCTGTGTGGCAGAATCTAGTATCCCCACAACCTTGTCTGACTTACCTGTGTGACAGGATCTAGTGTTCCCACAACCGTGTCTGACTTACGTGTGTGACAGGATCTAGTGTCCCCACAACCGTGTCTTACTTACCTGTGTGACAGGATCTAGTGTCCCCACAACCGTGTCTGACTTACCTGTGTGACAGAATCTAATGTGCCCACAACCGTGTCGGACTTACCTGTGTGAAAGGATCTAGTGCCCCCAAAACCGTGTCTGACTTACCTGTGTGACAAGATCTAGTATCCCCACAACCGTGTCTGACTTACCTGTGTGTAGTGGCAGGATCTAGAGGTCACACAACCGTGTCTGACTTATCTGTGTGACAGGATCTAGTGTCCCCACAACCATGTCTGACTTACCTGTGTGACAAGATCTAGTATCCCAACAACCTTGTCTGACATACCTATGTGACGATATCTAGTGTCCCCACAACCGTGTCTGACTTACCTGTGTGAAAGGATCTAGTGTCCCCACAACCGTGTCTGACTTACCTGTGTGACAGGATCTAGTGTCCCCACAACCGTGTCTGACTTACCTGTGTGTAGTGGCAAGATCTGGTGGTCACACTACCGTGTCTGACTTATCTGTGTGGCAGAATCTAGTATCTCCAAAACCTTGTCTGACTTACCTGTGTGGCAGGATCTAGTGTTCCCACAACCGTGTCTGACTTTTCTGTGTGGCAGGATCTAGTGTTCCCACAACCTTGTCTGACTTACCTGTGTGACAGGATCTAGTCGTTCCCACAACCGTGCCTGACTTATCTGTGTGACAAGATCTAGTATCCCCACAACCGTGTCTGACTTACCTGTGTGACATGATCTAGTATCCCAACAAGCTTGTCTGACTTACCTGTGTGACAAGATCTAGTGTCCCCACAAACGTGTCTGACTTACCTGTGTGACAAGATCTAGTATCCCCAAAACCGTGTCTGACTTACCTGTGTGTAGTGACAGGATCTAGTGTCCCCACAACCGTGTCTGACTTACATGTGTGTAGTGACAGGATCTAGTGTCCCCACAACCGTATCTGACTTACCTGTGTGACAGGATCTAGTGTCCCCACAACCGTGTCTGACTTACCTGTGTGACAGGATCTAGTGTCCCCACAATCGTGTCTGACTTACCTGTGTGGCAGGATCTAGTCGTTCCCACAACCGTGTCTGACTTACCTGTGTGTAGTGACAGGATCTAGTGTTCCCACAACCGTGTCTGACTTACCTGTGTGATAGGATCTAGTGTCCCAACAACCGTGTCTGACTTACCTGTGTGACAGGATCTAGTGTCCCCACAATCGTGTCTGACTTACCTGTGTGAAAGAATCTAGTATCCCCACATTGTTGTCCGACTTACCTGTGTGGCAGAATCTAGTATCCCCACAACCGTGTCTGACTTACCTGTGTGTAGTGGCAGGATCTAGTGGTCACACAACCGTGTCTGACTTACCTGTGTGGCAAAATCTAGTATCCCCACAACCTTGTCTGACTTACCTGTGTGGCAGGATCTAGTGTTCCCACAACCGTGTCTGACTTACCTGTGTGTAGTGACAGAATCTAGTGTTCCCACAACCGTGTCTGACTTACCTGTGTGACAGGATCTAGTCGTTCCAACAACCGTGTCTGACTGACCTGTGTGACAAGATCTAGTTTTCCAACAACCGTGTCTAACTTACCTGTGATTAGTGACCGAATCTATTCGTTCCCAAAATCGTGTCTGACTTACCTGTGTGAAAGAATCTAGTATCCCCACATTCTTGTCCGACTTACCTGTGTGGCAGAATCTAGTATCCCCACAACCGTGTCTAACTTACCTGTGTGTAGTGGCAGGATCTAGTGGTCACACAACCGTGTCTGACTTACCCGTGTGGCAGAATCTAGTATACCCACAACCTTGTCTGACTTACCTGTGTGGATGGATCTAGTGTTCCCACAACCGTGTCTGACTTACCTGTGTGTAGTGACATGATCTAGTGTTCCCACAACCGTGTCTGACTTACCTGTGTGTAGTGACAGGATCTAGTGTTCCCACAACCGTGTCTGACATACCTGTGTAACAGGATCTAGTGTCCCCACAACCGTGTCTGACTTACCTGTGTGACAGGATCTAGTGTCCCCACAATCGTGTCTGACTTACCTGTGTGAAAGAATCTAGTATCCCCACATTCTTGTCCGACTTACCTTTGTGAAAGAATCTAGTATCCACACATTCTTTTCCGACTTACCTGTGTGGCAGAATCTAGTATCCCCACAGCCGTGTCTGACTTACCTGTGTGTAGTGGTAGGATCTAGTGGTCACACAACCGTGTCTGACCTACCTGTGTGGAAAAATCTAGTATCCCCACAACCTTGTCTGACTTACCTGTGTGGCAGGATCTAGTGTTCCCACAACCGTGTCTGACTTACCAGTGTGACAGGATCTAGTGTCCCCACAATCGTTTCTGACTTACCTGTGTGAAAGAATCTAGTATTCCCACATTCTTGTCCGACTTACCTGTGTGGCAGAATCTAGTATCCCCACAACCGTGTCTGACTTACCTGTGTGTAGTGGCAGGATCTAGTAGTCACACAACCGTGTCTGACTGCAGAATCTAGTATCCTCACAACCGTGTCTCACTTACGTGTGTGACAGGATCTAGTGTGCCCACAACCGTGTCTGACTTACCTGTGTGTAGTGACAGGATCTAGTGTCCCCACAACCGTGTCTGACTTACCTGTGTGACAAGATCTAGTGTCCCAAAAACCGTGTCTGACTTACCTGTGTGTAGTGACAGGATCTAGTGTCCCCACAACCGTGTCTGACTTACCTGTGTGAGAGGATCTAGTGTCCCCACAATCGTGTCTGACTTACCTGTGTGTAGTGGCAGGATCTGGTGGTCACACTACCGTGTCTGACTTACCTGTGGGGCAGAATCTAGTATCCCCACAACCTTGTCTGACTTACCTGTGTGACAGGACCTAGTGTTCCCCCAACCGTGTCTGACTTTTCTGTGTGGCAGGATCTAGTGTTCCCACAACCGTGTCTGACTTACCTGTGTGTAGTGGCAGGATCTAGTGGTCACACCGTGTCTGACTTACCTGTGTGACAGGATCTAGTGTCCCCACAACCGTGTCTGACTTACCTGTGTGACAGGATCTAGTGTCCCCACAACCGTGTCTGACTTACCTGTGTGACAGGATCTAGTATCCCAACAACCTTGTCTGACTTACCTGTGTGACAGGATCTAGTGTCCCCACAAACGTGTCTGACTTACCTGTGTGACAAGATCTAGTATCCCCAAAACCGTGTCTGACTTACCTGTGTGTAGTGACAGGATCTAGTGTCCTCACAACCGTGTCTGACTTACCTGTGTGTAGTGACAGGATCTAGTGTCCCCACAACCTTGTCTGACTTACCTGTGTGGCAGGATCTAGTGTTCCCACAACCGTGTCTGACTTACCTGTGTGTAGTGACAGGATCTAGTGTTCCCACAACCGTATCTGACTTACCTGTGTGACAGGATCTAGTCGTTCCCACAACCGTGTCTGACTTACCTGTGTGACAGGATCTAGTTTTCCCACTATCGTGTCTGACTTACCTGTGTGTTGTGACAGGATCTAGTGTCCCCACAACCGTGTCTGACTTACCTGTGTGAAAGAATCTAGTATCCCCACATTCTTGTCCGACTTACCTGTGTGGCAGAATCTAGTATCCCCACAACCGTGTCTAACTTACCTGTGTGTAGTGGCAGGATCTAGTGGTCACACAACCGTGTCTGACTTACCCGTGTGGCAGAATCTAGTATACCCACAACCTTGTCTGACTTACCTGTGTGGATGGATCTAGTGTTCCCACAACCGTGTCTGACTTACCTGTGTGTAGTGACATGATCTAGTGTTCCCACAACCGTGTCTGACTTACCTGTGTGTAGTGACAGGATCTAGTGTTCCCACAACCGTGTCTGACATACCTGTGTAACAGGATCTAGTGTCCCCACAACCGTGTCTGACTTACCTGTGTGACAGGATCTAGTGTCCCCACAATCGTGTCTGACTTACCTGTGTGAAAGAATCTAGTATCCCCACATTCTTGTCCGACTTACCTTTGTGAAAGAATCTAGAATCCACACATTCTTTTCCGACTTACCTGTGTGGCAGAATCTAGTATCCCCACAGCCGTGTCTGACTTACCTGTGTGTAGTGGTAGGATCTAGTGGTCACACAACCGTGTCTGACCTACCTGTGTGGAAAAATCTAGTATCCCCACAACCTTGTCTGACTTACCTGTGTGGCAGGATCTAGTGTTCCCACAACCGTGTCTGACTTACCAGTGTGACAGGATCTAGTGTCCCCACAATCGTTTCTGACTTACCTGTGTGAAAGAATCTAGTATTCCCACATTCTTGTCCGACTTACCTGTGTGGCAGAATCTAGTATCCCCACAACCGTGTCTGACTTTCCTGTGTGTAGTGGCAGGATCTAGTGGTCACACAACCGTGTCTGACTGCAGAATCTAGTATCCTCACAACCGTGTCTCACTTACGTGTGTGACAGGATCTAGTGTCCCCACAACCGTGTCTGACTTACCTGTGTGACAAGATCTAGTGTCCCAAAAACCGTGTCTGACTTACCTGTGTGTAGTGACAGGATCTAGTGTCCCCACAACCGTGTCTGACTTACCTGTGTGACAGGATCTAGTATCCCCACAACCTTGTCTGACTTACCTGTGTGACAGGACCTAGTGTTCCCCCAACCGTGTCTGACTTTTCTGTGTGGCAGGATCTAGTGTTCCCACAACCGTGTCTGACTTACCTGTGTGTAGTGGCAGGATCTAGTGGTCACACCGTGTCAGACTTACCTGTGTGACAGGATCTAGTGTCCCCACAACCGTGTCTGACTTACCTGTGTGACAGGATCTAGTGTCCCCACAACCGTGTCTGACTTACCTGTGTGACAGGATCTAGTATCCCAACAACCTTGTCTGACTTACCTGTGTGACAGGATCTAGTGTCCCCACAAACGTGTCTGACTTACCTGTGTGACAAGATCTAGTATCCCCAAAACCGTGTCTGACTTACCTGTGTGTAGTGACAGGATCTAGTGTCCTCACAACCGTGTCTGACTTACCTGTGTGTAGTGACAGGATCTAGTGTCCCCACAACCGTGTCTGACTTACCTGTGTGACAGGATCTAGTGTCCCCACAATCGTGTCTGATATACCTGTGTGACAGGATCTAGTGTCCCCACAATCGTGTCTGACTTACCTGTGTGAAAGAATCTAGTATCCCCACATTGGTGTCCGACTTACCTGTGTGGCAGAATCTAGTATCCCCACAACCGTGTCTGACTTACCTGTGTGTAGTGACAGGATCTAGTGTTCCCACAACCGTGTCTGACTTACCTGTGTGACAGGATCTAGTCGTTCCCACAACCGTGTCTGACCTACCTGTGTTACAAGATCTAGTTTTCCTACAACCGTGTCTAACTTACCTGTGATTAGTGACCGAATCTAGTCGTTCCCAAAATCGTGTCTGACTTACCTGTGTTAAAGAATCTAGTACCCCCACATTCTTGTCCGACTTACCTGTGTGGCAGAATCTAGTATCCCCACAACCGTGTCTAACTTACCTGTGTGTAGTGGCAGGATCTAGTGGTCACACAACCGTGTCTGATCTACCTGTGTGACAGGATCTAGTGTCCGCATAACCGTGTCTGACTTACCTGTGTGACAGGATCTAGTGTCACCACAATCGTGTCTGACTTACCTGTGTGAAAGAATCTAGTATCCCCACATTCTTGTCCGACTTACCTGTGTGGCAGGATCTAGTGGTCACACAACCGTGTCTGACTTACCTGTGTGTAGTGGCAGGATCTAGTGGTCACACAACCGTGTCTGACTTAGCTGTGCGGCAGAATCTAGTATCCCCACAACCTTGTCTGACTTACCTGTGTGGCAGGATCTAGTGTTCCCACAACCGTGTCTGACTTACCTGTGTGTAGTGACAGGATCTAGTCGTTCCCACAACCGTGTCTGACTTACCTGTGTGACAGGATCTAGTTTTCCCACTATCGTGTCTGACTTACCTGTGTGTTGTGACAGGATCTAGTGTCCCCACAACCGTGTCTGACTTAACTGTGTGGCAGGATCTAGTGTTCCCACAACCGTGTCTGACTTACCTGTGTGGCAGAATCTAGTATCCCCACAACCTTGTCTGACTTACCTGTGCGTAGTGACAGGATCTAGTGTTCCCATAACCGTGTCTGACTTACCTGTGTGGTTGGATCTAGTATTCCCACAACCGTCTCTGACTTACCTGTGTGACAGGATCTAGTGTCCCCACAACCTTGTCTGACTTACCTGTGTCGCAGAATCTAGTGTCCCCACAACCTTGTCTGACTTACCTGTGTGGCAGAATCTAGTGTCCCCACAACCGTGTCTGACTTACCTGTGTGTGTAGTGACAGGATCTAGTGTCTCCACAATCGTGTCTGACTTACCTGTGTGGCAGGATCTAGTATTCCCACAACCGTCTCTGACTTACCTGGGTGACAGGATCTAGTGTCCCCACAACCTTGTCTGACTTACCTGTGTGGCAGAATCTAGTGTCCCCACAACCGTGTCTGACTTACCTGTGTTTGTAGTGACAGGATCTAGTGTCTCAACAATCGTGTCTGACTTACCTGTGTGGCAGGATCTAGTGTCCCCACAATCGTGTCTAACTTACCTGTGTGGCAGAATCTAGCATCCCCACAACCTTGTCTGACTTACCTGTGTGGCAGGATCTAGTGTTCCCACAACCGTTTCTGACTTACCTGTGTGGCAGAATCTAGTTTCCCCACAACGGTGTCTGACTTACCTGTGTGACAGGATCTAGTGTCCCCACAACCGTGTCTGACTTACCTGTGTGTAGTGACAGGATCTAGTGTCCCCCACAACCGTGTCTGACTTTCCTGTGTGTAGTGGCAGGATCTAGTGTCTCCAAAACCGTGTCTCACTTACCTGTGTGGCGGAATCTAGTATCCCCACAACGTTTTCTGACTTACCTGTGTGTGAGGATCTAGTGGTCACACAACTGAGTCTGACTTATCTGTGTGGCAGGATCTAGTGGTCACACTACCGTGTCTGACTTACCTGTGTGGCAGAATCTAGTATCCCCGCAACCTTGTCTGACTTACCTGTGTGGCAGGATCTAGTGTTCCCATAACCGTGTCTGACTTACCTGTGTGACAAGATCTAGTGTTCCCACAACCGTGTCTGACTTACCTGTGTGGCAGGATCTAGTGTTTCCACAACCGTGTCTGACTTACTTGTGTGGCAGGATCTAGTGTTCCCACAACCTTGTCTGACTTACCTGTGTGGCAGGATTTAGTCGTTCCCACAACCGTGCCTGACGTATCTGTGTGACAAGATCTAGTATCCCCACAACAGTGTCTGACTTACCTGTGTGTAGTGGGAGGATCTAGTGGTCACACCGTGTCTGACTTACTTGTGTGACAGGATCTAGTGTCCTCACAACCGTGTCTGACTTACCTGTGTGACAGGATCTAGTGTCCCCACAACCGTGTCTGACTTACCTGTGTGGCAGAATCTAGTATCCCCACAACCTTGTCTGACTTACCTGTGTGACAGGACCTAGTGTTCCCACAACCGTGTCTGACTTTTCTGTGTGGCAGGATCTAGTTTTCCCACAACCGTGTCTGACTTACCTGTGTGTAGTGGCAGGATCTAGTGGTCACACCGTGTCTGACTTACCTGTGTGACAGGATCTAGTGTCCCCACAACCGTGTCTGACTTACCTGTGTGACAGGACCTAGTGTTCCCACAACCGTGTCTGACTTTTCTGTGTGGCAGGATCTAGTTTTCCCACAACCGTGTCTGACTTACCTGTGTGTAGTGGCAGGATCTAGTGGTCACACCGTGTCTGACTTACCTGTGTGACAGGATCTAGTGTCCCCACAACCGTGTCCCACTTACCTGTGTGACAGGATCTAATTTCCCCACAACCGTGTCTGACTTACCTGTGTGACAGGATCTAGTATCCCAACAACCTTGTCTGACTTACCTGTGTGACAAGATCTAGTGTCCCCACAACCGTGTCTGACTTACCTGTGTGAAAGAATCTAGTATCCCCACATTCTTGTCCGACGTACCTGTGTGGCAGAATCTAGTATCCCCACAACCGTGTCTAACTTACCTGTGTGTAGTGGCAGGATCTAGTGTTCCCACAACCGTGTCTGACTTACCTGTGTGACAGGATCTAGTCGTTCCCACAACCGTGTCTGACTTACATGTGTAACAGGATCTAGTTTTCCCCCAACCGTGTCTAACTTACCTGTGATTAGTGACCGGATCTAGTCGTTCCAACAACCGTGTCTGACTTACCTGTGTGGCAGGATCTAGTGTCCCCACAACCGTGTCTGACTTACCTGTGTGACAACATCTAGTGTTTCCAACAAACGTGTCTGACTTACTTGTATGTAGTGAAAGGATCTAGTCGTTCTCACAACCGTGTCTGACATACCTTTGTGGCAGGATCTAGTGTCCCCACAACCGTGTCTGACTTAACTGTGTGTAGTGGCAGGAACTAGTGGTCCCACAACCGTGTCTGACTTACCTGTGTTGCAGAATCTAGTATCCCCACAACCTTTTCTGACTTACCTGTGTGGCTGAATTTAGTGTCCCCACAATCGTGTCTGACTTACCTGTGTGTAGTGACAGGATCTAGTGTCCCCACAACCGTGTCTGACTTACCTGTGTGTAGTGACAGGATCTAGTGTCCCCACAACCTTGTCTGACTTACCTGTTTGTAGTGACAGGATCTAGTGTCCCCACAACCGTGTCTGACTTAACTGTGTGTAGTGGCAGGAACTAGTGGTCCCACAACCGTGTCTGACTTACCTGTGTTGCAGAATCTAGTATCCCCACAACCTTGTCTGACTTACCTGTGTGACAGGATCTAGTGTCCCCACAACCGTGTCTGACTTACCTGTGTGACAGGACCTAGTGTTCCCACAACCGTGTCTGACTTTTCTGTGTGGCAGGATCTAGTTTTCCCACAACCGTGTCTGACTTACCTGTGTGTAGTGGCAGGATCTAGTGGTCACACCGTGTCTGACTTACCTGTGTGACAGGATCTAGTGTCCCCACAACCGTGTCTGACTTACCTGTGTGACAGGATCTAATTTCCCCACAACCGTGTCTGACTTACCTGTGTGACAGGATCTAGTATCCCAACAACCTTGTCTGACTTACCTGTGTGACAAGATCTAGTGTCCCCACAACCGTGTCTGACTTACCTGTGTGAAAGAATCTAGTATCCCCACATTCTTGTCCGACGTACCTGTGTGGCAGAATCTAGTATCCCCACAACCGTGTCTAACTTACCTGTGTGTAGTGGCAGGATCTAGTGGTCACACAACCGTGTCTGACTTACCTATGTGGCAGAATCTAGTATCCCCACAACCTTGTCTGACTTACCTGTGTGGCAGGATCTAGTGTTCCCACAACCGTGTCTGACTTACCTGTGTGTAGTGACAGGATCTAGTGTTCCCACAACCGTGTCTGACTTACCTGTATGACAGGATCTAGTCGTTCCCACAACCGTGTCTGACTTACCTGTGTGGCAAGATCTAGTGTTCCCACAACCGTGACTGACTTACCTGTGTGTAGTGACAGGATCTAGTGTTCCCACAACCGTGTCTGACTTACCTGTGTGACAGGATCTAGTCGTTCACACAACCGTGTCTGACTTACCTGTGTGGAAAGATCTAGTGTTCCCACAACCGTGACTGACTTACCTGTGTGTAGTGACAGGATCTAGTGTTCCCACAACCGTGTCTGACTTACCTGTGTGACAGGATCTAGTCGTTCCCACAACCGTGTCTGACTTACATGTGTAACAGGATCTAGTTTTCCCCCAACCGTGTCTAACTTACCTGTGATTAGTGACCGGATCTAGTCGTTCCAACAACCGTGTCTGACTTACCTGTGTGGCAGGATCTAGTGTCCCCACAACCGTGTCTGACTTACCTGTGTGACAACATCTAGTGTTTCCAACAAACGTGTCTGACTTACTTGTATGTAGTGAAAGGATCTAGTCGTTCTCACAACCGTGTCTGACATACCTTTGTGGCAGGATCTAGTGTCCCCACAACCGTGTCTGACTTAACTGTGTGTAGTGGCAGGAACTAGTGGTCCCACAACCGTGTCTGACTTACCTGTGTTGCAGAATCTAGTATCCCCACAACCTTTTCTGACTTACCTGTGCGGCTGAATTTAGTGTCCCCACAATCGTGTCTGACTTACCTGTGTGTAGTGACAGGATCTAGTGTCCCCACAACCGTGTCTGACTTACCTGTGTGTAGTGACAGGATCTAGTGTCCCCACAACCTTGTCTGACTTACCTGTTTGTAGTGACAGGATCTAGTGTCCCCACAACCGTGTCTGACTTAACTGTGTGTAGTGGCAGGAACTAGTGGTCCCACAACCGTGTCTGACTTACCTGTGTTGCAGAATCTAGTATCCCCACAAGCTTGTCTGACTTACCTGTGTGGCAGAATTTAGTGTCACTACAATCGTGTCTGACTTACCTGTGTGTAGTGACAGGATCTAGTGTCCCCACAACCGTGTCTGACTTACCTGTGTGGCAGGATCTAGTGTTTCCACAACCGTGTCTGACTTACTTGTGTGGCAGGATCTAGTGTTCTCACAACCTTGTCTGACTTACCTGTGTGGCAGGATCTAGTCGTTCCCACAACCGTGCCTGACGTATCTGTGTGACAAGATCTAGTATCCCCACAACAGTGTCTGACTTTTCTGTGTGGCAGGATCTAGTTTTCCCACAACCGTGTCTGACTTACCTGTGTGTAGTGGCAGGATCTAGTGGTCACACCGTGTCTGACTTACCTGTGTGACAGGATCTAGTGTCCCCACAACCGTGTCTGACTTACCTGTGTGACAGGACCTAGTGTTCCCACAACCGTGTCTGAGTTTTCTGTGTGGCAGGATCTAGTTTTCCCACAACCGTGTCTGACTTACCTGTGTGTAGTGGCAGGATCTAGTGGTCACACCGTGTCTGACTTACCTGTGTGACAGGATCTAGTGTCCCCACAACCGTGTCTGACTTACCTGTGTGACAGGATCTAATTTCCCCACAACCGTGTCTGACTTACCTGTGTGACAGGATCTAGTATCCCAACAACCTTGTCTGACTTACCTGTGTGACAAGATCTAGTGTCCCCACAACCGTGTCTGACTTACCTGTGTGAAAGAATCTAGTATCCCCACATTCTTGTCCGACGTACCTGTGTGGCAGAATCTAGTATCCCCACAACCGTGTCTAACTTACCTGTGTGTAGTGGCAGGATCTAGTGGTCACACAACCGTGTCTGACTTACCTATGTGGCAGAATCTAGTATCCCCACAACCTTGTCTGACTTACCTGTGTGGCAGGATCTAGTGTTCCCACAACCGTGTCTGACTTACCTGTGTGTAGTGACAGGATCTAGTGTTCCCACAACCGTGTCTGACTTACCTGTATGACAGGATCTAGTCGTTCCCACAACCGTGTCTGACTTACCTGTGTGGCAAGATCTAGTGTTCCCACAACCGTGACTGACTTACCTGTGTGTAGTGACAGGATCTAGTGTTCCCACAACCGTGTCTGACTTACCTGTGTGACAGGATCTAGTCGTTCCCACAACCGTGTCTGACTTACCTGTGTGGAAAGATCTAGTGTTCCCACAACCGTGACTGACTTACCTGTGTGTAGTGACAGGATCTAGTGTTCCCACAACCGTGTCTGACTTACCTGTGTGACAGGATCTAGTCGTTCCCACAACCGTGTCTGACTTACATGTGTAACAGGATCTAGTTTTCCCCCAATCGTGTCTAACTTACCTGTGATTAGTGACCGGATCTAGTCGTTCCAACAACCGTGTCTGACTTACCTGTGTGGCAGGATCTAGTGTCCCCACAACCGTGTCTGACTTACCTGTGTGACAACATCTAGTGTTTCCAACAAACGTGTCTGACTTACTTGTATGTAGTGAAAGGATCTAGTCGTTCTCACAACCGTGTCTGACATACCTTTGTGGCAGGATCTAGTGTCCCCACAACCGTGTCTGACTTAACTGTGTGTAGTGGCAGGAACTAGTGGTCCCACAACCGTGTCTGACTTACCTGTGTTGCAGAATCTAGTATCCCCACAACCTTTTCTGACTTACCTGTGTGGCTGAATTTAGTGTCCCCACAATCGTGTCTGACTTACCTGTGTGTAGTGACAGGATCTAGTGTCCCCACAACCGTGTCTGACTTACCTGTGTGTAGTGACAGGATCTAGTGTCCCCACAACCTTGTCTGACTTACCTGTTTGTAGTGACAGGATCTAGTGTCCCCACAACCGTGTCTGACTTAACTGTGTGTAGTGGCAGGAACTAGTGGTCCCACAACCGTGTCTGACTTACCTGTGTTGCAGAATCTAGTATCCCCACAACCTTGTCTGACTTACCTGTGTGGCAGAATTTAGTGTCACTACAATCGTGTCTGACTTACCTGTGTGTAGTGACAGGATCTAGTGTCCCCACAACCGTGTCTGACTTACCTATGTGGCAGAGTCTAGTGTTCGCACAACCGTGTCTGACTTACCTGTGTGGCAGGATCTAGTGTTCCCACAACCGTGTCTGACTTACCTGTGTGGCAGAATCTAGTATCCCCACAACCGTGTCTGACGTACCTGTGCGTAGTGACAGGATCTAGTGTTCCCATAACCGTGTCTGACTTACATGTGTGGCAGGATCTAGTGTTCCGACAACCGTGTCTGACTTACCTGTGTGAAAGGATCTAGTTTCCCCACAACCTTGTCTGACTTACCTGTGTGGCAGAATCTAGTGTCCCCACAACCGTGTCTGACATACCTGTGTGTGTAGTGACAGGATCTAGTGTCTCCACAATCGTGTCTGACTTACCTGTGTGGCAGGATCTAGTGTCCCCACAATCGTGTCTAACTACCTGTGTGGCAGAATCTAGCATCCCCACAACCTTGTCTGACTTACCTGTGTGGCAGGATCTAGTGTTCCCACAACCGTGTCTGACTTACCTGTGTGGCAGGATCTAGTGTTCCCACAACCGTGTCTGACTTACCTGTGTGGCAGAATCTAGTGTCCCCACAACGGTGTCTGACATACCTGTGTGTAGTGACAGGATCTAGTGTCCCCACAACCGTGTCTGACTTTCCTGTGTGTAGTGGCAGGATCTAGTGTCTCCAAAACCGTGTCTGACTTACCTTTGTGGAAGAATCTAGTATCCCCACAACCTTGTCTGACTTACCTGTGTGGGAGGATCTAGTGGTCACACAACTGAGTCTGACTTACCTGTGTGGGAGGATCTAGTGGTCACACTACAGTGTCTGACTTACCTGTGTGGCAGAATCTAGTATCCCCACAACCTTTTCTGACTTACCTGTGTGGCATGATCTAGTGTTCACATAACCGTGTCTGACTTACCTGTGTGACAAGATCTAGTGTTCCCACAACCGTGTCTGACTTACCTGTGCGTATCGACAGGATCTAATTTCCCCTCAACCGTGTCTGACTTACCTGTGTGACAAGATCTAGTGTCCACACAACCGTGTCTGACTTACTTGTGTAACAGGATCTAGTGTTCCCACAACCGTGTCTGACTTACCTGTGTGGCAGAATCTAGTATCCCCACAACCGTGTCTGACTCACCTGTGTGACAGGATCTAGTGTTCCCACAATCGTGTGTGACTTATCTGTGTGACATGATCTAGTGTTCCTACAACCCTGTCTGACTTACCTGTGTTTAGTGACAGGATCTAGTGTCCCTACAAGCGTGTCTGACTTACCTGTGTGTAGTCACAGGATCTAATGTCCCCACAATCGTGTCTGACTTACTTGTGCGACAGGATCTAGTGTCCCCACAACCGTGTCTGACTTACCTGTGTGTAGGAGCAAGTTGAAGTGGTTGTACAACTGTTCTGTCCGTAGGAATACGTCTTTTTCTGCCCGAGCCAAATGTCAGAAGTTTTTTTTAGTAGCTGTTTTTCTTCTATTTTTGAGTTGAGGAAACAGGCTAAGTTTTCTCCCCTGTCTTTGTTTTTTTCACGATTGAACCTGCATCCTAACGCCCATTGCTTGGCGTGTTTCTCCAGTTCGATGTCTGTGAAAGTATGGAGTTGACATATGTAGGAAGGTAAGTCAGTAAATAGGCCACAAATGGATATTGAAAAAAGAAATGAGATGCAAACTTGAAAACCATTTATCATTTTACTTTCTATGTACATATTTTTCAAAATAATTTCCAACCAACATTAATACGCATTTTCCATGCCAGTGATAGGCCCATTCGGTTCATGGGTCTGCGTGTCTGAGTACCCGCACTGAGCACACTTTCCGGAAATGCAATTGGGCATGTGTGCTTGATGCGGAGTCCCCTGCAACTCGTAATCGTCCTCTAGTCGTCTTGTCCGTGACCTTCCACTGGGGTCGGGCGGCATGAGACGAGAGAGTGAGGATAAAACGCGGCGCAGTTAATCCTTACTAAAAATAGCGCTAGCAAAATAAATTATGCCATCATCGTCTACAATGGACGGCGGCCTTTGCCTTTGTCTTTGATGATGTGAGCTAAACCATGTGGAATTGATGTGCTCGATTTTGTTATGCTGCATCTTGCAGCGTATGTCCCTGGCTTAAGCCGTAGGAAACCAGTCTATGATGGAGTGCAATGTTCCTTCAAAATTCAGCCCAGGCTATCACTGCTCAAGAGCCTTTCTTTTTAGACTCAATCCGCCATTCCCCTGCCCTCCTAAACGATACTTCACCCAACTTCATATCCTCAGCACATCAAGGGTCAACCCTGATTCGAAGGTGGACCCAATCAGGGGCAGAACGCAAAAAAAAACACACAAAAAACAGGGAGCCAAACACAGACAAAGAAAGTCTGACACAAACATTGGTCCAACACATACTCCTCGCTGCCCCTCGTCCCGAGGCAGCGGTGTACTTGGTTTTACCTGAGGAGTATGTAGGGATTTTGGTCGACACACTACGCATGAACAAATTTCAGCAGTTGGACATGGTAGTGATCCTTCTACGCAACGGGCCTTTGATGCATATGCGAACATTAATATTATTATTATTATTTAACCATGCGAACAACCCACTGCAGTTGCTACACTGTTAACCATGCAAACAACCCACTGCAGTTGCTACACTGTTAACCATGCAAACAACCCACTGCAGTTGCTACACTGTTAACCATGCAAACAACCCACTGCAGTTGCTACACTGTTAACCATGCAAACAACCCACTGCAGCTGCTACACTGTTTATCGTTATTCACCTGCCAGCTCGAATCATTTCTCTCACATGCCGCACGGATAGTTCTGTTGCAATACGAATAGGACGACCAGGTCTAGATCCATTAGCAATTTTTTTAGCGTCCTTTTGAAAATGTATCAACCCAGTTACACGTGTATGAAACATCTAGGGTCTGCTACTTACAGTAATCACAAACTAGGATGTTGTTGCCACCTAATGAAACCTTTAGAAGCTACCAACTATATTTTAAGCTATCCCATATCAGTTTGTGATCTACTTACTGACTTTTCCTTGCAATCATAATAATGCATTACTGTTTTCTTGATTTGTTTACTTGATATAGCAACAGATAATTGAACTTTTTTTTCTAAAACTGGTTTATTAGACTCTGCGGATTCTGTATGAAACTAGTTTCTTCCACTCAATTTGATCTAAAAATAATTTAGTGCATCTAATCTAATTTTGAATGCAATAACTGACCCTGACTCCACTATTTCCTGTGGCACTGCATATCAAGAATTCACCACTCTCTGACTAAAAACATATTTCCTAATATCTAATCTGGAACTTTCTTAAATTAATTTGTAACTGTTCCAACATGTTCTTATAGGCGGCTGTACTTTGAAAAACTTATTATAGTCTAATTTAGCCGTTTCCTTGATTATGTTATGAACCTGTATTAAATGACCTCAAATTCTTCTTTTTTCTAGATTGTAGACCGGTTTTGTTTAGATTTTTCTCATAATTATAATTCCGGAATCCCAATATAAGTTTTATGGTTTTTCTTTATATTCTTTCCTGTATGTTTATATACGAGATTCCAGAGTTACGATACGCAGATGACACAGTGATATTATCAAGAAGTGCAGAATGGATAGGGCAGCTACTTTCAGCCGTTAATGGACATAGTAAAGATCAAAACCTGTTCATAAACATAAATAAAACAAAGATAATGACCACCGACAAAACACAATGTCAACATAAATTTACAGTGGGTGGTGAAGAAATAGATCAGGTCAAATATTTTGAATATCTGGGCCCCAGAATTGACAAAAATGGCGACTGCTCGAAAGAAATCAGAAGAAGACTAGCTATGGCAATGCAGAGACTGAATAGCCTGAAGAAATTATGACAGAGCACCAACAAAATGATAAAAGTAAAAGTCTTGAGAGCCTGTGTTTTTCCTGTGGTAGCTTATGGCTGTGAATCAAGGACGATTACCAAAACTTCTAGAGAAGGAATCGAATCCTTCGAGTCAAAATGTTACAGAAAGATCCTCAAAATACGCTGGACAGAGAAAAAAAAAGAAATGTAGACATTCGGTAAGAGTTGAGCATAGAGGAGAACTGGTTTATCAATTCCATTTTAGCTAGAAAATGCAAATACTTTGGTCACAGCAAGAGACACAACGGTCTTGAGAGAACGGCGATGAAAGGTATGGGGCCAGGCAAAAGAGGAAGGGGTAGACCAAGAAGACGATGGCACCAAGATATCCAGGAATGCCTGGGTATGACTGTGGCGGAGGCTGGAGTTCTGGCAAGAGAACGAGTTTCTTTCAGACAGACTGTCATGGGAGCGACGTTCTAATAAGGACATGCTACATGATGATGATTGATGATGATGTATGTTTATATCCGTTTTGCCATAAGAACTCCACACCTGATCACAGTACTCCAAACTAGGTCTAACTAATACTGTATACAGTTTGTTTATCACTTCCTTGCTCTAATGTTTAATGTTTCTTTTGATTGTACCTAACATTGCATTTGCCTTTTTCTCTACGATGCGTATGTGTGTGTGTGTGTATTTGTGTGTATTGATAGAGAGAGAGAGAGAGAGAAAGAGAGAGAGAGATAGTGAGAGATGCGGATCCGCCGTATGTTCTATTAAAAAGAAAACTACTATACTACAAAGGAACATATGATTAAAAACGTTACCGTTGTGGAACTGTTTGGCTTAAGGGACCATCAGATCATCCGTTGGAATCTTATAGCAAGGAAGGAAGTAAACATAAGTACACAAACATACAATTATTTCAAGACAGATGTTTAGAAGATGAAAAAGGTAGTGAACCACATAATCTGGAAATATATTTTCGGTGGAGCAGATGTTGAACAAGTATGAGATTGTTTCAAAACGGCTCTAGACAAGCTAAAAGAGAAATGTGTTCCATATAAGAAGGTAAACCCCAAGTGTTGTTGTTGTTATCTCATAACGGCTTAACAAGCCTGCTCCTGCCAGCCTAATGCCATTCTTATATAGATACATGTCTTCATCATTTATGTCACTGCTCCGTACAGTGTGTTGGCAATTGTCGCCAGTGCTTGTAAGAATATTTTCCTCCTGCCCGCAAGCAACTTGCATTCAATGAGTAGATGTCGAACTGTTTCATCAGGATGAGAGCGATGTCTGCACAAGGGCAAGTTCTGGGGATTGATGCGATTCAAGTGGCTATTGACTGTTCGAAACTGAAAGTTGAGACTTTGATCTCTTCTATGTAGTTTATTTATGTCATCGTTACTTTTTGGCTGGGATATTTCGCTAAACAGACTGCGACCTGTTGTTTGCAACGCCCACCTGTTCATCAAGATTTTCTAAGTATTATTCTTAAATAGATTTACTGTGTTGTTACTGCAGGCTCTATCCAATTGTTGTTTCGAGACTCCTGTTTTTTGCCAATCTGTCAGCCATCTGGTTTTCCCTAGTAGTCTACTTTGCCCGGGGATACATTGCAAGGTGAGATTAATCGCGTAGACAGTGATGATGTTGTTGATCGCCCTCCCCGCCAAGAATATCTCCTTTTCTTTGTATGGGGTGTTCTTCAGCGCATCCAGAACCAACTTGGAGTAACTAAAAATCACAAAATCCATCGGCAACAATCAGCCCAAGTCAAACTGTTGCTGCAAGTCTCAACTACTGTTTTTATAGCCTCGGCCTCCGCTTCATTATTTGAACGGTTTTCGCCGCATGAATCACAAAACTCGTATATGGACCCATCCGGGTATTTCATATGGATACGATACCCTGCAAAAGAGGTAGATTTGAATGCTGATGCATCCGTATAGATCATGACTGCCGATTTGGGGTAGGTAGAGACTGTTTTCAAGGCACATGTCTTCAGGATATTAGGTGTAGTCTCCTTGGTGGCTGTCTTTTCTGTCAAGGGTGTTTTTATGACTGGCAGGCAAAGATTTTTCCAAGGGAGTGGTCCAAATACCTATCTTCCGTTTGTTTCTCATCTGGTAGATGATGAATATTGCTTTCCTTTTCTGCTATATCCAGTGAGGACAATTGCTTCAGTCTTTTCTTTTGCTTCCAAGTGTCTATTTGTACCCTATTTGGATGGCCATTTTCTTGTCTCTTGTATCTCTCTACCGTCTCAGTCAGTGCTCCCTTTCTCCTGATATCTAGTGGTTCCAGGACGGCCTCTATCTTGCACGCCGCTGTAGGTGTTGATCTCAACCCCCCCCCCCCCCACCCCCACCCCCCCCCCCCCAAAAAAAATTACAGCTTGATTCTTCACCCAGTCAATAGATGAGATGTTATTTATACTCACAGTTATCTGTATGGGAAGGCTGTAGTCCATCGCCGGTCGTACATAACCAAGGTAAAGTCGCCGAAGAGTTTGTTTATCAGTCCCCAGTTCGTACTAGCAAGTCTTTTGATTAGGTTTAAGCGCTTGGCTGCTTTACTTCTAACATTGCAGATGTGGCTGCAAAATTGCAACTGCATGTCCAGTGTTACTCCCAGATAAACTGCGGTATTCTCTTTTACTAGTAATTCCCAATTCGTTTTGATGTTAATGGATCTCGTTGCTTCTTTATGACTGCGAGAGAAGATGGTGTATATGGGTTTCTGTGTATTTATCTTTAGTTTTCACAGTTGGCAGGATACAGAAATTGTTAGTAGCGCTCTGTTGATCTTGACTTTTGCTAAAATGGGATATTTCTCGGTGGTCCAAACGGCGAGATCATCAGCAAACAATGCCTTTGACACGTTTAGATGTCTAGTGAGGTATATAGATGAGAGCCCTATGGCAGTCCTTCTAACATTCTTGTAGTTGATGTTGCGCCTGCAAAGTTGGTATCTATGGTTCTGTTGGTCAGGAAGACCTGTATCCATTTGATCATCTTTCCTTCTATTTTCATTTTTCTCATTTTCATCAAAAGGCCCTTGCTCCAGACCTTGTCATACGCCTGATTTAGATCAATAAACAAGCTAGTGTGCTTTTTCCTTCTTGGAATCCATCCATCACATGCTGTGTAAACCTAAAGAGGGGATCATCCGTGCGGTGTCCACGTCTGAACCCTACCTGGTTTCTATTAAGTAGGTTTTCGCTTTCCAGCCACCAATATAGGCTATTGTTTACCATTCTTTCAACCACTTTACCTAAGCATTAGGTGAGCGACACAAGTCTATAGCTTCCAGGTGTTCCTGGTTGTTTTTCAGAGGTGTCTCATCTAAAGCAGAGGCGGATATGTTCAGTTTGAATTTAGATAAAATTCGAGAATGGTCTGAGAGCTGGTACATGAAGTTTAATGTAGATAAATGTATAGTCATCCACATTGGTAGATTCAATATGGAATATAATTACAGGATGGCAGAGAAAAATATTAGGAAGATAAAAAGGAAAGAGACCTAAGTATAATAATAGATCATACAGTTAGAGGGAGTGAGCAAATTCAGGTAGTAGCGAAAAAGGCAAATGCAATGTTAGGTATGATAAAAATACATTTTAAATATAGGAGCAAAGAAGTGATAGTTAAACTGTATAAAGCTTTAGTTGTTGTTGTTTGTCAATGCCCACAATGAGTAGATTATTCTTTGTGTGCGCCCTGAAAAGGACGGTAAGTGACGGGTTGCAGGAGCTTTCCTCATATCACGAGCGCGCTGATGAAGGTAGACGGGGTCCTCCAGGCGGCTGTGCTATGCTTGGCTTCATCTGCGTGTCGCTCACTACTACGGAAATCACGTCGATCCTCACCTTGTTAGCCAGATTGTTGTCCTCAACAACAGCCTGTTACCAGGACGACCAACGAGGAGGTCAGGTGAGGGTCTTGGCCAGTATATTTCGCTAACATTGTCTGATAAGTGTATTTTTGCTTGACCACAGCATAAGTTAAACTTATATTAGATTACTATGTTCAGACGTGCAACCCATATCGAAAAAGGGATTTGAATATGCTGGAAAAGATATAAGATGAGCGACAAAACTTAAAGTGAGATTCCTGAATGAGGAATGACTCAGACCAACCGGTCAACATTGCCCAGAAAAGAGAAGAATTCGAGGGATAAATAAACACACTTTTCAAAGTTATTGAACAAAAGGGCACAGTTACAAATTAAGTTCAAGATTAGATATTTGGAAATATTTTTTAGTCGGAGAGTGGTGAATGTTTGGAATGTATTGCCACACAAAATAGTGGGGGGAGGGTCAGTTAATTCATCCAAGAACGGATAGGACGCAGAGTTATTTAAGATCAAGTGGAGTAGAGGAAACTGGTTGTGTGCAGACTCTGTAGAGTCTTCTAAACAAGTTTAAAGAAGTTAAGTTAAGTTAAGTCATACGTTTTTATTGATTACTACATAAATATATAAAATATATATTGAAAATTATAAATTGAATACTTTTTAAACCAAACGTTCACTACCAACTAGTGTAATTGTCCCAATAGTTGAATTTATATATGTTTATATATGTTTATATATGTTTATATATATATATATTTAAAACCAAAGGCAATGGCCGACGTCCATCGTAGACGATGATGGCATAATTTATTTTGCTAGCGCTATTTTTAGTAAGGATTATCTGCGCGACTTTTTATCCTCACTCTCTCGTCTCGTGCCGCCGACCCCAGTGGCAAGTCAAAGACAAGACGACTAGGAGGCGACTACTAGATGCAGGTGACTCCGCATCAAGCACCCGTGAAAAAAGACGGCGGAGTCCAGAGTCGAACCCACACCACCTGATCACGAGGCCGACGGCTTAACCACCTCGCCACGGAATCCCATATATATATATATATATATATATATATATATATATATATATATATATATATATATATATATATATATATATATATATATATATATATATATATATATATATATATATATATATATATATAAATATATAATTTCTTCTCAATATGGAGTATAACCAGGAACCTGAACTGACAAGACGTCGTCGCGTGGTTTTTGCAGCCTCCACGTCTATTTACACGGTCCTGGACGGTTGTCATGACCAATACCTACGAGCCTCCCTCATCAAGTCCACTGTACTCCCTGCGATGTGCCACTGTGCCGAGACGTGGACATTAACAATATCACTAGAGGACAAACTGATAGTTACCCAGGCCTCCATTGAGAGACGCTTGGTCGGAATCAGTCTCCGGAACCAACGCATGCAAGTTCTCCACAATTCTGACATAAGACGATTGTCCCTGATGATGGATGTGGTAATCTATGCCGACAAGACAAAACACGGATGGACAGATCACATGTTGCGACGAAACGATGGTCGATGGAGCACAGCGACAGCAATCTGGTACCCCAAAGGTAAGAAGAGACCGCGGGGAAGCCCGCCAATGCGTTGGTCTGACTCCCTTGCTGTACGCTGCAACATTCAATTTGCCTCTAGAGGAGCACTTATCACGATATGGACTTCCGGCCCAAGACAGAGTCCGCTGGAGACGAAGTTAGGACCCGCATCTACGCCGAGTAACGGGTCATCAAGATCAAGATCAATATTAAGATATATATCGTCCATCGTCATCAATGAAGAGCGCCAATATTAACCTATGTAGTACTGCATCCGTAAGTATGTGAGTACGCTCGTGACGGATCAAGCCATTTGAAAACACCCCCCTCCCCCCTACCCACGTTATATGACACGACTGGCAAACATAATCTGCAGCTGCCACGGTTGTTCCCTCTGTTCAGACTTCCTGTATGCGTGTCTATCTTGGACTGCCTGAACACGGAGGCCCTCGCTCATTGCGTGTCTCTCTTGGATTGACTGAACACGGAGGCCCTCGCTGATTGCGTGTCTATCTTGAACTGCTTGAACACGAAGGCCCTCGCTGATTGCGTGTCTCTCTTGGAATGCCTGAACACGGAGGCCCTCGCTGATTGCGTGTCTATCTTGGACTGCCTGAACATGGAGGCCCTCGCTGATTGCGTGTCTCTCTTGGATTACCTGAACATGGAGGCCCTCGCTGATTGCGTGTCTCTCCTGGACTACCTGAACATGGAGGCTCTCGCTGATGCGTGTCTCTCTTGGATTGCCTGAACACGGAGGTCCTCGCTGATTGCGTGTCTATCTTGGATTGCCTGAACACGAAGGCTCTCGCTGATTGCGTGTCTCTCTTGGATTGCCTGAACACGGAGGCCATCGCTCATTGCGTGTCTATCTTGGATTGCCTGAACACGGAGGCCATCGCTGATTGCGTGTCTATCTTGGATTGCCTGAACACGGAGGCCATCGCTCATTGCGTGTCTATCTTGGATTGCCTGAACACGGAGGCCATCGCTGATTGCGTGTCTCTCTTGGGTTGCCTGAACACGGAGGCCCTCGCTGATTGCGTGTCAATCTTGAACTGCCTGAACACTGAATCCCTCGCTGATTGCGTATTTATTCTAGACTGCCTGAACACGGAGGCCCTCGCACATTTAAAGGCCGTTTCTTACCCACTCTTTCAGGCTAAACAATTTTGAGCCAGTTTTTCCCAGGTGTTAATGTCTGTTTTACAGTACTAGGGAAATATACCGATCATGATCTCAACCGATACCCTCAAAGTGCTCATGGACACAGGCTGCCTCACTGCATTCTGGCCAATAAATGAGTGATCAACACTGTGATCCACACAGGGTGGAGTTTACTGAATAGCCTCCATTTCCACTGTAGATAGGAAGGCCCCTGTCTACCATCTTAAGTACGCTTCGAGATGTAAGAAGAGTCACTGTAACCTGCTACCAAAGAAACGTCAACTCAGCAGGAGTAGCTTTCAACAAAGACACCAACAGCGCGTAACTCATATTCGGCTGCCTGAATTATGATCAGTGACCCATATCTGGCCAAGACCCTATTCTATCTCTAAGTGGCGGCCCTGGAACCAACTGCAACGACGATCTGGCTATGTGGACCTCTGAAAAGAATCTCACCATAACAAGAAATCGGATGCAGCAGGTCCTAACATCGCTGGAAGAGTGGGCGAACTCATGGCTGGTCAAAATAAACGAGGAAAAGACCACATGTACAATATTCTCGCTGGCAATCAAATCCCAAAACACCAAATTAAGTCTAAACGGCAAATACCTTCAGCCAAACGACAACCCAAACTATCTGGGAGTCACATTTGATCGGCGCATGACATGGAAAAGTCAGATCGAGAGAAACCGAATGAGAGCCAGAGAAAGAATGGCAATCATGAGGAAACTTGCTGGCACAAGCTGGGGAGCAGACGAAAGTATACTAAAGAAACTGTACACTGGAAGAGTGAGACCAGTTCTCGAGTATGGCATTGCGGCATGGACAACAGCAGCAAAGGCGAACTTCGATAAAGTTGGCAAACTCCAAAACTAAGCCATGAGAGTTATAACAGGAGGCATGAAGTCAACGCCAATTGTAGAACTTGAAAAGATTACAAAACTGCAATCCATGGCCGACAGAAGAGACTGCAGAGCCCAGCTGCAATCAGAGAAACTCAGAAGACTGACTGACCACCCAAGGCACCAGAGACTAAACAATTTCGGAAGTGGGAAACTAAAGCGAAGAAACTTTGTAGAAATAGCCAAAGCAAAGATGCACGAAAAGCCCATGAACGCACTAACAACACCAAAGCCCATCCCTACTGTACGAAAACCTACCTGGAGGCAGCATATATTTCCAGAGGTGGTAGAAAATATACCAGGTATTGGAAACAAAAACTGCCAGTCTGAAAAAGGAAGAAGAGATACTATCCTGAGTTACATTAAGGAAAACTACCCAAGCATGGACTGGACCCATACATACACCGACGGTTCCGTAACAAATACAACACATTACGGAGGGGCAGGAGCATTCCTGAGCCTACCAAATGGGAGAACAATAACACTGTCATTCGCTACTGGAAAATACACAAGCAATTTCAGAGCGGAGGCAGAGGCACTGAGGGCGGCAGTGGAAGAAATGGTGACAGGTAAAAGGAATGAAAGCCATTTAGTCCTGCTTATAGATGCACTGCCGTAGTCACAGCACTGAAAAGCTAGAACAATACTAAACTTAATGATTTAAGAGCAGTACTCTGTCAACTATGCCAGCAGGCCGCATCAAAAAGAGTAGTGGTACAGTGGGTCCCATCTCACTGCAACATGCAAGGCAACGAGGAGGCAGACAGACTGGCAAAAGAAGGTGCAAGACTACCACAACCAGATACTAGTATGACATATGAAGAGTCAAAACGGCTTATTAGAGCTAGATACATGACCAAATGGGAAACCGAACATACTGGCTACACAAAAAACGATGCCTATTTCCAGTTGAACAGAAAAGAGCAGGTCGTGGTCTTGAGACTTCGCACTGGCCACAATAGACTCAGGTACCACCTATTCAATAAATTGAAGATAGGTGGCACCGACGAATGCCTGTGTGGTACCGGGAAAATGACCGCTGAGCATTTGCTGCAAAACTGCCCGACATACGAAGATCAGAGAGAGCAGATGTGGCCATCACCAGTGGCAACACTAGACAAGCTCTATGGCAGTATCGACAGCCTCAGGATGAGGGCTGCTTTTTTCGAAAAAATAATGGTTCCTGTCTGACTGCGTACGACGAAGAAAAAGAAGAACCAACTGCAACCATGCAGCCTGGCTAAGAGATTATGGATCGAAGAGGGAAGACAAACCCGATCCCAAAAATGCCTTGCTGAAATCGGATGTTTCGGGCCGACACAACGTCACAAACGTCCTTTTCAAGACGATCGCCCAAGAAGTAGAAGATTATGAAGAAGATAAAAAAGAAGAAGAAACTTGTTAACGTAGAAAAATTGTACTTTATCGAGACCAGCGGCAATATTCTTGCTGGTACTTATATTATACAGCACGTAGGGTTCAGTTCAGGTTCAAAGATGTGTGCAAACGTGATATGAAGGCCCTGGATATAAGTCTAGCATCCTGGGAAGACGAAGCTGCAGACAGATCCAAGCGGAGATGTACACTGAAGGAACACCTCACGCTTGACAAAGAGAAGCTCTTGCAAAACGGAGAAGTGAAAAGACAACCGCGCAAGGAGAAAACAAAAATCAAACAGCTAAGTCAGAAAAGCAAGTGGTCATTTTCACAGACGCCATCGCAGTGTTAATGGCGCTCAAGAACCAGCACAAAAATGAACTCGGTGGTCTGGCAGACTCATCGAACGCCTGTCCCAGTGCTTAAAAATATAGCACAGTCCAGTGGATACCAACCCACTGCCACATTCCAGGCAACGAGGAGGCAGACAGACTCGCCAGAGAGGGAGGAATGCTGCAGCAGAGTGATACATAAATCACATACATTGAGACAAAAGCATTCATCAGGGCAACGTACAGTGCAAAATGGAAAGAAGACCACCCTGGCCACATAGAAAACGATGCCTATCATCAACTTTCCAGACGAGACCAGGTGATCATTCTTCGGCTACGCACAGGTCACAACAGACTTAGATGCCATCTGTACAACAAGTTCAAGATTGGCACCACAGACCTTTGTGCCTGTGGCACAGCCACCATGAAGGCAGAACATATTTTGCAGTCCTGTCCACTGTATACCGACAAAAGAAGTAGCATTTGGCAACAGCCAGTGTCCTCCCACGAGAAGCTGTACGGAAGTGTACATAGCCTTAAGTCGACTGCTGCCTTCGTTAGAGTCATTGAAGTTGAGGTCTGAAGATGAACGAGGAAGAAGAAGATGAAACAGCTAAGTATACATTTTACTACTCCAAGTCGTATCATCCTATAGTAAGTCATGACTGAAAGGGGTTACTATAGTAAACTATAGGGCTCAGTTAGCAGATTGACATAGCTCATTATACATTACCTAAAATCCCATCTGGAGTTTTCGTAATATCGGTCTATCGATTATTGAAATATTGGAAATAAACTCGCTTGAAATATTCCCACCATCCTTAGGTGTACAAGTATATATCAGAACAGCTGTGAGGATTTAGCGGTCGCTCCTGCTTTTATAAACTCCTAGGACGTTTAACAATTTCATTCACCGGTCAAATGTTTGATTCTATTAATAGCTATATGAATTTCTTCATCTTCAGTTTTACCTCAGTATTCCTGGGAAGAAAGACTAACGTCTGGTCAGGCAAAATGTACTGATCAGACATATTAGTCAGGGTCAGGTAAAACATACTGTCCAAGACCCTCACCTCGGCTTCCTAGTAGCTCTCCCTGGAAACGGGCTGTTTTCATGGCAGCCTGGCTAACGGGGTAAGGGATCGACATCATCACCGTATTAGTGAGTGGCACGCAGATGAAGCCAAGCATAGCACAACCGCCCATAGGACTCCGGTCAACCTTCACCAGCACGCTCGGGATGTGAGGAAAGCTACTGCAACCCGCCTTTTCAGGGCGCAGACAAGAGTAACCTAATCATTGTGGGAATTCGCAAACAACAACAACTTCAGTGTTCCTAGATCGTCAATATCGTGCCTTCCACCACACCCTTATGACTGACTGTGTGTCTAGTGGTTGTTCGCAGTTTTCACATTGATCTATTATGGTTGCATTTGCAAGCTGAATAATTGAAAATCTTGAAAGGTTTCCTCTTTGTCGCGGTTTTATCCATATCCATTCGTAATGAGGGTGGCACATGGCAAATTATCACTCTAATGTCTTCACAGTTCATAACTGCGTGTTGTGGAAGCATCAACGGGAGGATGATCCCCAGTTTAGTCTTGTTGTTGTTGTTGTTGTTGTTGTTGTTATTCTTATTCTTCTTCTTCTTCTTCTTCTTCTTCTGCTTCTTCTTCTTCTTCTTTTTCTGCTTTTTTCTTCTTCTTCTTCTTCTTCTTCTTCTTCTTCTTCTTCTTCTTCTTCTTGTTCTTCTTCTTCTTCTTCTTCTCTTTAATTATGTTTAATGTCTACATATGAGGACCAATTATCTGGATAAAGGTGGCAGTAGTGGATAATTCTTCAAGGCTCCCTTAAGTTTTGTGTTCGGGTTCATCTCCTTGGGTCAGTACTCAGAACACAGTTGCCTAAGCATATCAGTCTTGTAGATTATGTTCGACTGTCTGTGTTGCTAGTCCGCATCAAATTTAGCCTATTTTAGCTATTAAATCTGTTATGTCCTGGCTCATGCGGACCAGGTTCACTTGCTCTGCTCGATCGAGACAGTGATAGTTGTCTCTTTTTTGATCGATTTTCTGTATAACTTGGATACGTGGTTTCTATTCATGAATGCTTTTCTTTGTTTTCGTGTCTGCTCTCGGTTTTTCTAACTTGTTTGCTCATTCGTTTCCTGGTATGCCACAGGGTGATGGTATCCATCGTAGTACTACCATTGTTGTATCTTCCAGTTCACCCAAGGATTTTCCAAGCTCTATCAAACTATCATTCTTGTGGGCTTGCAGAACTGACACTACATGGGTAAGGAGAACGAACTGATCACAATGGCTTGTGTTGTTTATTATTTTGACATCACAGATTAGTGCCTATACTTCGGCCATGTAAAATAAAGTAAAGTAAAATAACCCATAGCATTACTGCCGTAGGGGTGTGAGGTGTTAGCGATCTCACATTTCAAAGGCTCGGCTATATGAAGGCGGTAGCCATCTCCTCTCCCTCGCGGCTTTTACTTCCCGGACTGAACCGGTACCCATTTAAGGCTGGGTCGACCCGGGAGCCATTGCGGTCTTAAAAAACATTACCGCCTTAACTGGGGAATGAACTCAGGACCACTCAGTTGCGAAGCCGGCGCGTCAACTACTGCGCTACGCGGCTGCCTAGTCGGCCATGTAGTTTGGACATAATGTTACAGTGACTGAATTAGTTGCCAGTTTAGCGACAGCATCGACTTCTATTGGTACTGACTGCAATCAGATCAGGCAACAATCATTCGTATCCGGGTACCAATTGTTATCTTGAACAGTAATTTTAGAGCGGAGGCAGAGGTACTGAAGGCTGCAGTAGAAGCAATGCTGACAGGCGAAAGCAATGGAGGCCAGATAGTCCTGTTTACAGGTGCCCTGGCCATGGTTCCAGCACTAAAAAGCCAGAAAAATACTGAACTTAATTATTTAAGAGCAGTACTCTGTCAACTATGCCAGCAGTCCGCACCAAAAAGAGTAGTGGTACAGTGGGTTCCATCCCACTGTAACATCCAAGGAAACGAGGAGGCAGACAGACTGGTAAAAGAAGGTCCAAGATTACCACAACCAGATACTAGTGTGACCTACGAAGAGTCCAAAAGATTTATTAGGGGCAGATACATGGCCAAATGGAAAACAGAGCATACTGGCTACACAAAAAATGATGCCTATTTCCAGTTGAACAGAAGAGACCAGGTCGTGGTCTTCAGACTCTGCACAGGCCACAACAGATTGAGGTACCATCTATTCAATAAACTGAAGATAGGTGGTACTGACGAATGCACCTGTGCTACAGGGAAAATGACCGCTGAACATCTGCTGCAAAATTGCCCGACATACGAGGACCAGAGAAAGCAGATGTGGCCATCACCTGTGGCAACACTAGACAAGCTCTATGGCAGTGTCGACAGCCTCAGGATGACAGCTGCTTTCTTCGAACAAATTCAAGTTGACATCTGACAGTGTACGAAGAAGAAGAAGAAGAAGCAGAAGAAGAAGAAGAAGAAGAAGAAGAAGAAGAAGAAGAAGAAGAAGAAGAAGAAGAAGAAGAAGAAGGAGAAGAAGAAGAAGAAGAAGAAGTTATCTTGAACGAAAATAATCATACAATATCTGAGCTCAACCATACAATGGTAAGAGCTAATATAGTAACACACAACATGACTAACCATATACAAGCTTATTTATGTGGCAACCGTCCTCTGCCGCTCTCTTGGTGTTGTGAATATTGACAATATAGTCCCTCGTTTGCTGGTTCCAGTCGGATCGGGCAAGAGCCTGTTTGGTTGTAAGATACACCAGGACAGACCAGACAAGGCGACCTTGATACAATTTAAACATTCCGATGGGTTCTGACTTTCACTGTAAAAAATCATTATGTCCATATGTATTTGTATGTGTGTATGTATATGTGTGTGTGTGTGTGTATATGTATGTGTGTGTGGGCTGGGGGGGGGGGTGGGGGGTGGGTGATTGTGTGTGTGTGTGTATGCGTGCGTGCGTGCGCGCGAGTGTCTGTCTTTCTGTCTGTCTGTCTGTGTCTGTCTGTGTGTGTGTCTGTGTGTGCTCAAACAGACTGAGATGTAAATGAGTGTCTAGCTTACTGCTAAGGAAAAAGAGGCAAATAGGAAAATTCATGACAATGAACAAGAGGCAGCTAGGAAGATTCATGACAATAAACAAGAGGCGGCTAGGAAGATTCATGACAATGAACAAGAGGCAGCTAGGAAGATTCATGACAATGAACAAGAGGCAGCTAGGAAGATTCATGACAGTGAACAAGAGGCAGCTAGGAAGATTCATGACAATGAACAAGAGGCAGCTAGAAAGATTCATGACAATGAACAAGCGCAGCTAGGAAGATTCATGACAATGAACAAGAGGCAGCTGGAAAGATTCATGACAATGAACAAGAGGCAGCTAGAAAGATTCATGACAATGAACAAGAGGCAGCTAGAAAGATTCATGGCAATGAACAAGAGGCAGCTAGAAAGATTCATGACAATGAACAAGAGGCAGCTAGAAAGATTCATGACAATGAACAAGAGGCAGCTAGAAAGATTCATGACAATGAGCAAGAGGCAGCTAGAAAGATTCATGACAATGAACAAGAGGCAGCTAGAAAGATTCATGACAATGAACAAGAGGCAGCTAGAAAGATTCATGACAATGAACAAGAGGCAGCTAGGAAGATTCATGACAATGAACAAGAGGCAGCTAGAAAGATTCATGACAATGAACAGGAGGCAGCTAGAAAGATTCATGACAATGAACAAGAGGCAGTTAGGAAGATTCATGACAATGAACGAGCTGAGGCCTTTACCTCACAAGCACACATAGCGTTGACTGCACAATTTGATACATATGTATCCATGCAATGGAAATGCGGTGCTATAGAAAACTCCTAAATGTTACATATAAGGATCGTGTCACAAACGTAGACATCCGTCAGAGAGTTGAAGACGCTATTGGTCCTTTTGAAGATCTGTTCACAACTATCAAAAGACGAAAGATGGCCTGGGGCGGGCACGTCGCGAGGTCCAACGGAATTCCCAATTCGATACTCTTTGGATCCGTACTGGGACAGAGAGGGCGAGGACGTCCAAGGAAGAGATGGGTGGACAACATCACTGAATGGTCAGGCCTTCGTCCCGATGAGATACGTCAGGCGGCGACAGACAGAGAGGGTTGGCGTGGGATTATCATGTCTTCATGTGTGCCCCAACGACCTGATGGGTTATGGGATGAACTGAACTGATATATAGAATCCCCCCCTATTCACAGGATAGTCGGTCCGGGGACTAGTGTTGAAGTTGTCTGATCACGTGACGCCACTGTCATCTGTTTTCTGGCAGATCTCTTCCGGTTATCAGAAGTATGCGCCCCCCCCCCACCCCCACGCCCCTCTTCAATGTTCTGGCTCGCCTGTGTCATGTTTTTGTTTCTTGTTCACACTCTTCTACTTTTCTCCTGATTTTCACACTCCAGTTTTGCTACGACCTCAAGACAATCTACCTTTTTGTTCATGTTTTAGAACCGCACAATGCCATGGACACGATATGTGTAGTGCTTATTCTTTTATGAAGCTGAATATTGATGTGACGTGATGTTCTTAGCTTTTGTTTGTACTGGAATGTTCTTTTCCCCCTTACAGTAATCCTAGCTCTGATTTCGACTTCACAACAAGCTTTCTGTGTCTAACAAATGAACAACCTCTGTACTTGTTCATTGGACTGTCCCTCTTATTGGTAGATTATAGTGAGGGAGAAAGTGCGCCTGTCATCGACCTCACTGTCTGGTCCCAAGCTACCTTGTATCAGTGGCAAGACATGAGTCAAGACAACTGGGGACAACTCAGGATGCAGGTACTATGGTAATCTAGGCAATCTAGACAATCCTATTCTGATATTGATTTTGCGAGTTTGATTGGCTATATCCATTGTTGTTGTTTTGCTGGCATTTATCTTTCTACCAAAATGTCATGGCTTTGTCTGATATTGGTGACTGAGAGAGGAGGGAAGAGAGAAGAGAGGAGGCGAGGAAACGGAGAAGAAGAGGTGTGAAAGGAGAGAAAGCGGAGATGAGAAGAACATTAGAGGAAAAATAGAGAAAGGAGGAGAAGCAGAGGAGAGGATGAGGAGGAGAGAAAGGAGGGAAAGGAAAGAGCGGAGATGGGAGGAGAAGGAGAGGAGAATAAGAGGAGAAGAAAGGTAGAAGTGGAGAAGGAGAGAGAGGAGGAGGAGAGGAGAGCAGAAGGAAAGAGGAGAGGGGAAGGAGATAGAGGAGACGAGAAGGAGAGAGGCGAGAGAGGACAGGAGAAGCGGAGATCGGAGATGAGAGGAAAATGAGGACAGATGGAGAAGGAGAGAGAGAAAGAGAGAGAGAGGAGAATGAGAACAGAAGGAGAAGTGAAGGATATCGAGTGGATAGGAGAAAAAGAGGAGAAACATAGGCTAGGAGAATGAGCGACGAAGGATAGAGCGTGGAGAGAGTGAGAGAGAGAGAGAGCAGCTGAGAGAGAGAGAGAGAGAGTGTGTGTGAGTGAGTTGGTGTGTGCCTGTGTTGTTGTTGTGTGTGTATTTATATAAGTACTTGGGCTCAAATTACACGCAATCTAACTGCAATCCACTGACTGCTCTAGCATTTTAAAATAAATAATGGCTCAAGCATGTTAGGACTCCCGAGAGGACGAAGTAGGTACATCCATCGGTTTCTACACTCACCCCCATTTTCTGAGGGAGAATGAACACGTAAAGGTTTGTCCAGAGTACCGTAATGTCGATTCGTTAATGGAACAGAACAATTAGAACATATAGTTATTTATTGATGATGCGTTTCCGGTCTAGCGCTATATTATCTTTTTTTTTTTTTTTTGCTTAGATGTTTGCCTCACTAGTTTCTACTGGCGGAGGCGCGCCATTTTCCACCCCAGACCGTAGTCCATTGGGCGATATCAGGACGCATAAACCAGTGCTTGGATGCGTGTGTGTATCTGTATGTACCTAACCTAGTGTTTTCCGTGTTGCAGGAGTGTTTTCATGTCATTTGGCGGTTCGCTTGGATCCTTCCTGGTGGTTGGCAAATCAGATTTCCTTTGTTTTTTATTTATTTATGTTTTTTCTTTTTTTTTTTTTTTTTTTTTTTTTTTTCCGAGTTGAAGGTACTCTCGTCCAGATTCGGAGGTTCTGTCTTACGTTCGTTTTCCAGTGATTGTTGTGCCAAAAAGGGGGAATGGGTAGAATTATCTTAAGTATCTCATCTCACGGTGCCTTTTTTCATTTTTTTTTTTTTTTTTTTTTTTCAAATCATCATATATTTGCAAAAAATAGTGAAGATGCAATGAGATGATATGTATAAAAGGTGATCTATGGTATGGGATGATTATGAAGATGCCAAAAATATATAGAAAGGAAAGTAATTAAAATGAAGTATCGGATAATGAAAATAAATGATTCTTGGCTTGGCATGCGGTTCAACGATTTGTCGTCTTGTGATCGGCTAGGTGTGTTTCTTCGGGTCCATTGTCCTCTCTGGTGACGGCAGCGCAGTTCTGTTTTGATAAACGCTCCAGGTGGAAGAGATCCTTTGACACTTGAAGGAAAACCTGAATTTGTTGCACTGTACATTGTGCCCTCGGGAGATAACTGTGAGTGGAATGGTCTTCTTGGATATTTGGAGGAGGGTGTGTGTGGGTTTAGTGGACAGCGGAGGAGGAGGGTGGAATGGCTGCTTTAAGAGGTTGTAGCAGAGATTGCTGCCGGCTCCTGTCATCTCATGGAGGAATATAAAAAGAAAACACGCAGAAAAATTAGAATGTTCTTAACAAGATATTGCTGTACCCCGAACATGGATCCATAGATGCGGATACTGTACCTCGGTGTCCTATCATTTATCTTTATGAGTCTTTTTGTGACAAGGCTATGTATATTATATATTCTTATCTACGCGCTTAAAGGCTTAGCCCCATAAATAGGGGTTTATATGCGTGAAGGCCTTGGTATTATGTGGTTGCAATATGTTGACTAGTATGTTTTAAGGCCCGAGGGTAGATATGAAACAGATGTTGAAGTTCTAAGGCATTCTATAAAAATGTTGAAAGGGTATTGCTAATACTGAGTTGTGAAAGGATTGTCTTCCTTTGTAGGGAGGGAATAGAGTGTGCTCAGACATTCCCAAAATAGGATAGTTGTATAGACGAACAAAATTCCAGTGATCCCTCCAGACGTCATAACTGTGATCATATACCCTCGATAAGGGTCAAGATGCAGTTTAGAACTCTTGTAGCTCAATTTAGGTGGAAATGTTGATGGTTACCTCATGAGTAGTAGAGCACAGGGAGCGGAAAAGTGTCTTCGGAATGGATGACTGTCACTCCTCCCGTCAATAGTCGACATTTCTAATCAAAAATTTGTAATTAAATGTATAGGCGAATA
The DNA here is from genome assembly GCA_036924085.1 of Ariolimax columbianus. NCBI lineage: Eukaryota > Metazoa > Mollusca > Gastropoda > Stylommatophora > Arionidae > Ariolimax > Ariolimax columbianus. Next base: position 22,732,677 of record JAVGWX010000022.1, on the reverse strand, counting down.
TGAGCGTATAATTTTTATTATTATTATTATATTTTAATATTTAGTTTATTAATTAATGTTATATTTGTTTTTATTGGTTAATGAACTGGAAAGAGGCTCATGACACGCATTATCTGTGTGATTGAACATGTCGCTCCATTAAAAAATATGGCCTTTAAAGATCTGAGAGGAAGTTTGTAATGTATTCCAATTATTAAGTCGAAGACGAGTGAAATTGCTCCCACAACTATTCATAAAGGTAAATGACAAATATGATGTCACCCTGTGTAGGTAGAGTGTGGTCACAGATGTCCAATGAATTTGTATATGCATTACGCATATGCTTGTGCTCACCCAGGAAGCCTGTACTGTTATCACAAACCCTCGATAAGGGCACAGATACAGTTTTGGTAAACTCTTGCGGCTAAACAGGGATGTTAACGTGGAGGAAGGCTTTGTGGGTATGATTGCCCAAGAACTAATGAGGTTTTAGAAGTTGTGATTGACATTTCTCCTTCACAGGGTTGACTTCCTTTAGATAGTAGGCAGTTTGTGTGTATTAAAGAAGGTGAAAACCAACCTCGAAAATGTCTTATGTTTATGGGTTTTATACCAAGCTTTCCCGTGCTTGTAAGAGGATGTACGAGAGTATGATTTTTGGCACGACCGATTTTTGGCACGACCGATTTTTGGCAACAACGTAAAAGGCAAATTACAAATATGATGTCTCCCTGTGTAGGTAGAGTGTGGTCACAGATGCCCAATGAATTTTTATATGCATTACGCCTTTTCTTGTGCTCATCCAGGAAGCCTGTACTGTTATCACATACCCTCGATAAGGGCACAGATACAGTTTTGGTAAACTCTTGCGGCTAAACAGGGATGTTAACGTGGAGGAAGGCTTCGTAGAATGATTGCCCAAGAACAAATGACGTTTTAGAAGTTGTGATTGCCATTTCTCCTTACCAGGGTTGACTGTCTTTAGATAGTAGGCAGTTTGTGTGTATTAAATAAGTTGAAACTCAACCATAAAAATGTCTTATGTTTAGAGGTTTGTACCTAACTTTTCCGGTCTTTAAGAGGTTCTACGAGAGTATGATTTACGGCACGATCTAACCTTCAATAACGTGAAAGGTAAATTACAAATATGATGTCTCCCTGTGTAGGTAGAGTGTGGCCACAGATGCCCAATTAATATGGATATGCATTACGTATTTTCTTGTGCTCATCTAGGAAGCCTGTACTGTTACCACATATCCTCGATAAGGGCACAGATACAGTTTTGGTAAACTCTTGCGGCTAAACAGGGATGTTAACGTGGAGGAAGGCTTCGTAGTATGATTGCCCAAGAACAAATGAGGTTTTAGAAGTTGTGATTGCCATTTCTCCTTCACAGGGTTGACTTTCTTTAGATAGTAGGCAGTTTGTGTGTTTTAAATAAGGTGAAAACCAACCACGGAAATGTCTTATGTTTAGGGGTTTTTACCGAACTTTGCCAGTCTGTAAGAGGTTCTACGAGAGTATGATTTGCGGCACGATCTAAACTTCAACAATGTGAAAGGTAAATTACAAATATGACGTCTATATTATCTGCTTTCAGCTCTTGTCCTTCGTCCTTTCGCTTTCAGTCTGACATCACGTCGGCTATTTTAACCGCTTTTTGTTCCTGGTAAAGTGATTCGATCAAGTGAATCAAGCGCGTTGGGAACCCCATGTCCCTCATTATATTTTACAAGGCTTGGTGTAGAAGGCCATGCTTAGTTGGTATTGCACACATGTACAAACAAGACGGATGTGTCGGACCGAAAGGTGCAAATTACGCAGACAAGCTGTAAACTAGCGACACAACGCATTCGGTTCTCCGGATTACATCCTACTACTTGCAAAGCCTTGTTCGTGGCATGGTAGCGGGAGATTAAGAACGAACGTAGAAAAAGAAGACGAAGAGAAAGAGGAGGAAGAGGAAGAGGAGGAGGGAGAGGAAGAAGAAAAGGAAAAAAAGAAAAAGAAAAAAATAGAAGAAAAACAGTTCGTGCAGAAAAAAGTTGAATTTGATACTTATCAGACCATTTCAACTACATAGGTTTCATCAGGTCGTAAATAACTATTACTATTAGTTGCCCATCGTAAGCAAAGATGCCCACATAAACAGACGGTTTTGCATTGAAGATGTACGTTGTGCTGTATTTGGATTATAGTGAAGAAGAAACTGCGCCTGTCATCGATCTCAATCTCTGGTGCCAAGCTACCTTGTACCAGTGGCAAGACATGAGTCAAAACGACTGGAGGCAACTCAGGATGCAGGCATTCTGGTTCCACCTCCCGTGTGGGGTTCGAAAAGTCTACCGTTTATGTTCATCGCTTTGGGAGACGAGAGTGCCTGACCTCTCGACCACAGCAACCACCAGAAGAGTCTGCAGAGTCTGTAGACAACCAGTACTACATTCCAGTCATGTATTTTGGCCCAGAAGGGACCAGCGGACGATTGGGATATTCATACACACAGCAGACACACCCGCGCAGTCATGCTAGCGCTGTAGGGGGTCTGGGATGATAGATCTGGGCTTGTCATTGGCCAGCTCATTAATCAGAGCGCCAGTACTGATCAGGGAGGCTGACTTCACTAGTTCCACCCGTCTGTATACCACTCCGTCCGCCTCCACTCTGTGTTCTTTACTTGGAAATTCGCTGCCCCTGAGATGTGTATTATTGATGTTGCTGGATGATTTTCATTGATTTAATAGATTCTCTTCATATCTACGTGAGAACGGGTTGTGAAGAGAAATGCGTGTAAAGTTGACGACAAGGCGATACTTAGTTAGGTCTCAGTAGCATACAGCTGTCAATGGCGTAGATCACAAAATCCGGATTTGAATGGAGGGCGTAGAACGTTAAGCATAAAGAAAAGTAACGTCCGAAATAAATATCACACTGAATAATGAAGACAGTTGGGGATTCCGATGATCAAATACATTTCCAAAATTGATATCGATTGACGTTATGACCCAAAATATTGGAGGCATTCACGAGTTTGCGTTATGTTTCTCAACCTTCTTTTTTAATTTACCCCAAATGACAATATCACTCCCGTTGCGGTCAACTAAATACGACTCGGTGGAATACATGTGGCCCGTAATACTAATGTTTGAGCCACCATCATCCCAAGAGCTGTACTGTCAGCATTGTGGTAGCTTCAAGCTACGTGTGTTGTGTATTTCACTTGATGATTCTCTTGTAGCAGGCTACAGTGGCTTTTATTATATGCAAGTATGTACTGAAGAAGGTAGATATAGGTCCTTCTGGATGTAGAGGAATCTCAGTAGGCTCGCTATTATCTGGGTCACAGAGCCGATCCTCGCCTTGGCTAGACCGCACTACCACAACCTGTTTCCAGCAGAGACGTATACTCAATGTGTGCTAGGTTAGCGCCGCACGCCCAAGTGGAACTCCTTAAATGTATTTTTAATAGTATGTTATGAGAGTATTTGTATTAATCAAAAGATAAATAATTTTGCAATGTTTTGTTAAATGTTGTTCCTGCACATAAAACGCCATTAAGTATTCAAGGGAGAAAAGAGTTGCGGGAAAGAAATATGGGGTCTTTACTTGCGTGCGGCTGGAAACGTTGCACCACAATTCTATGTTAAATATGAGTTTGAAAAAGAGCGGGAAGGATTTTGGTGGCTTGATTTTACCATTAGACTAACCATTGACACGTAGGCGCCAAATGTCCAGCACGCAGTTAGATTCAACATGAGAGTTCTGCTTATATAACCACATTCTATAACATCCGCCTTCAAAGTAAACTGACTAATATATAGTCCTGAATTCAAAGGGTTGCCTATTTTGTAACTTGTTAATAAAGTTTATGAGAGACAATGAATTAGAATAAAGTTTATGAGAGACAATGAATTAGAATAAAGTTTATGAGAGACAATGAATTAGAATAAAGTTTATGAGAGACAATGAATTAGAATAAAGTTTATGAGAGACAATGAATTAGAATAAGGACTGAAAGAACTGTACAAATTAAGGGAACTTGTTCTTACTATTCCGAGTACTACAAGTTCTGTAGCACGCCCATTTTCTGCTTTGACGCTGAATAATATCTATTGTAGTTGCACTCAGAGTCAAGATTGTCTGAGTGGCTTGAGTCTAATTTATTTACAACAATCAAATGTTGCAAAACGAAGACTCATTTAACCTGGACAAAGAAGGGAACAAGCTATGGAAGCTAGTCAGAGCCATGAACGACGAAACCCCGTCAAATAAACAAATTACTATCAAGCAGGGCGAGAACTTGATCACAGGTAAGAAAGCCGCAAACGCATTTGTCGATCACTATGCCAGAGCAAACCACATCGAGGTCCCTGCAGATAAGCATACAGACATTAGCGAAGAGCTAAAGGGACACGAAAACATAAATACGGCTCCTGAAGAGCACATGATGGCCAAACTAACAATGCGCGAAATGGAAGAGGCTATGAGAACACTAAAGAAAAGGAAATCTCCCGGAAAAGACGGGATAACAAACGAAATGCTGATGGGGCTGGGCCAAACAGCGAAGAAAAAACTACTATCAGTCCTGAACCAAAGCTGGAAAAGGGGTATTGTACCCCAGGCATGGAAAGATGCAATACTGGTACCAGTACCAAAAACAGGAAAGGACAAAACAGATCCAAATGGATACAGGCCCATAAGCCTACTGAGCTGTGTCGGCAAGCTGATGGAACGGATGATAAACACCAGACTGATGTGGCATCTGGAAGAAAAACGAATACTAATTCCACAGCAAGCCGGCTTTAGACAGCACAGATCCACTGAGGACCAGGTCATCCTCATAGCCCAGGAGATAGAAGATGCCTACCAGGCACAGAAACACACAGTAGCTGTTTGGGTGGATCTGGAAAAGGCATTTGACAAAGTCTGGAAGGATGGACTTAGAGTCAAGCTAAGAAGAAGTGATGTCTGTGGGAAGATGTACAAGTGGATCAACCACTACCTCAAACAAAGAACGGCCAGAGTCCAAGTACAAGGGCAGATGAGCAAAAAGGTGACACTCGAGCAGGGAGTACCCCAAGGGGGAGTATTGTCACCCACACTCTTCTTGGTATATATAAACGATATTACAGAGAATATACCAAGAAGAGTCCATAGCTCAATGTTTGCAGACGATCTGGCTATGTGGACCTCTGAAAAGAATCTCACCATAGCAAGAAATCGGATGCAGACGGCCCTAACATCGCTGGAAGAGTGGGCGAACTCATGGCTGGTCAAAATAAACGAGGAGAAAACCACGTGCACAATATTCTCGCTCTCATTAAAACCCCAAAGTACCAAATTAAGTCTGAATGGCAAAATCCTGCAGCCAAACGACAACCCAACCTATCTGGGAGTCACATTTGATCGGCGCATGACATGGAAAAGTCAGATTGAGAGAAACCGAATGAAAGCCAGAGAAAGAATGGCGATCATGAGGAAACTTGCTGGCACAAGCTGGGGAGCAGACGAAGGCATACTAAAGAAACTGTACACTGGAAGAGTGAGACCAGTTCTCGAGTATGGCATCGCGGCATGGACAACCGCAGCGAAGGCGAACTTCGATAAAGTTAACAAACTTCAAAACCAAGCCATGAGAATTATAACAGGTGGCATGAAGTCAACGCCAATTGTAGAACTCGAAAAGATTACAAAATTGCAATCCATGACCGATAGAAGAGACTGCAGAGCCCAGCTGCAGTCAGAGAAACTCAGGAGACTGACGGACCATCCAATGTACCAGAGACTAAACAATTTGGGAAATGGGAAACTAAAGCGGAGAAACTTTGCAGAAATAGCCAAAGCAAAGATGCACGAAGATCCCATAAACGCACTAACAACACCAAAACCCATCACTACTGTACGAAAACCTACTTGGAGGCAGGATATATTTCCAGAGGTGGTAGAAAATATACCAGGTATTGCAAACAAAAACTGCCAGAGTGAAAAAGAAAGGAGAGACACTACCCTAAGCTTCATAACGAAAAGCTACCCAAGCATGGACTGGACCCATGCATACACCGACGGTTCTGTAACAAACACTACACAGAACGGAGGGGCAGGAGCATTCCTGAACCTACCAAATGGCAGAAAAATAACACTGTCATTCGCTACTGGTAAGTACACAAGCAATTTCAGAGCAGAGGCAGAGGCACTGAGGGCGGCAGTGGAAGAAATGGTAACACACAGTGAAAATGAGAGCCATATAGTCCTGCTGACAGATGCGCTCGAAGTAGTCACAGCGCTAAAAAGCCAGAAAAACACTGAGCTTAATGACTTAAGAGCAGCACTCTGCAAACTGTGCCAGCAGTCCGCACCAAAAAGGGTAGTGGTACAGTGGGTTCCGTCACACTGCAACATCCAAGGCAACGAGGAGGCAGACAGACTGGCAAAAGAAGGTGCAAGGCTACCACAAACAGATACCAGTATGACGTACGAAGAGTCAAAACGGCTTATCAAAACCAGATACATGACCAAATGGGAAACCGAACATACTGGTTACACCAAAAACGATGCCTATTACCAGTTGAACCGAAGAGAGCAGGTCGTTGTCTTCAGACTTCGCACTGGCCACAACAGACTGAGGTACCACCTATTCAACAAATTGAAGATAGGGTGTACCGACGAATGCCCGTGCGGTACTGGTAAAATGACCACTGAACATCTGCTGCAGAACTGCCCGACATACGAGGATCAGAGAGAGCAGATGTGGCCATTGCCAGTGGAACTGCAAGACAAGCTCTATGGTAGTGGCGAGAGTCTCAGAATGACCGCCGCTTTTTTCGAGAAAATAATGGTTACTGTCTGACTATGTACGCAGAAGAAGAAGAAGAAGAACACTCATTTTGTGATTTAGTGATTGAACAGTTTTTGGGTTAAAAAAAAAAGGAGGATGGAATTAGTATACAAATGAAAAATGTTGAAAGAATTATTTTCAAATAGATCTTCATTAAATGTATACAGCTATTCAGTATTCAATGTGGTGTTAAACATATGTATGGGGTCAAGATGCTGAGCAGCGCATGAGCTGCAGTGGTCAGCGACTCATAGCTGACTACTAGCGTCAGGGCCAGCGAACCAACGCTGCCAAGACCCTTCTACACCTCCACGCGGTGATCCCGGATAACAGGCTGCAGCAGGGCAGACTGGCTAAGGAGAAGGAATCGAAGAGGGAATGCTAACCCAGTACTCAAAAAATGCTTGCTGAAATCGGATGTGTTGGACCGGGGAGCAGACGAAAGTATACTAAAGAAACTGTAAACTGGATGAGTGAGACCAGTTCTCGAGTATGGCATTACGGCTTGGATAACTGCAGCAAAGGAGAACTTCGATAAAGTTAGCAAACTCCAAAACCAAGCCATGAGAGTTATAGCAGGAGGCATGAAGTCAACGCCAATTGTAGAACTCGAAAAGATTACAAAACTGTAATCCATGACCGACAGAAGAGACTGCAGAGCCCAGCTGCAATCAGAGAAACTCAGAAGACTGACTGACCATCCAATGCACCAGAGACTAAACAATTTTGGAAATGGGAAACTAAAGCGGAGAAACTTTGCAGAAATAGCCAAAGCAAAGATGTACGAAGATCCCATGAACGCACTAACAACACCAAAGCCCATCCCTATTGTACGAAAACCTACCCGGAGGCAGCATATATTTCCAGAGGTGGTAGAAAATATACCAGGTATTGGAAACAAAAACTGCCAGACTGAAAAATAAAGAAAAGATACAACCCTGAGGTACATAACGAAAAACTACCCACGCATGGACTGGACCCATGCATACACCGACGGTTCTGTAACAAACACAACACAGAACGGAGAGGCAGGGGCATTCCTGAGCCTACCAAATGGCAGAAAAATAACGCTGTCATTGGAAACTGGAAAATACACAAGCAATTTCAGAGCGGAGGCAGAGGCACTGGGGGCATCAGTAGAAGAAATGGTGACAGGTAAAAGGAATGAAAGCCACATAGTCCTGCTTACAGATGCTCTGGTCGTAGTCACAACACTAAAAAGCCAGTAAAATACTGAACTTAATGATTTAAGAGCAGAACTCTGTCAACTATGCCAGCAGTCCGCCCCAAAAAGAGTAGTGCTACAGTGGGTTCCATCCCACTGTAACATCCAAGGTAACGAGGAGGCAGACAGGCAAAAGAAGGTGCAAGACTACCACAACCAGATACTAGTGTGACATACGAAGAGTCAAACCGGCTTATTAGAGCTAGATACATGACCAAATGGGAAACATAACACACTGGCTACACAAAAAACGATGCCTATTATCAGTTGAACAGAAGAGAGCAGGTCGTGGTCTTCAGACTTCGCACTGGCCACAATAGACTGAGGCACCACCTATTCAACAAATTGAAGATAGGTGGCACCGACAAATGCCCGTGTGGTACCAGGAAAATGACCGCTGAACATATGCTGCAAAACTGCCCGACATACGAAGATCAGAGAGAGCAGATGTGGCCATCACCAGTGGGAACATCAGACAAGCTCTATGGCAGTGTCGACAGCCTCAGGATGACGGCTGCTTTTTTCGAAAAAAAAAGTCGACGTCTGACAGCGTAAGAAAAAGAAGAAGAAGAAGGATGTGTTGGACCGAAAGGAACAAATATCGCAGTCAAGCTGTAAACTACGACACAACGCATTCCGTTCTCTGGACTACATTCTGCTACTTAAACCCTTTCAGGGTATGGTAGTGGGAGATTGAGAATGAACGAAGCCAAGCCAAGCCAAACATATGTATATATATTTAAAGAAAGGTCCTCAAAATAGCCCCCCCCCACCCCCCCCCACCCCCCCAAAAAAAAAGAAAAAAAAAAAAAGAAGAAGAATGCAGAATAAGAATTCGATAAGAGTTAAACATAAAGGAGAACTAGTTCATAAATTCCATCATGAACAGAAAAGTGAAATACTTTGGTCACATGAAAAGAATCAACTGTCGTGAGAAAAGGGTAATGGAGTGTTCAGAGGCAAAATCAAGAACGAGATGGTACCAAGATGTCAAGGACTGTGTGGACATGACTCGGGAGCAGGCTGGGTATTTGGAAAGAGATCAAGTTTCGTTTAGGCGAGCTGTGATGGGAGCGATGTTCTGCAAAGGACTTGCTACAAGATATGTCCCCATACCCTCCGCCATCTTGCACAAATATACGAGTAACTTTTCATCCAGCACTATTTCCTGACTAGATCCGAAACAAATTTGCTTCTCCCCCGCCCCCTAACTACTCGCTTTAGGCAGACTCTCTTCTTTTTCCTTGTACCTTTTCCCCTCCAGGCAGGGCATAAGCGTACAACTGCAGTTATCCCTTTAGGAAGCCTCGGCCAAACCAATTTGAGAGTGATTGAAGTAATAGTTTCTGTAACAATTTGTTTCACACGATGAAGTTGCTAGCCCCATGCACAACTTTCTTTACTCGCCTTGAAGGACGTGCATTGTGGTGTAGGGGTCCTATTCTTTCGTGCCCAGTAGGGAAACAAGCGATTTTCTCAGGACTGGATAACAAATGTGGACAGCCACCGGTTGAGGAAGACAATCCTAATAGAAACCTGACATCGGAATTATTGGGCCAAGGTTAAAAGAATCAAAGCATCACAATTTCTCTTGATCAGGGAGCTCCGAGCAAAATGGAGGCGGCACGGCGCTAATCCCGTGGAGTCCTACTGGGTTGTGAGAATGATAGGTCACATGTCTCTAAACGATGATTTCACTTAGTCACATCTCTTCTACCTAGAGGCTGTAGAGGTCTTCGTACAATCGAATGTGGATACTAATAGGTGATTGGTCTTTTGTATTTTTGCTCGAGGGATGAGCCGCGTTCTCTTTTCCTTCATGAAGGCCACCAGTGGGTAGACATTTCGTACCTTTTGAATTGTTGCCTTGACATCGGCTTACAGTTTGATCTTTTAAATTTTGAATTTTCAATGATTCTTTTGTGTGCACAAATTATACACGGGACCTCCGAGTTATCATTCATCTACGATAAGACTAACTTGATCTTTTAAATTTCAACGGCCAAGATTCTTTTGCGTGTACATCGTGTACACGGGACCTCCGAGTTTATCATCCATCTACGATAAGACTAGACAACTGTCTCTCCTCCCTTGATATCAGGGGACGCTTGAAACTTGCTGAATTCGCACATTCTATCGTTTCATGTTTTCCTTCGTTTCTTGAGAGACGAGCGCCTTACCTCTGATCTTCCCCTTCCCCCCCCCCCCCTTTTCCCATGTAAATTATACTGCTTAGAAATCACATTTTATCACCACTATCATTCCTTGCATCAATAATCTATGGCTGACTGTTGCTTTCCTATCGAAATATCAAGTTGGCATATTCGAGTATTGCAAACAACATAATTAGAAAAAGACGACATGGACAACGGCAAAAAAGAAAAAAAAATAAGAAGACAAAGAAGAATGTACGAGTTTTTCAAACTTAAATAAAAATAACTCATGCTTTAGGATTACATTTTCATATTGATCAAGAAGAGAACAATACGTGTTCAAGTTTAGGGAAAAAACATGAAATAAACAACCAGCATATCTGTCTTCCCCGTGTGGAAGACAAACTTCAATCTGCGGAACTATTACTTACGTAAACTTGGATTGGTTGAATGAAAACTTGGACTTAAGGAAGTTGGAAACTTGAGATTAGAACCTTAGGTTCCACGTTCTGTATACACTTCCGAACAACGATATGAAGTCACACCAAAATTGCGTCGTTTCTTTTTGTCTGAAACAATTACTAATTGAAATAGGATAATGTCCAAATTGTCGATGATTCAACTAAGTATTATAATAGATGAATACATTGAGAGTAAAGTGCTTGTTCTTACATGGTATTACACGAAAAGGAACATTACAAAATTATAAATTACTACATACATTTCTTCTAACAACGTTTTTATACTGGGTTAGAAGACTATGCAGAGTCTGCAAACAAAGTTTCATTTCCATTTCCTTTCTCTAAAATCTACGTGCATTCAATCTTTTCTTAAATGCATTAATTGACCTGCCTCCAGGATTTCCTGTGACAATGCATTTCAAGCATTCACCACTCTGTAACCCAAAAATATTTTCTAATATCTAATCTGGACCTTTCGTTATTTAATTTGTAGATGTTTGTATTTTGAAAAACTTGTTATAGTCGAATGTATCCGTTCCTTTGATTATCTTATGAACCTGTATTGTTAACCCGAATTCTTCTTTTTTCTAGACACTAGGCCGGCTTTTCTGCATTTTTTCTCATAACTGTAGTTCTGGAATTCCCCTATCAGCTTTGTCGCTCATTTTTTTAATCCTTTCCAGCACGTTTATCTCTACGATAAGAACTCCACACATGTACACAGTACTCACATCTAGGTCTAACTAATGCTTTATACAGTTTGACTGTCACTTCCTTGCTCATATGCTTGTGCCTGAAAACCCTCCTATGCTTGTTTAACCAACTCTAACCCAAAGGATAAAATATATTTTATAATATATTTGAGACATACACGAATATGTCGATTACATAAACATATTTTGTACATAGATACCTTTAAAACGATAGTACTGCGTATTTGCTAATCCGGTTTCATCGTGCTGTGGTTATACAAAAATCCATTCCTTTCTAGTACGTCAATCAATTTAAATATTAATCGGTCTTTAACATCCAATCAGGGCGACTCTATCTCGTCCAACCTTTACTCTGCATGCCTGACAGTCGACGATGCGACGTTGCGGCTGAAGTGAGTGTGGAATCGACATACATGGGCGATAACTCAATCCCCTTAGAATTGCTGACGATATCACACTCATCACAAAGACACCACCTGAAACTATACAGATGCTAGCATCGCTGGAAGTGAAGTGCAAGAAAGCGGGTATAGGAAACACGAAAGCTATGCATGCGCAATCGCTTCGCGGGGCCCAGTTCCGTGCTCCTACACGAAACACTACTGTTTCTATTTATAAGAATCAACGTCACTGCACTCCGGGCATACCATTAGGTGCTCATTATCTTTCAGTACATGGTGTAGCGTCTGGATACTGATGGTTACTGTAGCTCGTTGGTTGTACACTCTCCTGCTCCGTCCTCTCATCAGTCGTTTATTGATTGATTTAACAATGTCAGTCCTATCCAACGTCATAGTGCACATAATGGGAGCTTGCGAAGCCAAGATGTCCGCTATTTTGTTGCCCTGAACCCCAGCATGACCAAGAAAGTAGATCCATGTCAACCCTTGGAGGTGTGAGGCCTCAACTGCTGCTATCCACTCGCACCTAAGCCTCCCTTCTGTACCGTCTGAAGTACGACTTGCGCGTCTGTCACGATGACTGCCCTTGTTAAAGCGCTCACATATAGCTATCTAAGGGCTGAGATCACTGCTTCCATGTCCATTCTCAACCTGGTTATTGTTGACATGCATGCTCCACTCCGCTCAGCTCTGATGTCCCACTGCGCAGCACCGATCCGTCATATAACGGCACCACTATCCTGCGTATTCTCAGTTATCAGTTGATTCACCTCAAGCTATGTTCTACCGTTACTACATTCTCTACATTTCTTGCCTAAGGCTATGAGGACACTGGTACTCCATCATTCTATCACTAGTATGGGCCCATTCTTCTGTCTTGGCTATATCCTCAACTGGCGTGACGTGTCCGATTGTTTTCTCAGCCTGTACCATTCATGACGTTCCTCTCTTGATCCGTGTATATTTGAGATCCTACTATACAGAGAGTGGCCCGTGCCACGCATATATGCTCTGACCTACGCCAGTTCAAGTCAGGATGTCACCGATAACAATACCAACATGTATCGCACCTTCGCAATCGGGGTATCTCTAGTGCAATCCAGATCCAGTCGCATACCTTCATTCTGGATGCATTCCAACCTTTCACACTGTGTTCTGGGTAGTGTGAGGATGCCTAGTCTGTAATTAATAACCAATAGCACAGCCTGACGAAATAGGATGAGCAGAAGACGCTATTCAAAGTTAACAGCATCCAAAGTCTTGAGTGCTCCTAGCTCTCGCTTGCATCTTTATACGGTCTGGTCAACATGTCAATAATATGAGAGACTACGATTAAACGTCACTCCGAGGTATTTCAACCTGTCGCACATGTCAATGGTGCGTCAATTTTCGAATTTTTACAATAGTCAGTAGGTTTTTACAGTATCCTAACTCCTTCCTAACAATTTCAAGAACACTCTCGTTTGAAACGCGATCCAGATATGAAATGCAAAGAATTCATCGCAAGCATCTCATTTCCTTTTTGCAAATTTTACATTCTAGGGCAGCCGTTAAAGTTCAAGTCTCACACACGTAGAGGTATACCGAGATGACCATTGTATACATTAAAGTCAGCTTCGATTTATGGTTAATGTTCTTGACTTTCCAGATTATTCACAGTCTGGTCATGGCGACCATGGCTAACACTGTTCTTGGCTGGATCTCCGCTCTAGACCTCTCTACATTCATTTCTGCTCCCAGATATTTGAACCGCGTAACACTTCCCAGATGTTCACCTTTGACAATAATCGAATTAAAAATACCCTCAGGGTTGTTGACAATAATCCTGCTCTTCTCTGCACTGATTTCAATCCCACATTTCTGGGCAGCATTGTCCAGGTTTGCGATTAGCCTGGCATTAGCCAACTAATGAATAAATAAACACGAAATAAAGAATGACACCATTAATACCTGCGGTCAGCAGACTTTTGCCTACAGACCAAATCCAGCCTACCGCCTTTTTATGTTTAGGCCCTCGAACTAAAAATTTATAATATATTTCCAAGTTCGCCATTATATCGGATCAACTTAATGCTGCAAAGTTGAGGACATTGCAAGCAAAACCAATAACCAATTTTAACAAGGCAAATGATTTCGAGAGGTTCTCTTTAACTCTTGATGAGTCGACAGCCGTTACTGTTACTGCTTAGTTGCTGCTGTTTATTCGAAGCGTCAATGCTGAGTTTGAAGTGAATGAAGAACTAGCTTCTATGAAACGTTTGCAAGTGGGCGGCCCGCGACGTATCGCACTTGGCGCAGGATAGACGACTTAAGCTCCCCACGGCGCTTAACGGTACAGGTGGAAAGAAAACTAACTGAATAGTATGCGTGGACAAACTGCAGGCAAAAATATTTTCAAGGAAGTTGAAAAGACATGAACAATGTTAAGTCTGAAGTGGAATCAGCTAAAACGTGTCAGAACGGATGGTGGTAAAAGAATATGTGTACAACAGACAAATGTCTTTGCTGGAAATATTTACGAACCTTGTAAAAATACAGTGTCTTCAAAGCCTTTGGTTATTTTTTCCTCTCTGTCGTACGACATTGTTCCCATTGCTCAGACAGTCCAGGGTTTGTAGGCTGAGGACCACATGCCGCTTCACCAGTGCTGTCGCCACGTCGTATGCTGGCTGTGTTTGCTTATTTCACCGCCAGTAGAAAAACAACATATGCCTTTTTGGGGGATTCGATCCGCTGCGCTGCTTCCATGTCGTGAGGCAGGCATCGAAACCATTCAGCCCCATGATCATCGCCTTTGGTTATTCCCTGCATTATTCACTAGCACGTACAATAATGGACATATTTGAATCTGTGCACTTAAACCAGCTGTGTTAACGGGTACTTTCATTCTCTCTCGTAGAGTCAACTATCGCAAGTTCCATGATTTTTGTACCACAAATGGAAGCTGAATATCCTGACTTGTCTTACCAAACATAAATTCTTTTTTTTCTTTTGTTTTACTGCCCTTGCCATGAGGCACCGCAGAGAGGTGGGATGCGTAGATTTCTAGTTGTTGCCAAGTGGGAGGATTGTGCTGTCATTAAATGTTACTTTCTGAGAGTGTCAGAGACACCTTCGATCCATTGGCGCCGTTGTCTGCCTCTTGCTCGTGACCGGAGACCTGCATATGATATGCTCTTGATGCATGCTGGTCATGATGCACTGTGACCAAATGACCAAATTACTTGATTTGTTGAGAGTCAATGTAGGCACTAACTGGGGTTTTTCCTACTATCTGCCTCAGCGTGGTGTTGCAGATTCGGTCACGAATTTTCTTTCCGGCTGCACTTTTCACACCACACATCTCACAGTTCTGGATCTTACTAGTAAGGACCAAGATTGACATTGGTAACACAATGTAAGAATAAATAGTGTATTTATCAGCCTCTTCTTAGTTGAAAAAAGCACTCTAGGGTGTTTCAAAAATGGTACAATTTGATAGTGGACGCTGTTGGCCGTCTGAATTATATGTGCAATTACTATGTCCTTCTTT
This sequence comes from Ariolimax columbianus, assembly GCA_036924085.1. Classification (NCBI taxonomy): domain Eukaryota; kingdom Metazoa; phylum Mollusca; class Gastropoda; order Stylommatophora; family Arionidae; genus Ariolimax; species Ariolimax columbianus. The sequence goes on along the minus strand of JAVGWX010000022.1, from coordinate 22,717,378 downwards.
AAACCTCGTTTTCCAGTTTTTCACTGTTGTCTTCGACACACTTTTGTCACCATACACTACCTGCATTCTGCGATGAATGTCAACTGGTCGACATCCTTCAGCTGCTAGAGACCGAATCACCGATCGCTGATCAACTCTAGACGGAGTCCGTATCACACCGCCATGTTTTCAACGGTCTGCTAATGAAACTATGATTCGGAGAATTACGAAATTTTGCAAACTTGACGGTTGGTATGTGCTGTTTACACCAGAAGTGACGCCATCGCGCATCGTACTAATGTTCACTTGTTGCAGTTTGGTCCGGTTTCATTTGAACACGTTTCGTATAACAGGTTCCATGCAAAGCTGATTAGAAGCAGACTAAAAGAGGACTATGAATAGTATAGTCTGAACAAGTTGATCAGAGCAGCAGAGACAAGAAGAAGCATTATCAAATGCAATCAATTTTCGTGTGAAGGCTGTCTCATCAACTTCACTGTATTATTCTGATCTAACTTGACTAAGTCGTTTCTCTTGTATCATTGAGTGTGGAAGTTTAATTGCCGCTTCTACTACCTTACGACTCATACAAGATGGAGTAGTCGGCCCCATGCCCAACCCTTGTAAGTCGCGCATTACGACATACCTGGCAAGTTACAGTGTTTTGAAACTTTACTTTCGTTTCGGGCTCCTATAATACACGGTACTAATGTATATTAAATTATTGTAAAGTATTGTAATGTTGCATATATATGATTTGTTTTAACTGTCAGATGATTCCAGCAGTTGTATTTTATAAAGATTAACCTTTCTTAATGCTTCCCAAAGTGGTGCCATGCAAGCCCTCAGCCGCTGGTCCGCAAAGAGCGCCAAGAAACTGAACACAAAGTTGTAACTTTTGTTCGCTTCGATTTCGGCTTCAAACAATCGTTTAAAAATAAAAAAATACGATCTCCGACATTATTTTCAGGTAAAAACGAACGGAACTCTTTTAGAAATGATGAAACTGCAAATCGTAAATCTCGTGAGATTTTAATAAATGATTTTATTGTGAATTCGCTTATAACTTCTAGCAGTAAATGGTAAAAGAGCTATGAAATTAGTTTGAAATAGATTTAATCAAATGTGATAACAATTAAATAATAATTAATCAAATGTGCGTAGGTCTCTGCTGTAATTGATATATCCTTGCCGATCCGTCACACTAAAAAGTTTGCGAAGCATGGACCAACACTTTATGTATTATGCTGCCTTTGATGCTGTTCTGTTTCTGTTTCTAAGAATCGGCTTCACTGCACTCCGGGCATACCCATATGTATGGATGCTGATGGTCCCTGTATCTTGCTGGTTGTACACTCTCCTGCGCCGTCCTCTCATGCGCCCCACTCCACTCGAACCTCGTTTAATGTCAAAACTTTGCAGTCTGTGTATTGCTGCTTCATCTATTGCGGTGTCCTCATCCAGCAGACGGCCATTGATTGATTTCAAAAGGTCACTTCTATCCATCACTAATGTGCCCATGATGGTGGCTCGTGAAGCCATGGTGTCAGCTCTTTCATTGCCCTGAACGCCGACATGAGTAGGACAGTAGATCCAGGTCAACGTCTGGAGGTTTGAGGCCTCAACAGCAGCTATCCACTCGTGCCTAAGCCATCCCTTCTGTACTTTCTGAAGTACGGTTTACGCGTATGTCACGATGACTGCATTTGTTAGTCTCAGATATCCAGTTCAGTGCTGAGGTCACTGCTTCAGTCTCCATTATCATACTGGAGGTTGTTGACATGTATGCCCTACTGCGCTCAGCAACAATCTCTCCTCTCACTCTAGCCGAGAAACCCCAGCCTGATGTCCGACTGCGCACGACTGATCCGTTGGTGTAAATGACAGCGTCACTCTCCTGGGTGTTCTCAGTTATCAGCTGATTCACCTCGTGCCCTGCTCTCTCGTTGCTCCGTTCTCTGCATTCCTTGCCTAAGGTTATGATGACTCTCTGGTACTCTATCATTCTATCACGAGTGTGGACCCATTCTTCCCCTTTGGCTATCGTTTCAGCTGGAGTGACGTGTCCGATTGTTGTCTCAGCCTGTGCCATCCATGACGACCCTCTCTTGATTCTTGATCCCTTGATGTCTGAGATACTACTGTGCAGAGGGTGCCGCGTGTCTGTGGTGACACGTAAATAGACTTTGCCTTATCCCAGTTTCTGTCTGTATGTCACCGATAACAATCCCAACATGTACCGCATCATCACAATCGAGGTATCTTTAGTGCAGTCCAGAACCAGTCGCATACCTTCATTCGTGTGGTCGTGTTGTCTGTCATCGATTACGGACTAGGCATCCTCACACTATCAAGAACACAGTGTGAAAGGTTGGAACGCATCCAGAATGAAAGTATGCGACTGGTTCCGGGCTGCCTTTGATGCACGTATGTACACAGTAAGACTTAAATAAACCATAATTTTCAAGTTTTTAACAATGTTTAATCCGGGAATCACTGGAGCGTCGAGTACATTCATGAACGGCGGAGATGTTGATCGTTTGCTGACCAAACAAATCTTATAGTCGAGGCTTAGTTTAGACTTCTAGATTATGTTTCGTTTTAATTAGAAAGTCGTATTTTTCTGGTGCATACAAGTACTGATTTGACAGTTTAATGTCATCCGGCGCAGACGACGTCAGTAAAAAGGCCGCCGCATAACTGTGACAGGTCAACTTTAACTTGAATCTACGCTCACAGCTCAGCCGCATGAGTGGAAATTATGACCTAACCATTCCGCACTGACATTCAGCACTGATCAGTCTCAGCCCACATCTGCAAGTGACACGTTAAAAAAAAGACAAGTTTTTCAATATAGGGCTCTCTAGACACCTCTTTCCATACAACTCCACAAAATATCGATTGAGGAACCGTGACACGCACCGTGTTAAGTGCCCCTTATAAGAAAGGAAAACATAGGCTGACAGTTCCTTACTGTGCCTGTTATTGTTGCTAGTCACCCTACAATACCTGTAGTTGTTGCAAGTCACCCTACAATACCTGTCGTTGTTGCAAGTCACCCTTAACTTAACTTAACTTAACTTAATGTCTTTATACTGGTTTAGAAGACCCTGCAGAGTCTGTATACAACCAGTTACATTTACATCACCTTGCTCTAAAAGCTATGCGCATCCAGTTTATTCTTAAATGCATTAATTGTCCCTGCCTCCACTACCTCCCCTGGCAATGCATTCCAAGCAGACACCACTCTCTGACTGAAAAAAATATTTCCTAATATCTAACCTGGACCTCTCTTTAGTCAGCTTGTAGCTATGCCCTCGTGTTTCTGTAGGTGGCTGTATTTAAAAAAACTTGTTATAGTCTAATTTATCGATTCCTCTGATCATCTTATAAACCTGTATTAAGTCACCACGAATTCTTCTCTCTTCGAGACACTGTAGGCCGGTTTTTCTAAGTCGTTCCTCATAACTGTAATTCTGAAATCCCACTATCATCTTTGTCGCTCTTTTCTGTATTCTTTCTAGCATGTTTATGTCCCCTCTATGATAAGGACTCCACACCTGTACACAGTACTCCAATCTAGGTCTAACTAAAGCTTTATACAGTTTGACGATCACTTCCTTGCTCCTATGTTTAATATTTCTTTTTATCATACCTAACATTGCATTTGCCTTTTTCACTGCTACCTTAACTTGCTCTCTTACCTTTCCTGTATGATCTATTATAACCTCTAGGTCCCTTTCCTTATCTATCTTTCTAATATTGTTTTCTCCCATTCTGTAATTATGTTCCATATTGGATCTACCCACGTGGATGACTGTACATTTATCTACATTAAACTCCATTTGCCAGATTACAGACCATTTTCGTATTTTATCTAAATCCGACATCAATATATCCACTTCCGCTTTAGATGAGACACTACTGCATAGTTTTGTGTCATCAGTAAATTTTGCAATCATGGATCTCATATCAATGTCCAAATCATTTATATATATCAAGAACAAAATTGGTCCCAAAACCAAGCCCTGTGGCACACCACTTTTCACTTCACTCCACTCAGAGTACTCCTTATTTATGCCCACCCTCTGCCTTCTCCCGTTAACCAATTTTCAATCCATTTGGCAACTTCCCCACCTATTCCATGTGATTTTAACTTTCGAAATAATCTTTGAGGAGGTACTCTATCAAAGGCCTTTGCAAAGTCTAGATAAATAACATCCACTGGCTCCCATTTATCTATGATTTTAGTAGCCTCCTCCATGAATTCTAATAGATTTGTTAAGCATGATCTCCCTCTAGTAAACCCATGCTGACTATTTCTAATTAGATTAAATTTGTCTAAATGCATTACAATGTTTTTTTTGATTATTGACTCTAACAATTTACAGACTATGCTCGTTAAACTCACTGGTCTATAATTTGCTGGATCTGATTTTTTGCCTTTTTTGAATAAGGGGATCACTCCTGCATCTTTCCAATCCCGTGAAACAATCCCTTTTGTAAGTGATTGAGAACATAATATAGCCAATGGTTTTGCTAGTTGGTCTCTAATTTCATACAGCAATTTTGGATGAATACCATCTTGACCTAGACATTTATTCACTTTCAACCTCCAATTTTTTAAAAACCATTTCCTCTGTAATACAGATTGATATTAATCCCGCTGTATCCATGTATCTTTGAAAAATATCTATAGGCTCTGGAATATCGGAGCAGTCCTCCTTTGTGAAGACTTTGCCAAATTACTGATTGAGCAGATTAGCTGCCTCCCTATTCTCGCTTATTATTTTCCCTGTACTGTCTATGAGAGGGCCTACTTTGTCTTTCGTTCTTTGTTTATTTCTAACATAAGAGAAGAAGCTTTTACTGTCAGTCTTGATCCTCTGAGCCAGTTTTTTTTCAAAGTCTATTTTTGCTGTTTTATTCGCTTTCTGAGATATGTTCTGCTTGTCCAAATATTTTACATATGTTTCTTTTGATTTACCTGCCTCTATATATTTTGTCCATGCTTTATATTTTGCTCTTCTACATTTCACTACAAATCTAGTTATCCACTTTTTACGTTTGGGGTTTACCTACCTACATGGAACACATTCCTCTTTTAGCGTTTCTAGAACTGTTTTAAAACTTTCACACTCTTGTTCAACATCTGTTCCTACAATAATGTCTTTCCAGATTATGTGGTTCGCTGCCTCTTTCATCCTCTTAACATCTGCCTTAGAGTAGTCGTATGTTCGCGTGTTTATGTTTACTTCTTTCCCTGCAATAAGATCCTAACGGATGATTTGATGGTCACTTGAGCCAAACAGTTCCCCAACGGTAACGTTTTCAATCATATTTTCCTCTGTGGTAAAAACTAGGTCGAGTATGTTTTTACCTCTGGTGGCTGCTTCTACATGTTGAATTAAAAAATTTTCAGTTATGCACTGAACAAAAGGTTTTGACTCTACAAGTGCTTCTGCCATATCCCATTTTATTTCTGGATAGTTGAAATCTCCCATTAATAATAATTTCCCTTCACTTGCCTTTGCTATGCTACTAATTAGCTCCTCATCTTCCTTTTTTTTGACTTGATGGACATCTATAGCACACTCCAATCACTGTTTTTTCACCCTACAATACCTGTCATTGTTGCAAGTCACCCTATTATACCTGTAGTTGTTGCAAGTCACCCTACAATACCTGTCGCTGTTGCAAGTCACCCTATTATACCTGTCGTTGTTGCAAGTCACCCTATTATGCCTGTGGTTGTTGCAAGTCACCCTATTATACCTGTCGCTGTTGCAAGTCACCCTATTATACCTGTAGTTGTTGCAAGTCACCCTACAATACCTGTCGCTGTTGCAAGTCACCCTATTATGCCTGTCGTTGTTGCAAGTCACCATACAATACTTGTCCTTGTTGCAAGTCACCCTACAATACCTGTCGTTGTTGCAAGTCACCCTATTATACCTGACGTTGCTGCAAGTCAACCTACTATGCCTGCCGTTGCTGCTAATTACTCGTGCGGAGTTAATTTAACTCTCGACAACGTTTCTTTAGTGGCAGGTTACAATGGCTCCTCTTTCATCCCGAATCGGACTTGAGAAGATGGACCTGGGTCCTCCTGTCTGTAGTGCAGTCCGATGCGAGGCTCTGCAGTAAGTTCCCTACTATGGGGATCATAGTGTCACGTCCCAACATATTGGTCAGACAATCGAGCCCGAAGTGGACGAGATGTGGGGTCTTAATCAATATGTTTCACCTGACCTTGATGTTACTCTTGTTTCCAACATCCTGTTTCCTGCAGAATGGCGTGAATTAAAGGCGGTGGTTTTGATTAAAATGTTTTACTTGACCATGGTCTTACTCTGCGCTCCCACAGGCCATGTCGTAGACGTTAACTACAAGGGTTGTGAATGGGACTTGCAACCTAATGTATTAGGTACAGTTTAACTTGAGGCAAGCGTAGGAAGACTAACGCGTGTTCAGGCAAAATATACTGATCAGACATGTTAGTCAGGGCCAAGCAAAATTTACTGATCAGACATGTTAGTCAGGTCCAAGCAAAATAAATCCATCAGAATGGGGACGGCGTGGGCTAGTGGTTAAGTGACACGGCTCACAACCAGAAGGTGATGGGTTCGATCCCCAACACAGCACCGGCCGTTACCCCGGGTAAGCAAACCCTTGGAAAATGCAGGAGGAAGCAGGGCCTTACTTAAAATGTATGCTGAAGTCGGGTGCACTGGCAGACAAGCGCAACATAAAAACCACAGTGCAACGCATACCGCCTTGGGGTTTAGAGTAATAAGGCGAACACAAAAATAAAAAAAAAATAAAAAATACTGATCAGATATGTTAGTCAAGGTCACGCAAAATATACTGATCAGACATGTTAGCCAGTGGCAGGCAAAATATGCTGTTCAGACATATTACTCAGGGTCAGGCAAAATATACACTGGTCAAGACTCTCACCTTGACTTCCACGTAGTCCTCCATGGAAACGGGCTATTTTCACGGCAGACTGCCTAACAAGGTGAGATATCGACATGATCCCCGTAGTAGTGAGCGATACGCAGTTAAAGCCAAGCATAGCACAACCGCCTGAACCCTTGTCCCCCTTCAACAGCACGTTCGGGATATGAGAAAAGCAACTGCAACCCGCCATTTAACGTCCTTTTCAGGGCGCACAAAAGAGTAATCCTACTCATTGTGGACATATTGACGCTTTTAATATGCGCAACTAGCAACGTTTTCTCGCAAATTTAATGGCATAACCTCGCTCGCAATACTAAGGTCACCACGCAAACAAATCTTCACCTCATAATGGAAATCCTGGTCCTTCTTCTTCTTCTTCTGCGTACACAGTCAGACAGTAACCATTACCATTATTTTTTCGAAAAAAGCGGCGGTCGTCCTGAGGCTCTCGCCACTGCCATAGAGCTTGTCTTGCAGTTCCACTGGTAATGGCCACATCTGCTCTCTCTGATCCTCGTATGTCGGGCAGTTCTGCAGCAGATGTTCAGTGGTCATTTTACCAGTACCGCACGGGCATTCGTCGGTACACCCTATCTTCAATTTGTTGAATAGGTGGTACCTCAGTCTGTTGTGGCCAGTGCGAAGTCTGAAGACAACGACCTGCTCTCTTCGGTTCAACTGGTAATAGGCATCGTTTTTGGTGTAACCAGTATGTTCGGTTTCCCATTTGGTCATGTATCTGGCGGAAATCCTGATCCAACGCCGCCTTTCCATTTTTGGCCATGTTGTCCGGCAGAATCAGGACGTCATGGTTCCTCAGCTCCTTCTCAAATCATTCCTCTGTGCCATGGACAACCCTCCGTTTGCTGGAAGCGCAGGAGGGGTCGCACATCCACCTTATGGTTCCGACAGTTGGCCAACTCCCCTTCAGCTATATACGAAGCCTGGCAACAAACTACAGCGCATGGCCTTAACAGTAGCCGATCTACACACCGACCCACTGCGAACATTTGATTACCTTGAAAGGGCTAGAATGAGAAGCAGGGGTCAGAGAACAGAGTTCGTGATCCGAATCAATTTGTTAGACTAACCCCCCCCCCCCCCCCCCCCAAGTCTGTGCATCTCATCCCTAGTGTTACAATCAGAGCGTATCGTATGAGGAAAGCCGTTTTAAAATCTTCAAACTATCCTAACATATGCATTTGGATTTGTTAACGGCTTACGCACACCCTTTCCAGTGTGGAATGCGGATCCCTTACGAGTAATAGATGACGTCTTCTTCGGCGTACGTCCTTACAAGCCAGGCTGATATATTTGCGTTTGTCCGCCTGACATAACCTATTTTAGCTGGGTTTTTTTTAGTACTAGGTTTGCCTTCCCACTGTAATCCCTATTCATCTGCCAGACTACACTAATGACTAGTGCAGCCTGTTTCCAGGGACACAACGTAGGTGCGGAATAGGGGCTCATGGGCAGATGTGGTTCGCTGGCGCTGTTAGCTTTGAGTCGATGATTGATGTCAGTTCATTCACTGCTTTACCTTGGCCCCAAATAGATGATTAAGCACTGTTGAGCACGGTGCTGAAAAGATCATCATGTAATACAAGTACCACATAAACTACCTCTTCAACTAAACAAGTTAAGTCCAATATCATAAACTGTTGTCGGGGATAAAGTGTCGGACACTTTATTTTACTAAGCCATATCGTGTTATCTTTTTCCGGGATCAAGATACTGGCCAGCGCATGAGCGGAAGTGGTCATCGATCCATTTCTGACTGCTAGCGTCAGAGCCAACGACCCATAGCTGCCTAGACCTTTATCCACCTCCACTTGGTAATCCAGGATAGCAGACTGCAACAGACAAACTGACTACGGAGAAGGGATCGAAGAGGGAAGGCTAATCCGGTACCCGAAAATGGTATGCTGAAGTCGGATGTTGCTGACTGAAAGGTGCAAATATCGCGGTCAAACTGAAAACTACGGCACAACGCATTTTAGTTCTTTTGACTACATCCTGCTACTTGCAAAACCCCTTCGCCTGGTCGCGAGTGTTTGAGAACGAACAAAGAAGAAGAAGAAGAAGAAGTGTCTTCGACGATCGCCTTTAAAACACGTTTTTTTTAACGTTGTGTCATTGTTTACAGCGAAGCTGCGATATCTGCACATTTGGGCCGTACACACCCAGTTTAGCACACCATTTTTGGTACCGTGTGTACCATCCCTCTTCGATCCCTGTTCTCTTAGCCAGACTGCATGTGTGCAGCACGCTTCCAGTGCTGTCACATTGACATGATCTTTGTCAGTTATGGTTGGGTGACTATGACGTAGCGGCCACTTATAAGTTGCTGACTGATCTTAGCTACCTCACGGAAACGTCTTCGGCCACAATACTAGCCACTGCTAGTTCCCTTCCTCGCTGCCTTTCATTCCCTAACCGTAGGTCAAGAACACATTCAAAGGCCTTAACCAAGGTTTCCCGCAAGAATGCTAACTGTAAATATTAAAGTAACCCATAGCATTACTGCCGTAGCGGTGTGTGCTGTTAGCGATCTCACATTTCAAAGGCCCGGCTATATGAGGGCCATCTCCTCTCTCTCACTTTTACTTCCCAGACTGAACTGGTACCCATTTAAGGCTGGATCGACCCGGGATACGTTGCGGTCTGAAAAACATTTGCGCCTCAACTGTGGAATGAACCCAGGACCACTCAGATGCGAAGCCAGCTCGCTAACCACTGCGCTACGCAGCCAAATCATAACTGTGGCTCCCTGCTAACTGTAATGCGAGTTTCATTCTCCTACTGAGGTTGACAATAATGTATTTCTTCTTTTTATTTGTCATTTTGAACAATTGAATCCTTTCTGGGTTTATTAGGGCCATATACTTAGACAAATGGAAAACAGAGCATACTGACCATACAAGATACAATGCTTATTACCAGTTGAACAGAAGAAAGAGTATGGAAATCAAGGACTCCAGCTGCCTAGTAGTTGAAGACTTCAACAGCCACTCGGAGAGATGGGGATATTCGGACACAGACAACAGAGGTGATGAAGTGGAAGACTGGGAGATAGACACAAATCTCTATCTCATCAATAGGCCGTAGGATAGCCCTAGCTTCTATTCTAGAACATTGCATACCACCTCTACCCCAGACTTGGCCTTTTCCACGGTGGATATTCACCACAAAATAGACCGCCAAGTGCTCAACGAATTGGCAGATAGCGACCACATGCCAATTAGGCTAGAAATTGATATGGAAGTTGGCCCACAGGAAATAAAACCGCTCCCACGTTGGAACTATACACGAGCCGACTGGGACAGATTTGCAATTCTGACAGATGGGCTGTGTGAAACCATCAACACACGGAATAACAATATGAAACCTATGGTGGAAAGCCTAAGCAAAGCTATAATGCAAGCTGCCACTGAAACCATCCCAAGAGAGGAAAGAAAAAATTATAAGCCCTATTGGAATGATGAATTGCAGAAAGCAGAAGACGAAGTCTCAAATGCTAGGAACATGGCAGAGAGAGAACAATCTATGGAGGCAAATATCGCCCTCAAGGCTATCACGGCGAAATACAAAAGAACACTAAACCAAATAACAAGAGACAGCTGGAAAAGCAAAACAGAAAGCCTCAATTTAGATAAAGAAGGGAACAAACTATGAAAGTTAGTCAGAGCCATGAATGACGAAACACCATCAAATAAACAAATTACCACCAAGCAGGGCGACAACATGCTTACTGGAAAAAAAGCAGCAATCACCTTTATAGCACATTATGCCAGAGCAAACCACATTGATGTCCCTACAAACAGGCACACAGACATTAGTGAAGAACAAAAGAGCCACGACAACATCAAGATGGCACCAGAGGAGCACATGATGGCAAAACTAACAATGAATGAAATGGAAGAGGCCATGAGAACTTTAAAGAAAAAGAAATCTCCTGGAAAAGATGGGGTAACAAACGAAATGCTGATGGGGTTGGGCCAAATAGCAAAGAGGAAGTTACTATCAGTCCTGAACTAAAGCTGGAAAAGGGGAATTGTACCGCAGGCATGAAAAGATGTTGTACTAATACCAATACCAAAGAAAGAAAAAGATAAAACAGATCCAAATCGATACAGCCCTATCAGCCTACTGAGCTGTGTAGGAAAACTGATGGAGCGTATGATAAACACCAGACTGATATGGCATCTGGAAGAAAAACACATACTAATTCCACAGTAAGCAGGCTTTAGACAACACAGATCCACTGAGGACCAGATCATTCTCATATCCCAGGAAATAGAGGATGCTTACCAGGAGAAAAAACACACAGTAGCGGTTTGGGTGGATTTAAAGAAGGCATTTGACAAGGTGTAGAAAGAGGGACTTAGTCAAGCTACGAAGTAGTGAAGTTTGTGAGAAAATGTACAGATGGATCAGCCACTATCTCGAAAACAGAACAGCCGGAGTTCAAGTGCAAGGGCAGATGAGCAAAAAGGTGACACTTGAGCAGGGAGTACCCCAAGGGGGAGTACTGTCACCCACACTTTTCCTGGTGTATATAAACAACATCATAGAGAATATACCAAGAAGAGTCCACAGCTCTATGTTTGCAGACGATCTGGCTATGTGGACCTCTGAAAAAAATCTCACCATAGCAAGCAATCGGATGCAGCAAGCCCTAACATCGTTGGAGTAGTGGGCGAACTCATGGCTGGTCAAAATAAATGAGGAAAAAACAACATGTACGATATTCTCGCTTTCAAACAAACCCCAAAACACCAAAATAAGTCTTAACGGCAAATATATGTGGCCAAACGATAACCCAAACTACCTGGGAGTCACATTTGATCGGCGCATGATATGGAAAAGTCAGATCGAGAGAAACCGAATGAGAGCCAGACAAAGAATGGCAATCATGAGGAAACTTGCTGGCACAAGCTGGGGAGCAGACGAAAGTATACAAAAGAAACTGTACACTGGAAGAGTGAGACCAGTTCTCGAGTATGGCATTGCGGCATGGACAACAGCAGCAAAGGCGAACTTTGACAAAATTAACAAACTTCAAAACCAAGCCATGAGAGTTATAACAGGAGGCATGAAGTCAACGCCAATTGTAGAACTTGAAAAGATTACAAATCTGCAATCCATAACCGATAGAAGAGACTGCAGATCCCAGTAGCAAGCAGAGAAACTCAGAAGACTGACAGACCACCCAATGCATCGGAGACTAAATAGATTTGGAAATGGGAGACTAAAGCGGAGAATCTTTGCAGAAATAGCCAAAGCAAAGATTAGCGAAGACCCTATGAACACATTAACACCAAAGCCCATCCCTAATGTACGCAAACCTACCTGGAAGCAGCATATCATTCCGGAGGTGGTAGAAAATATACCAGGTATTGGAAACAAGAACAACCAGACTGAAAAAGAAAGAAGAGACATAACCCTGAGGTACATAACGAAAAACTATCCAAGCAGGGACTGGACCCATGCATACACCGACGGTTCTGTAACAAACACTACACAGAACGGAATGGCAGGGGTATTCCTGAGCCTACCAAATGGTAGAAAAATAATACTGTCAGGGGCAACTGGAAAATACTCAAGCAATTTCAGAGCGGAGGCTGAGGCACTGAGGGCTGCAGCAGAAGCAATGCTGACAGGCAAAAGAAATTAAAGCCATATAGTCCTGTTTACAGATGCCCTGGTCGTAGTCACAGCACTAAAAAGCCAGAAAAATACTGAACTTAATGATTTAAGAGCAGTACTCTGTCAACTATGTCAGCAGTCCGCACCAAAAAGAGTAGTGGTACAGTGGGTTCCATCCCACTGCAACATCCAAGGCAACGAGGAGGCAGACAGACTGGCAAAAGAACGTGCAAGACTACCACAACCAGATTCTAGTGTGACCTACGAAGTGTCCAAAAGGTTTATTAGGGCCAGATACATGACCAAATGGGAAACAGAACATACTGGCTACACAAAAAATGATGCTTATTACCAGTTGAACAGAAGAGAGCAGGTCGTGGTCTTCAGACTCCGCATAGGCCACAACAGATTGAGGTATCATCTATTCAATAAACTGAAGATAGGTGCTTATGATGAATGCACCTGTGGTACTGGAAAAATGACCCCTGAACATCTGCTGCAAAATTGACCGACATACGAGGACTAGACAAAGTACATGTGACCATCACGAGTGTTAACACTAGACAAGCCATATCTCTGTGTCGACAGCCTCAGAATGACCTCTGTTTTCTTTGAACAAATTCAAGTCTACTTTTTACAGCGTACTAAGAAGAAGAGAAAGAACAAAATAAGAAGAAAAAGAAGGAGAAGAAGAAGAAGATGAATAATAATAATAGTAATAATAATAAGAATTTCTCACATAAACTGATGGTATGCCTCAGAATTCTCAAATACCACATTTTATCTCGCCATTGGTTTGGAGAGAGCCATGTTGTCACTACATACGTTTATGTTCAATCCTCTTGAATAAAATGCATGCCGATTTCGGATGCACTGGGCCGACAGGCGCAAAATAGAAACCGTAGCGCAACGCACAACACCTTTACAAATAGAGAAATAAGGCGAACGCAAAAAAAAACAACAACAATAATTTGTAAATGCTCCAGTCGTCTTAGTCATATCTTGCTACTGGACCAAATGGAATCAGGACGAGAGAGTAAGGCTGACGATGCGCAATACACCATAACTTAAATCCAATTCACGCGCAAATCATATTGTCGACTCATCTCAACACAATGTCTCTTACATGATATGAATCCACATAAATGCCACTCTGATATTGTAGCTGAAATTCATGAGTGCTTCAGACAGGCTGTCAGATACACTGTCTTTATGATTTCTGATGACCATTTTGACTGACACCGAATCGGTAAGGAAAACTAGCTTGTCTCTGACATGATCAAAGTCTTCTACTATGGCTATTGCAGCTGGTCTTGATGCATGAGCCCTGTCGTAGAATTTTTGAGAATTGTAACGTAGCCATTCAGATTTAGATTCCTTGTCCATTATAAATTTTTGTGTAAACCTTCCCCCCCCCCCCCAAGTAGTAGTAGTAGTAGTAGTGGTAATTGGTAGTATTAGTACTGGTAAGTGTTAGTAGTAGTATTAGTAGTGCTAGTGGTAAGTGGTAGTGATAGTAGTAGTAATAGTGGTGGTAAGTGGTAGTAGTAGTAGTAGTAGTAGTGATAAGTGGTAGTAGTAGTAGTAGTGGCAAGTGGTAGTAGTACTAGTGATGGTGGTAAGTGGTAGTAGTAGTAGTAGTAGCAGTAGTGGTAAGTGGTAGTAGTGGTAGTAGTAGTAGTGGTAAGTGGTAGTAGTAGTGGTAAGTGGTAGTAGTAGTAGTAGTAGTAGTAGTAGTGGTAAGTGGTAGTAGTAGTAGTAGTGGTAAGTGGTAGTAGTACTAGTGATGGTGGTAAGTGGTAGTGGTAGTAGTAGTATTAGTAGTGGTAAGTGGTAGTAATAATAGTAGTAGTAGTAGTAGCAGTAGTGGTAAGTGGTAAGTGGTAGTAGTAGTAGTGGTAAGTGGTAGTGGTTGTAGTAGTATTAGTAGTGGTAGTAGTAAGTGGTAGTAGTAGTAGTAGTAGTGGTAAGTGGTAGTGGTAGTAGTAGTAGTGGTACTGGTAGTAGTAGTAAGTGGTAGTAGTAGTAGTAGTGGTACTGGTAGTAGTAGTAAGTGGTAGTAGTAGTAGTAGTGGTAAGTGGTAGTGGTAGTAGTAGTAGTAGTGGTACTAGTAGTGGTAGTAGTAATAGTAGTAATAGTAGTAGTAATGGTAATTGGTAGTAGTAGTAGTAGTAGTAGTAGTAGCAGTAGTAGTAGTTGTAAGTGGTAGTGGTGGTAAGTGGTAGTAGTAGTAGTAGCAGTAGTAGTGGTAAGTGGTAGTAGTAGTATTAGTAGTGCTAGTGGTAAGTGGTAGTAGTAGTAGTAGTAGTAGTAGTAGTAGTAGTAGTAGTAGTAGCAGTAGTAGTGGTAAGTGGTAGTAGTAGTATTAGTAGTGCTAGTGGTAAGTGGTAGTAATAGTAGTAGTAGTAGTGATAAATGGTAGTAGTAGGGGTGGTGGTAGTAGTAGTAGTAAGTGGTAAGTGGTAGTAGTAGTAGTAGCAGTAGTAGTGGTAAGTGGTAGTAGTAGTATTAGTAGTGCTAGTGGTAAGTGGTAGTGATAGTAGTAGTAGTAGTGGTGGTAAGTGGTAGTAGTAGTAGTAGTAGTAGTAGTAGTGGTAAGTGGTAGTAGTAGTGGTGGTGGTAGTAAGTGGTAGTAGTAAGTGGTAAGTGGTAAGTGGTAGTAGTAGTAGTGGTAGTGGTTGTAGTAGTAGTTGTAGTGATAATCCACTTAGGCAACATGAGGGCCCGTTGAGCCAATCGACCGTGTCCACAATGAATAGCTATGCTCCAGACTGCACACAGTGAAGGCACAAGTCATATTTATTGGCCCAGCCAGAAGGTGCGAGGTCGGCTGACGGGGTGGTACCATGCAGGTTCGAGCCGCTTACCACTTCTAATGTACATAGCCTGCTTCAAAACTGGTGGACCGGTACATTTTCTGGAAGTCGGTGTGTGACGGCGTAGTGTGTGTTACAGCGTGTTGTCAATGCTGTCCAGACATGTGCGTCGTGTGACTTCAACGTTTGGAGCCCTATCGTACCAGTCGATGCCGAGAATGCTTTTCAAGCTGCATTTGTGGAAAGCTACGTTTCGCTTCTGGACATCCTTCCGGATAATCCATGTCTCTGAGCCATATAACAGGATGGTGCTGATACACGTTTTGTAGATGTGCAACTTGGTTATCAGTGAGAGCCTCCGCTGACAGTTATGTTAGTTCCACCTGGGACTTCATTTACCTGGACAGCAGCCAAAACTCAGATGCACGTAGATATGGATCGTCAGCTGCGATATAAGCCATGTATAATAACTGAACGAATAAGCAGTCGTGGACCAACCCGCGGTGTATTCCAGCAGGAGGGGATAGGATAACAGATGGTACTGCTTTCCCCACTGAAATACCCCATGTTTCCTATGACGGGTACACCAAGCCGGTAAGAGCCGCTGTATACTCTAGCCACAGGAAGGAAACCACGGTAGACAAACCAACCTACTGCCTTACAGGTACCATCGGGAGGTGGAAAGGCTATGGGAGACAACCCAACACAGAAAACTCAACCTGCCGAAGACGGAGTGTGTCAGCTACGGCGCAGGAACCTGAAAAAAATCAGGGCACACACGCATCAACAGGATCATGCGACAGTCTACCTTATAGAATAAAGAAGAATAAAGGCCGTTTGTTCTTCAGTCGCCACAGTGTACACGCAAGCGTTTTATATTACTCCCGATAGAAAAAGTTCTACATCTTACAGAAGTTTAGAACCTATGATATCCCCCCCTCACCCCCCCCCCCCCATTCCCCGTCAGAAAACCAATATCCAAAGCGTGTAACTCCTGCACTGTAGCCCAAACAATGGATGCGAGGACTAATGTCGGGTTCAAGTAAATTATACTGACCAAGATCTAATCTATAAGCCTTGCACCTGGAAACTTGATATGTTACAGCAGCCTGGTCAAGAATGTGGGGATCGGCTGTGATCGCCGCTGTGTACTACACCTAGAATGACTGCCCACCTTCTCAAGTTCTGTTCTGTTAAGAATCGACGTAATTGCACTACGGGCAGACCTATAGGTGCTCAGCTCCTCTCAGTAAATTGCGAAGAGTGTACACACTCCTTCTTGGTCCTCCCAACATCCCCTCTCTACTTGACCTGCGTATGATTTCAAAAATCTGCAATCAATGCGTTGCTGGCTCGTCGATTGTGGCATCTCGACCAATGTGGCGGTCGTTGATCAACTTCAAACTTTCACTTCTACCTATTGACAATGACCCCACTGTGGCCAGAATGTCAAATCATCCATTCCTGGAACCATCATTGTTCGCTATCTACTCATACCATAGCCAGTCATTGTGTCTCTTCCGATGCAAGGAATAGGGAGGAAGACTAGCGTCTGGTCAGACAAAATATACTGATCAGACTTGTTAGTCAGGGTCAGACAAAATATACTGATCAGACATGTTAGTCAGGGTCAGACAAAATATACTTATCAGACATGTTAGTCAGGGTCAGACAAAATATACTGATCAGACATGTTAGTCAGGGTCAGACAAAATATACTGATCAGACTTGTTAGTCAGGGTCAGACAAAATATACTGATCAGACATGTTAGTCAGGGTCAGACAAAATATACTGATCAGACTTGTTAGTCAGGGTCAGACAAAATATACGGATCAGACATGTTAGTCAGGGTCAGGCAAAACAAACAAGACCCTCACCTCGTCTTCTTAGTAGTCCTCCCTGGAAACGGGCTGTTTTCATGGCAGCCTGGATAACGAGGTGAGGGATCGACGTGATTTCCGTAGTAGTGAGTGACACGTAGATGAAGCCAAGCATAGCACAACCGCACGGGGGACCCTGGTTCACCTTCATCAGCACGCTCGGGATGTGAGGAAAGCTATTGCAACCCACCACTTAACGTCCTTTTCAGGGCGCACAAAAGAGTACCCCACTCATTGTGGGAATTCGCAAACAAACAAACAAACAAACGATGCAATGATTACAAGTCAGATACGATTGGGGCACTCATTAACGGTGTCTCAGTAATCTCATTGCCAAAAGCCATTGTCTTCATCTCCATTCTAATTCTGGAGGTTATTGGTATTTATGCACCACTCCGATCAGCCCCCAACCGGCATTATTACCTCGCAGTACAGACCCTCCCTTTTTAAGTACGCCTGGGAATGTAATAACATTCATATATAATTCTTCTCATTCTTCGTCATTCGTTATCAAACTCCCACTATCAAGCCCCAAGAAGGGCTTAGCAAGTAGAAGGATGATGTCTGAAGAACGGAATGTGCTGTACCGTAGTTTACAGTTTGACTGTGATATTTGCACTTTTCGGTCCGACACATCTAACTTCATTATGACATTTTTTGGTACCATTTAGCCTTCCCTCTTCGATCCCTTCTCCTTAGCCAGTCGTCCCTGCATCCTGTTGTCCAGGACCACCACGTGGAGACGGAGTAGAGTCTTCAGTTTTGGGTTGCTGACCCTGACGCTATCAGTCAGCTTTAGGTCGCTGACCCTGACGCTAGCAGTCAGCTTTAGGTCGCTGACCCTGACGCTAGCAGTCAGCTCTAGGTTGCTGACCTTGCTGCCGAAGACGGATGTGTCGAACCGAAAGGTGCAAATACCGCAGTAAAGCTGTAAACTAGCGACACAACGCATTCCGTCCTTTGAACCACATCTTGCTACTTACATATCCATACTCAGGGCTCGGCAGCGAGAGATTTAGAACGAACGCAGAAGAAGAAGAAGGTCGCTGACCGTTACAGCTCAGCTTCTTGATTCCTGGTCAAGAGTGAAGGACTTAGAACAAGAAGTTTCAAAAACAAAATTCAAACCATTTTTACTGGTACTCCAATTTGCCTCTTCACCGTACCTCGAAACCCGGAAGTTTGTTAACAAAATGTCTGTTAAAGTAAAGGCCTTCCCAAGAGACTTTTGAGGTCGATTCGTATTTTAAAACTTGGATGTTGTGTTATTATTTTCTTCCTTATGACGCTATTTTCAATACGTTTTACACGGATATGTTATAATAACGAGCTTTTAATTGATACAACCGCCTAGAGTAACACAGGATGTGGGTAATTATAATTGCGCTGCTGCACTAGTGACTTATGACGACAACACTGAATCTTAATCCTTAATATTACTATTAATAATACTACAGAGTTGAGTGTAACAACACGATTACTAGACACTAGCACAGTACACAGTGATTTACAGAGTAAGAAAGTTGTTACGGGCAGTCACACTATTAGTTAATAAACACAAGGAAGCAAGATAGCTGTTACCTAACGGAGAAATAACGTGTACAATATACAACAACTCTGGAAAATGTCAAGAGATAACTCGGCTGATATCAAGAAAGGCATCGAGGCGTTCATACATCACGTTGAATCATTGGAGAATGCGGATGACGATGGCTTCAGTAGAGAATATGCGGTATGATTATCTATTTGCATATTGTACTTTTAAAACTTTCTTATACTGATATACTGCTTTTGAATGTTATGATATTTATGTTAAGCAGAACTGATATTAGTGATATAAATTTAACTAACTCAGCACAGGCAGAGTTTATTTCAGGATATGGTCATGAATGATTATGGTTGCTGTAGCTCGCTATTTATGAAGACACTTCTGGTCCTTTCTTCAAGATTTCCTGCTCGACCTACATCTGATTCTAAAAGTCTGCATTCGTAGTATTAATTTAAAAGACATGATAGTATTAAAATTGAGATGTAGCTCCTAGACTATCTGAGCTACTTATGGTGGCGTATTTTTGGACTCATTACTACACAAGCCACTTTTGACTTAGAGAGGCTAGTCATGTTAGATCTCTATTAGGAAAGTTTAGAAAACAATTTTCGAAGCTTACACCAATCCAACATTTTAATGTCACTTTCTTTTGATGAACTTCATATTTTAAGAGCCATTTATCTATGCTTTTTTTCTTTGACAAAGAAGTACAAATTTAAGAAATTAGCTGATCAATCGATTTGCTCCAGCAAAATTTGTTTGATAAAAATGGCTTCTAATGATTGTAAGCAAAGATTATCATCAGAACAAGCACTACAGCTTATCTATTCATGGAACATAATAAAACTGACATGTTCTGTTAATATTGATATTGCTAGTGAGGATTAGTGTTAGGAGCTTCAGCCCTGTACAAATATATTATGATATATTATGTTCAAACATTAAAAAAATTATTTATTTAAATGTATTTGCAATATATGAGGACCACTATTTATCTATTTTTCTTTATGTTAATACAAATTGGTTCTATTTGATAGTCAATTCAATTTTGTACACAGTACATGAAATACATTAACAAAATGTTAAAATAAGAAAATTATGTTGTAATATATTATGGTAATGTAACCTCAACTTATATAGTTTTCCTTGCTGACTTTTTTTTACAATGTCATTTCAAAGATATAAATGCACACTAAATCTTTATTTGCTGACAGAAAATGATAAAACTTGTATATCTTGTGTATGAATGGATATTCTATCAGTGATGGCTAATTTTTGAAGCATCAGACATGTGCAAAGCTTGATATATTATGAAAAGTTTAAACTTTAAAAACAAAATTGATTTTATAAAAAAAGGATTTACAATAAATGTAAATTACTATTTATCTATTTAAAAAAAAATTATAAAGACACAAAGTAGTTTTGTTTGATAGCCCATTAAATTCTGCACATTTATATATGAGATAAATTAATGCAATGTTTAAAAGAAGAAAATTATGATAAAATATGTAATGTAACTCTAATCTAAACAAATTATTATGAGACAGGATTGTCTGTTATTGTTATAAAGAGATCTAAAGATACAGTGCTGATGCATGAGATGAAGGTAGTTAGTGATTATAGCTGACCTTGCATCAGGGTCAGTGAATCCGTCAGTAAACTAGAGCTGTCCAAGACCCAATTTCATCTTAAAATCAGTTACCCTTTAACTGGCTGAGAGAATTGGGATTGGCTTGGCTTGGCTTCGTTCGTCTCAATCTCCCGCTACCAAACCCTGAAAGGGCTTAAGTAACAGACTGTAGCCCAGAGAACGGAATGCGTTGTGTCATAGTTTACAGCTTAATGCGATATTTGCACCTTTCGGTCCAACACATCCAACTTCAGCAAGCATTTTGTGAGTACCGGGTTAGCATTCCCTCTTCGATCCCTTCTCCTTAGCCAGTCTGCTCTGCTGCAGCCTGTTACCCAGGATCACCACGTGGAGGTATAGAAGGGTCTTGGCAGCTCTGGTTCGCTGGCCCTGACGCTAGCAGTCAGCTATGGGTCGCTGACCACTGCAACTTATGCACTGCTCAGCATCTTGATTCCGAATTGGGATTAAAGAGGGAAGGCTATCCCGGTTTCAGCAACACTGTAGGAATCAACACTGTGATCAAAGCAGATGGACAGGACCTTGCAACAGTGAACTGCTTCACGTATCTGGGCTCAACGATCAGTGATGACGGAACAAAACTAGATGTCCTGGCCAGAATAGCACAAACAACAGAAGCGCTTGCATGATTAAACTAAAGGGAAAGATAAACTTCTTCTTCATCAAACGCAGTCAGACATCAACCTTTATTTTTTCGAAAAAAGCAGCGATCGTCCTGAGGCTGTCGACACTGCCATAGAGCTTGTCTAGTGTTGCCACTGGTGATGGCCACATCTGCTTTCTGTGATCCTCATATGTCGGGCAGATGTTCAGCGGTCATTTTCCCAGTACCCCAAGGTGCATTCATCAGGAGCATCTATCTTCAGTTTATTGAATAGGTGGTACCTCAGTCTATTGTGGCCAGTGCGAAGTCTGAAGGCCACGACCTGCTCTCTTCTGTTCAACTGGTAATAGGCATCGTTTTTTTGTGTAGCCAGTGTGTTCTGTTTCCCATTTGGTCATGTATCTAGCTCTAATAAGCCTTTTTGACTCTTCGTATGTCACACTAGTATCTGGTTGTGGTAGTCTTGCACCTTCTTTAGCCAGTCTGTCTGCCTCCTCGTTGCCTTGGATGTTGCAGTGGGATGGAACCCACTGTACCACTACTTTTTTTGGTGCGGACTGCTGGCATAGTTGACAGAGTACTGCTCTTAAATCATTAAGTTCAGTATTTTTCTGGCTTTTTAGCGCTGGAAAGATAAACGACTCTCCTCGCAATAAATGTCAGATGAATGCGCTCACTTGTTCTTTCGATATTTCTCTACGCCTGTAAAACATGGACCTTTACAGAAGACCTCCAGAGAAGAAAGCAGACCATGGAGAGGAAATGTTTTTGAAGACTCCTAAATGTCACCTACAAAGACCATGTGAAGTGTGATGAAGAATCGAGAATGCAAGTGAACTGTATGACAACCTCCTCATAACGATCAAAACGCGAAAGCTGACTTGGTCACATCTCGAGGGCCTTTGCAAATACGATACTACAGGACACTGTACAAGGCAAGCGAAGGCGGGGACATCCGAGGAAATGTTGTGCAGACAACATCTATTGAATGGGCTAACCTACGATGTGAGGAGAGGCACAAAAGGTAATCTCAGACAGAGAGATGCACAGCATTGTGGAGGTGTCAGCAGGGGTGCCCCAACGATCTTGAGAGATCATGAAATGAACTGAACTGAATATTAGAGGACTAGAATACAAGGACAACTATTTGATAATATGAGAGTCCTGTACCACATGAATACAAATTTAATAAAAATGATTAGCGGAATCACAGATGCTTTTGATATAACAGCAGGGATGCGAAAAAAATGTTTACTGTCACCATTGCTGTTCAATATTTCATCTCATCTTTCCTGTGACCTCAAGATAGGGGCTTCACTCTGTGTATGAACGAATCGTTTTTGGCATATTGCTAACTGGGCAGGCCTCAACCTTCTTCCAGGCAATGTGTTAGTCTATCGTTGGCTCATGCGAATATTTCCTAGCCACACCCACACCAAAATTGGAACTGTCAGAAAATAGGACAAAGGGCGGCAATCTGATGAAGTACAGCCGAGTGCACTGGACCATGGAAATATGACACAGGCAAACAAAATACTATTTCAAATAGCCAATGGCTTTCAACATGTACAATGACAAAATAACAAATAAAGCCAGCCAAATTGCAACACCAGAAGTGGAATTCAAAACAGGAAGCACAGAACTTAACTAAATACATGAACTAGTCTCTGCAGATGACTAAGCCCTAATATACGAGGGTGAAGATAGGCTCCAAAGTCGAATGAATGCACTTGGCACATCATATGCAAGATGTAATAGATTAGCACATCGTAGACAGAAACACCTAAATAACCTAAGATAAGTACTCTGTGAACTATGCCAGCAGTTTAAACCCAGAATAGTTGTAGTACAGTGAGTACCATCCCAATGTAACATTCAAGGCAAAGAGGAGGCAGATAGACTGACGAAAGAAGGTGGAAGGTTACCACAACCAGATTCAAGTGTGATTTATAAAGAGTTCAAAAGGTTTATTAGGGTCAGATACATGGAAAAATGGGAAACAGAACATACTGGCTATACAAAAAAATGACGCTTATTACCAGTTGAGCAGAAGAGAGCAGGTCGTGGTCTTCAGACTCTGCACAGGCCACAACAGACTGAGGTACCACCTATTCAATAAACTGAAGATAGATGCTCCTGATGAATGCACCTTGGGGTACTGGGAAAATGACCGCTGAACATCTGCTGTAAAACTACACAGCATATGAGGATCAGAGAAAGCATATGTGGCCATCACCAGTGCCAACAATAGACAAGCTCTATTGCAGCGTCGACAGCCTCAGGATGACCGCTGATTTCTTTGAACAAATTCAAGTCGACGTCTGACAGAGTACGAATGAGAAGAATATAAAAGACAGAAATTAAGAAGATTAGCAGAGAATAGGGTCCTACTAAACATAAGTGGAGACAATATCTAACTTAGAACACAAAATCAGCATCTGACTGTGGCTCTGAGTATATATACGCTTGGCTGGCTGCTTGGTTGAAGAATGGAGCACTTATGTCCTCTGTGTGATGATGTTGATTCCAAGAATCAAGTGTCTAACTTAAACAGGCTCAAGAGTTCAAATACGTGGGAGGTATTTTTACCGAAGATGGATGGATCAATATGGAAATTAAAATCAGATGTCATAAAAACTCTGCTGCTGTGACTTATTAACAAATGTCACCACTGTTGAAATACCCGAACATCAGCTTTCTTTTTTTCTCGCTTATCCTTTTATGCCTTTCAGTGTCAGGTTATAAAGAGATCTCTAGAATGAGCCGTATTGTGTGCCTAATGTACAGTAGCATTCACCGCCTCAGATATTTCTGTAAGCCACCTTTTTTGTGGTCTGCCTTTGGCTTTGAATCCGTTGTATCTAAATAGCATTGCTTGATGGGGGGTGCTGTGTGGTGGTAGTCTTGTTACGTGGCCAAACCATTTTAGTTACTCTTTTAATGTAGTCTAATACTGGTGTTGTTCCCACTAGTCTCCCGATGTCAACGTTTCTGATCATGTCTCGCCTTGTTACGCCTACTATTTTTCGCAGGCATTTTATTTCTGTTGTTACGATGTAACGTTTTTGATTTGATGATAGTGTCCATATTGTTGGAACGAAAATCGTGTTGTATAAAGCTCTTTTGGTAGCTATTGTCAAGTGCTTGCAACTAAGTATTGGAGTTAATTGTCCAATGATCTGATTTGCCTTATTGCATCTTTGTTGAATTTCCGTTGTAATTCTTCCATCTGCTGATAACATGCTCCCTAAGTATGTGAAATCTTTCACCTGTTTGATTTGCTGTTTTTCAATGGCAATATTAATGTCTCCGGCTATTCTAGATATTTTCATGACCTTAGTTTTTTTTACATTGATTTTCAAACTGTATTCTTGACCTGTTGTATTTAGTTTATCAATATGTTGCTGCAATTGTAGTTCTGAAGTTGCTATGACTGCTTGATCATCAGCAAAAAGAAGTTAATTTAAGAGTTCACATCAGCATTGCAACAAAACAATGGACAAACAGTATATTTATACCCACTTTATGCTGCTAATGTCAAACTTGGTCCATTCTAAGGCCAACAATAAGAAAATTCAAGTAAAATCAAGGTTAGTCCCATAACAGCTACACATGTGTCGTGGACTGAAGTTCTTATCAACTTCAGTATACTAATCCGCAGTTTGAATAAGGTAGGGTGGCTAGTTCATTTTTGTACTGCCATTAACTTCCCTAATTGTGTACCAGGTATCAATTTACAGCCGAGTTGATTGGAGCATGACAGTCGTGGGAGTTGAACCCTGTACTTTTGCTACACTAATCAAAGGAAAATTACATTGTGTGAAATGAAATGTCTAAGAAACATCGTTGCTCTGACTAGGACAGATAAAATGAGAAACGATGACATTCGAAATATGTGAGAACCCGCTTGTGCTGAGTAGAGGAGACTAACATACTGATCAGACATGTTAGTCAGGGTCAGGTAAAACATACTGATCAGACATGTTAGTCAGGGTCAGGTAAAACATACTGATCAGACATGTTAGTCAGGGTCAGGTAAAACATACTGATCAGACATGTTAGTCAGGGTCAGGCAAAACATACTGATCAGACATGTTAGTCAGGGTCAGGTAAAACATACTGATCAGACATGTTAGTCAGGGTCAGGTAAAACATACTGATCAGACATGTTAGTCAGGGTCAGGTAAAATATACTGGCCAAGACCTCTGACCTAACTTCCTCTGGAAACTGGTTGTTTTCATGGCATCCTGGCTCATGAGGTGGCGGATTGATGGGATCCTCATAGTAGTGAGCGACACGCATATAACACCAAACATAGCACATCGCCTTCAAGACCATGGTCCACCTTCATCAACACGCTTTGGATATGAGGAAAGCTACTGCAACCTGCCACTTCACACCCTTTTCAGGGCATACAAAACATACTCATGGGCATTAAACAAAAAATTTCAAGACAGAAAATAAGACAGTCTGATCATCTCATGACAATGCAGCTTAATCAACTACCCCTTCACACATACAAAGCAAGAAGGCCTGACTGCGAGGCACAAGAAATGCTGCATGGTATATATATATATATATATCTTCTTCTTTGCGTTCAGGATCTTTTGGTCATGCTATATCTGCGGGCCAGTCGCCATGATGAAGTCTGTAGTCTTCACCAGGTCGGAGCGGCTGCACCACAGCTTTTGTCTCAGCTCCGCACCCTCTGGCCAGGTCATTTCCCTATAGAGTGGGCATTCTTGTAGAATATGCTCAGGGTTCTGGTATCCTGTTCCACATGGGCACTCATCGGTGTGTGATATCTTCATTCGGTATAGATGTTCTAGTAGTCTGCAGTGTCCAGTTCTCAGGTGAAATAAGGTAGTTTGTTGATTTCTTTTGAGATAGTGAATTGGGTCTGGTGTACTGCTTATGTTTCTGTCTTTTCTCCATTGGTGTATATACTGATTTCTGATGATGTTCTTGATTTCTCTGTATGGAACTTGATGATTAAAATGTGCCTTTTTGCTGCCATCTTTTGCCAGAGCATCAGCTCTCTCGTTTCCCGTTATTCCGCAATGGGAGGGTAGCCACTGGAGCGCTATTGTTGAGGATCTTTGGAGTTTTCCCAGTTCTGATCTGATCTCTGATAACAGTGGTTCGTTGTTTGTTTTTTGTATTGTCTCTAATAGTTCTCTGCAGTCCGTGAATACAGCTATTTTTGTTGGAGGTTGCCTTATTAAGTATTCTCAGTGATATATATAAACATATATATGCATATATGTGCATTGGATGGTCTGTCAGTCTTCTGAGTTTCTCTGCTTGCTGCTGGGCTCTGCTGTCTCTTCTATCGGTTATGGATTGCAGATTTGTAATCTTTTCAAGTTCTACAATTGGCGTTGACTTCATGCCTCCTGTTATAACTCTCATGGCTTGGTTTTGAAGTTTGCTAATTTTATCAAAGTTCGCCTTTGCTGCTGTTGCCCATGCCGCAATGCCATACTCGAGAACTGGTCTCACTCTTCCAGTGTACAGTTTCTTTTGTATACTTTCGTCTGCTCCCCAGCTTGTGCCAGCAAGTTTCCTCATGATTGCCATTCTTTGCCTGACTCTCATTCGGTTTCTCTCGATCTGACGTTTCCATGTCATGCGCCGATCAAATGTGACGCCCAAGTAGTTTGGGATGTCGTTTAGCCGCAGATATTTGCCATTTAGACTTATTTTGGTGTTCTGTGGTTCATTTGAAAGGGAAAATATCGTACATGTTGTTTTTTCTTCATTTATTTTGACCAGCCATGATTTCGCCCACTCCTCCAGTGATGTTAGGGCCTGCTGCATTTGATTGTTTGCTACGGTGAGATTTTCTTCAGAGGTCCACATAGCCAGATCATCTGAAACATGGAGCTGTTAACTCTTCTTGGTATATTCTCTATGATGCTGTTTATATACACCAGAAAGAGTGTGGGTGACAGTACTCCCCCTTGGGGTACTCCTTGCTCCAGTGCCACCTTTTTGCTCATCTGCCCTTGTACTTGGACTCTGAATGTTCTGTTTTCGAGGTAGTGGCTGATCCATCTGTACATTTTTCCAGATACTTCACTTCTTCGTAGCTTTCCACACCTTCTCAAATGCCTTTTCTAAATCCACCCAAACCGCTACTGTATGCTTTTTCTCTTGGTAAGCATCCTCTATTTCCTGGACTATGAGGGTGATCTGGTCCTCAGTGGTTCTGTGTTGTCTAAATCCTGCTTGCTGTGAAATTAATATGTGTTTTGCTTCCAGGTACCACATCAGTTTGGTGTTTATCATACGCTCCATCAGTTTACCTACACAGCTCAGTAGACTGATAGGCCTGTATCCATTTGGATCTGTTCTATCTATTTCTTTCTTTGGTACTGGTATAAGTACAGCATCTTTCCATGCCTGCGGTACAATTGCCCTTTTCCAGCTTTGGTTCAGGACTGAAAGAAACTTCCTCTTTGCTGTTTGGCCCAACCCCATCAGCATTTCATGTGTTACCCCATGTTTTCCGAGCGATTTCTTTTTCTTTAAAGTTCTCATGGCCTCATTCATTTCATTCATTGTTAGTTTTGCCATCATGTGCTCCTCTGGTGCCATCTTGATGTTGTCATGGCTCTTTTGTTCTTCACTTATGTCTGAATGCCTGTCTGTAGGGACATCAATGTGGTTTGCTCTGGCATAATGTTCTATAAAGGCGTTTGCTGCTTTTTTTCCTGTAGACATGTTGTCACCCTGCTTGATGGTAATTTGTTTATTTGATGATATTTCACCATTCATGGCTCTTACTAATTTCCATAGTTTGTTCCCTTCTTTATCTAGATTGACACTTTCTGTTTTTTTTTTCCAACTGTCTCTTGTTATTTCATTCAGTGTTTTTTGTATTTCGCAGTGATGGCCTTGAGGGAGATATTTGCTTCAATAGATTGCTCTCTCTCTCTGCCGTGTTCCTAGCGTTTGAGACTTCATCCTCAGCTTTCTGCAGTTCATGATTCCAATATGGGTTGTAATTTTTCCTTGCCCCTCTTGGGATGGTCCCGGTGGCTGCTTGCAGTATTGCTTTGTTTAGGCTTTCCACCATAGGTTTCATATTGTTATTTCATATGTTGATAGTTTCACACAGTCCATCTGTCAGCAACACATCAAATTCAGAATAGCCCAGACAAAATCAGTCTTCTAGACCACGAAGGGAATATTGTGCAACAAAACCTTTTTGCTGAAACTGAGAAAGAGAGTCCTTGGATGCTACGTGGAGCGAGTATTGACATATGGCAATTCTTCTGCGTTCATTCTCAATCTCCCGCTACTAAGCCCTGAACAGGGCTTTACATGTAGCAGGATGTAGTCCGGAGAACGGAATGTGCTGTGTCACTAGTTTACAGCTTGACTGTGATATTTGCACTTTTTGGTCCGTAACATCTGTTTTCAGCAGCATATGGCAGTGAATCATGGACAGACAGCCAGCAAGTGAATAGATCTTTGAAAATAATGGAGATGTGGTTTTACAGAAGAATGCTGCAGATCCCTATGGACTGCAAAGAAGACTAATGATAAAGTACTCGAATACAAAGACAACTCATTGCAAAGATCAGAACAAGGCATTCATTCTTTTTCGGGCATGTTATGAGAAGAGGCGGCTTGGAGTTCGTTGTGACAATGGGAAAGATAGCAGGAAAGAGAGACAGAGGAAGGCCGAGAAAGACAGATATTGAATAGTCTGAGAGAATGGCATGGGCGACAATCAACAACAGAGATGGTAAACGACACATGTGATAGAAGTGGATGGAGGTCTGTGATCACCAGCGCCAACTGGTGATGTATTTACAATATAATCAGATGGGGCCGAAGATGAAATGAACGAGATGACAGCGGACAATGACTCATATCTGACTACTTTCATTGAATCAGAGCAGTTGAAGACCATTTTCATCCTCTAAGTGGTGGCCCAGGAAAAAGGATTTTTCTATGCATCCTGGCGGAAACAAAAAAAGATTGAAGAGGGAAGACACACCCGGTCCCAAAAATGGAACAGGGTGTGTCTGGCCGAAAGGTGCTGATAACACAGCCACGCTGTATATTATAACACAATGTAACAGAACATCTGTTTTAGGATGAACAAGAAGAAGAAGAAGGCATGTGAGAGTTAGAAGAAATGGGAGAAGACGAGTTGAGAGGCCAAGGCACACCTCTCAAAGAACGGTGGAAGAAGAGAGCAAGATTCTCATGACAGTGACCCAAAATAGAAATCGATGTAGAGTAACCGTTACAGTACTATTTTCGAGGGGGACAACTAGAATAATTAAGTTCAGTAAAAGATCACTATGTGAATCAGCGTTATTTATGACCTCATTATATTTCTCAGTCAATACAAGACATCCAAATGAGACATTTAAGAGACAATGTTAACACGATGGATGTAGGACAGATGGAGAGCAATTTGAGGAAAAACCGATACAAGGATATAGTGCCATGTAAGTTAACTGTTTGCATATGCTACGTGCTTTTACAAATCTATCATTACATTTTTGTTATTAATCATCTATAATTTGTGTGTGTTAAATTAATTAAAGTTCAAACAGGGGGGGGGGTCGTTCTATCAGAGAGGTAAGGTGCTAGCCCGGACGAAAGCCTGTAATGGTGGAGTATTTAAATCCTGGAAGTCCAACGAGTTGCGATCTGGTATCTAGTCCTGTTGGAGATGAATGATAAACTTGGAGGTCCAGTTCACATGCTGTGCACATAAAAGAGCACTTGGTAGTTGAAAATGAATGGCTCCAACATTCACCATAAGACATTCACATCAATGGCTTGAACATTCACCATCAGACATTTACATCTATCACTTCAACATTCACCATCAGACATTCACACCAATACCTCCAACATTCACCATCAAGACATTCACCTGAATGGCTACAACATTCACATCAATGGCGCCAACATTCACTATCAGACATTCACATCAATCATTTCAACATTCGCCAGCAGACATCCACGTCAATGGCTCCAACATTCACCATCAGATATTGATATCAATGGCGCCAACATTCACCATCAAACATTCACATCAATCACTTCATTCACTATTAGATATTCACATCAATGACCCCAACATTCACCATCAAACATTCACATCAATCACTTCATTCACTATCAGATATTCACATCAATCACTTCAACATTCACCTTCAGATATTCAAAGGCTCCAACATTCACCATCAGATATTCACATCAATCACTTCAACATTCACCTTCAGATATTCAAAGGCTCCAACATTCACCATCAGATATTCACATCAATCACTTCAACATTCACCTTCAGATATTCAAAGGCTCCAACATTCACCATCAGACATTCACATCAATGGCTCCAGCATTTGAAATCAGACATTCACATGCTATGCGCAACCATCCAGTGTCTTTAAATGATACACCACTGGACGTTGTCGACGAATACATCTAACTCGGCCGCCTCCTCAACATGGAAAATAATCTGAAGTCCGAGATTGCTAGGCATCGTCGAGTAGGCTGGGCCGCCTTCAAGTCAATAAAGGCGGCAACAGACGCCACAAGAGAAATCAGACTGCAAGCTGACATATTCGACTCAGTTGTCCATTAGTTGCGCTATGCATTGAATGTGAAATCTGGTCTCTGACAAAAGCCGCGGAGAACACATGCTTCGCTTAGGCGCCGTCTCGTAGGCCTTTAAACAACAGTTTCAGATGGGCTTACACAACAGTGACATCCGGGCATTGTCACACGTCAAGGATGTCATCCATCATGCCAACAACTCCAAGCACCGCTGGGCTGGGCATGTAATCAGAAGGAAAGACGAACGCTGGAGCACAGCAACCACTCTGTGGTACCCACGTGACAAAACAAGACCACTTGGCAGACCCCCTCACTAGATGGCAAGATACACTAGAGCTGCACAACACTCCCGATTCTACTACAAAAAAATTAGCCATCCACTGGACAGTCCCTGCCTGAGATAGAATCGACTGGAAACCGAGATGACACCAGCACAAAACCAAAAAACATAGCACTGTTCGAACCCAGCCCGCTAAGCAGAGAAATTCTCCCGGCTACCACCAACTTGCACATGAATTGGGACCTGCACAAGGGCTAATGCCCTTGTAGATGAACAGGTCAGCTAAGGCATAGACTCTCCTCTGAAGGTATTTCCATTCTTGGACAGTGCTCACCTGAAGACAATCAAACTTACAAAAAGAGATATATTGTGTACATATGTGACGTCCACATATAGTTGATAAGTAGCTCCATAGCAGTTACTGCCAATGAGGATGAAGTTTTAGAGACTTTATTGTACCAGATTTCCATTTTTCTGTGATGGTGGATGACAAATATGCCTTGCCTTCGTTAACTGTAGGCACATACCCATTTACAATGGGGTAGACTGACCATATTGCAGGTGTTGAGAAATAAGGGACAATGCAATAATAAATGGTTTTAAAGTATCTGACTTGGCTTTGTTCGTTCTCAATCTCCCGCTATCAAACCCTGAAAGGCCTTAAGTAGCAGAATGTAGTCCAGAGAACGGAATGCGTTGTGTCGTAGTTTACAGCTTGACTGCGATATTTGGACCTTTCGGTCCAACATATCCAACTTCAGCAAGCATTTTTTGAGTACCGGGTTAGCATTCCCTCTTTGATCCCTTCTCCTTAGTCAGTCTGCCCTGCTGCAGCCTGTTATCCAGGATCACCGCAGGGAGGTGTAGAAGGGTCTTGGCAGCTCTGGTTCGCTGGCCCTGATGCTAGCAGTCAGCTATGGGTTGCTGACCACTGCAGCTCATGCGCTGCTCAGCATCTTGATCCCTTAAAGTATCTCATTTAGTATTATTTAAATAACCATTTTTGACAAATTCATTGACCTGCTCTCATACTTTGTTATTTGGATATGAAGTTGATGTTCCTCATTGGAACAATTTGTATTTTCAGATGATAACCATCGAATTGTTCTCACTGCTCTTGAAGGAGATCAGACTTCTGACTACATCAACGCAAGCAAGATTGTGGTATGTTCAACTTTGCCTATCCTGTGAATGCTCTTGTGTGCCATGTCTTGTGAACTTTCTTTTGTTTATTTTCATTTGAGAAAAATAAAGTAATTAGGAAGTTGGTTGGAATAGCATCCCATTCCACAATGACATATAATCATCAATCAGAACTTTTCAGGTCTTCAGCAGGTGCCAGAGTTAAGTCAGTAAGTAGGTCACAACTGATATTGAATAGCTGAAGAGAAACTGTACACTGGAAGAGTGAGACCGGTTCTCGAGTATGGCATTGCGGCATGGACAACAGCAGCGAAGGCGAACTTCGATAAAGTTAACAAACTTCAAAACCAAGCCATGAGAATTATAACAGGTGGCATGAAGTCAACGCCAATTGTAGAACTTGAAAAGATTACAAAACTGCAATCCATGACCGATAGAAGAGACTGCAGAGCCCAGCTGCAGTCAGAGAAGCTCCGAAGACTGACCGACCATCCAATGCACCAGAGACTAAACAATTTGGGAAATGGGAAACTAAAGCGGAGAAACTTTGCAGAAATAGCCAAAGCAAAGATGCACGAAGATCCCATAAACGCACTAACAACACCAAAACCCATCACTACTGTACGAAAACCTACCTGGAGGCAGGATATATTTCCAGAGGTGGTAGAAAATATACCAGGTATTGCAAACAAAAACTGCCAGACTGAAAAAGAAAGGAGAGATACTACCCTAAGCTTCATAACGAAAAGCTACCCAAGCATGGACTGGACCCATGCATACACCGACGGTTCTGTAACAAACACAACACAGAATGGAGGGGCAGGAGCATTCCTGAACCTACCAAATGGCAGAAAAATAACACTGTCATTCGCTACTGGTAAGTACACAAGCAATTTCAGAGCGGAGGCAGAGGCACTGAGGGCGGCAGTGGAAGAAATGGTGACACACAGTGAAAATGAAAGCCATATAGTCCTGCTTACAGATGCTCTCGCCGTAGTCACAGCGCTAAAAAGCCAGATAAACACTGAGCTTAATGACTTAAGAGCAGCACTCTGCAAACTGTGCCAGCAGTCCGCACCAAAAAGGGTAGTGGTACAGTGGGTCCCATCACACTGCAACATCCAAGGCAACGAGGAGGCAGACAGACTGGCAAAAGAAGGCGCAAGACTACCACAAACAGATACTAGTATGACGTATGAAGAGTCAAAACGGCTTATTAAAGCTAGATACATGACCAAATGGGAAACCGAACATACTGGTTACACCAAAAACGATGCATATTACCAGTTGAACAGAAGAGAGCAGGTCGTTGTCTTCAGACTTCGCACTGGCCACAATAGACTGAGGTACCACCTATTCAACAAATTGAAGATAGGGTGTACCGACGAATGCCCGTGCGGTACTGGTAAAATGACCGCTGAACATCTGCTGCAGAACTGCCCGACATACGAGGATCAGAGAGAGCAGATGTGGCCATCACCAGTGGAACTGCAAGACAAGCTCTATGGTAGTGGCGACAGCCTCAGGATGACCGTCGCTTTTTTCGAAAAAATAATGGCTACTGTCTGACTGCGTACGAAGAAGAAGAAGAAGAAGAATAGCTGAAGAATGCAGTTGCTCCGAGATCCCAGAGCCTATATATATTTTTCAAAGAGACATGGATACAACGGGATTAAGATCAACCTGTTTTACAGAAGAAATGGTTTTTAAAAAATTGGAGGGGTTGAAAGTGGATAAATGTCCAGGTCAAGATGGTATTCATCCAAAATTGCTGTATGAAATTAGAGACCAACTAGCAAAATAATTGGCTATATTATGTTCTCAATCACTTACAAAAGGGATTGTTCCACGGGATTGGAAAGATGCAGGAGTGATCCCCTTATTAAAAACAGGCAACAAATCAGATCCAGTAAATTATAGACTGGTGAGTTTAACGAGCATAGTCTGTAAATTGTTAGAGTCAATAATCAAAGAAAACATTGTAATGCATTTAGACAAATTTAATCTAATTAGAAATAGTCCGCATGGGTTTACTAGAGGGAGATCATGCTTAATAAATCTATTAGAATTCATGGAGGAGGTTACTAAAATGATAGATAAGCGGAGCCAGTGGACGTTATTTATCTAGATTTTACAAAGGCCTTTAATAGAGTACCTCATCAAAGATTATTTCGAAAGTTAAAATCACATGGAATAGGTGGGGAAGTTGCCAAATAGATTGAAAATTGGTTAACGGGAAGAAGGCAGAGGATGGGCATAAATAAGGAGTACTCTGATTGGTGTGAAGTGAAAAGTGGTGTGCCACAGGGCTCGGATTTGGGACCAATTTTGTTCTTGATATATATAAATGATTTGGACATTGATATGGGATCCATCATTGCAAAATTTGCTGATGACACAAAACTATGCAATAGTGTCTCATCTAAAGCTGAAGTGGATATATTGAGGTCGGATTTTGATAAAATTCGAGAATGGTCTAATCTACAGGCTCTGGGATCTTGGAGCAGTCCTCTTTAGTGTAGACTGTGCCAAAGTGCTGATTGAGTAGATTAGCTGCCTCCCTATTCTCACTTATTATTTTCCCTGTACTGTCTATGAGAGGGCCTACTTTGTCTTTCGTTCTTTGTTTATTTCTAACATAAGAGAAGAAGCTTTTACTGTCAGTTTTGATCCCCTGAGCAAGTTTTTTTTTCAAAGTCTATTGTTGCTGTTTTATTCACTTTCTGAGATATGTTCTGTTTGTCCAAATATTTTAAATATGTTTCTTTTGATTGACCTGCCTCTATATATTTTTTCCATGCTTTATTTTTTGCTCTTCTACATTTCACTACAAATCTAGTTATCCACTTTTTACGCTTGGGGTTTACCTCCCTACATGGAACACATTCCTCTTTTAGCGTTTCTAGAACTGTTTTAAAACTCTCCCACTCCTGTTCAACATCTGTTCCTACGACAATATCTTTCCAGATTATGTGGTTCGCTGCCTCTTTCATCCTCTTAACATCTGCCTTAGAGTAGTCGTATGTTCGCGTGTTTATGTTTACTTCTTTCACTGCAATAAGATCCCAACGGGTGATTTGATGGTCACTTGAGCCAAACAGTTCCCCAACGATAACGTTTTCAATCATATTTTCCTCTGTAGTAAAAACTAGGTTGAGTGTGTTTTTGCCTCTGGTGGCTGCTTCTACATGTTGCATTAAAAAATTGTCAGTTATGCACTTAACAAAAGGTTTTGACTCTACAAGTGCTTCTGCCATATCCCATTTTATTTCTGGAAAGTTGAAATCCCCCATTAATAATAATTTCCCTTCACTTGCCTTTGCTATGCTACTAATCAGCTCCTCATCTTCCTTTTTTTGACTTGATGGACATCTATAGCACACACCAATGACTGTTTTTTCACCCCCACTTTCTATTTCTCCCCATACACTTTCATTTTTGTTACCACATGATAAATCATCTTTGATAGTTATATTAACAGAATTTATACAGTATAATAAAACGTCACCTCCCTTAGTCTTGTCTCCAACTATCCTATCTTTCCTTAACATTGTATATCCCTCTATTTCAAGTTCACTATCTGCAATGTCCTCATATGTCCATGATTATGTCAATCCTATTATATCTGGTTTTTCTTCTTCTACATACAGTTCCAATTCTTCTCTTTTATTTACTATGCTTCTCACATTTGCATAAAAACATTTTAGTTTGTAATGTTGTTGGTTTTCCTCTTTTTGGTTCTGCTTTATCATTTTAATGTTTGCTTTTCCACTACTTATTTCACACTTCCCTGACCCCAACTCTCTTCTTTGACTACATCCTCTATAGCACCCTATTGTAGGCCTATCTTTAGTCTCATACTTCATAGGCCTTACTAGTTTCAATTTCTAACACAATGATAGAACATATACTTTGCTACAACATGCTGTCCCATCTCATTTAGATGTAAACCTCCCCTGTCTAACATTTTACTTCTGTCTACTTTCACATCAATAAATTCCATTCCCATGTCCGCACACATCACCTGTAACCTAAGGTTGATACCTGTTATTTTGCTATCTAGATAGTCTGACCCATCTGCTCTATCTAAAATGCTCATCATTGTGACCTTTCTAAACTTTTTTTCCTTAGGTGTTTCCATAATACTTTTATTTTTATCCATAATTATTTCTGTACCATCTCTCTTTACATTATTTGTTCCTACCAATACCACAAGATGACTGTTTCCTTTGTCATCTAACCTAATTGTTCTTCCTTCTATGTCCTCTATTTTTGCTCCCCCAATATCCATCCTTTCAAACATGTTGTGTTGTTTAGACAAATGTCTGCCAACCTCTCTCACCATTGAATTTCCTACTACCAATACTGACCCCTTACCTATATTTGCATACTTCTCTCCAAAGCTCTCTGCCCTGTGAACTGTTTCCTCACTCAAATCTCCCTTACTTCCTTGACTGCAGCTTCTTTAAAATTTCCTCCATTTTCACTTGTTTCCCTTCTATTTTCATCTGCCTCTTTTTTATCTCTTCCAATCTCTTCTCATTTTTCCTTATTTCGCACTCCATTTGTGCCTGCCTGTCTTCAACTCTGCATATCCTACATAAAACTGTTCCTTCATCTTCCAACGTTGTAGGCCTATCTATCCCTACACTAGTAATACTAACATTTTCGCCACACAAATCACACAATCTGACTTGGCCTTTCTTCGCAGCATTTCGTCTCGTCTTAGTGGCCATACTAATTATGCTATTTATTACCGTTAGCCAATAAGTTATATTAATACCTAATACAATGTATACTTCTTAGAGCAACGCAAAAAAAAAAATGTCGCTGGTGTTTACCTTTCTACAACGTATCGCTAACGACTAGGCCTAGTGTTACTACCTCTCACTGTTCCACGCTATTTAATTCTGTCAAGTCACTAACTATCTGTTATAACAAGGCCACTATATTTGAAAATACATATGCTACAATAAACTACAATTACAACTATGTTATTATTACACAAATTAATTCTCAACACTAATACTTATCTGAAACGCTATAGATCTCTGTACTGTCAATTCTAATAGCAAGCAATGAATAGAAAATTGGAAAATGTTGTTGTGCTGTTTTTGTTTTTAGGGGGGAGGGGGAAGAGATGCGCAGAAGGACTTTTTGCAAAGGATAATCAGAAAGAAATGTTTTACAGTGAAAAGTGTTTGTCCGCGTAAAGCGATGCATAATTGGGTCGATAAATCTGTTCAAGGACTCTTAAAACATTGCAGATGAAACCCGTCCTGGTTAGATTATAACAGAAGCATATGTGCAGTGGGTGGGGGTAATGCTTTGGGCTGACAGGCGAGTAACAATAGACAGTGTAGCAACTGCAAAAGGATGTTCGCATGGTTTAGCCTACAGTATAATACAGGATCGATTTCATTTCCTGAATGAGTGCTCACTGGGTGCCTAGACAACTGACTGATGAATACAGAATGAAGTCTGTCTTTATAACATCACTGACGGTATGCAGATAAAGGAAAAGACACGGTAAACATGATTGTTACTTTCTACAAATTAGGGGTACATCACTACCAACCGTTAGTGCTTCAATGCAATGGACACATCCTTCTTCACCTTTTGTCTAGTAGTTCAAGGCTGCAACATAAGGTGGAAAGTTTGTGCTTACAGTGTTTTGGGATTCTCACGGAGTGCTGTCAACCAATTCCAGAAGAAAAGGGACGATGTGAATGCTTTATCGTACTGTGAATGTCTGTTCATGCACTTAGAAGAAACCATCCAGGTCCGCTCACTAGAAAGTACTGCTCTACAATGCCAGACCACATCCGACTCGATTGACCCAGTAGAAAATTGACCAATTAGGATGGCCACTTCTTGAACATGTACCTTACAGGCATGTCTTAGCCCTGAACGAATTCCACCAGTTTGATGCACTTAAAACCAACCTTGGCCAGAGATGTTGTGCGAATGGCAAAGAGGTTGCATGTGAAATACAAATGTGGCTGAGACAGAAGACCAAAGATTTCAGTGCTGCATGTTTTTTGTGTACTGATAAAGTTATGGTTCATGTGCATCATTGTTGATGGAAATTATGTTGGGAAATAAGAGACAATGTAAGTTCAATAATAAATGGTTTTCAAGTTTGTATCCTATCCCATTAATTAAAATAAAATACCCATTCATTGTCTATTTATTGAATTGTCCTCATATTAATCAAGTCATCAAGTCCTGTGCCATCTATTCCATCTCTGTTGGTCTTACTTTTTTTCTCTATGCTTGTCTCGAGCTATTTTCTCCATATGTGTTTTGGTCTGCCATTGTTTTTCTTGCCTTGGCAATTCCAGAACACAGTCTGTCTTGTAATGCTATGTACTGGTTTCTTTAATGTGTGTCCAATCCAATACCATCACGTTCTTCTCATGTCATGTTGATCTTAACATGCCATTTCAAATTCACAATTCATGAAATGCTGTTCCTGTTTCACTGATTTTGTTGTTCTCCATGATTCAGAACCATACAAAACAAAATGGAGTATACATTGGAGTCTTGTATTTTTGTGTTGGACTTAATTGCTTTTAGTTCCCTAATTCAATGAAAGCTCATCTTTTAAAATATTATTTGATGTAGATATCTATACCTCCTACGTGTGTATGTAGTTCCGGTGTCAAGATAGCGCCACACTTTTTCACTGCTGGCTCAAGTTGAGCTATCGACATCAGGTGTTTCACCACCTGCAGAGAACTGTGTGTTACACGTTTGTTACCGTGTTCTTCATCATTCTGAAACATTCCGCAGGATTGAGTATTTTCATGCGTTGCGACTTACAGCATTTTGTATTCATGAACGGCACAACTAAGGTGAGCTATGATAATGAGTTTCTCCAATATGTCGCCATGGTATGCTACTTAGTGGGCACAGGCCAGATTTACATGTCAACAATAAATCACTGCCTTTTAGTTTGGCTTGGGACAGCCAGTGGCTATGTTTGCGGCCCCAGGCAATGACTGCACAACTTATGTCTTCTTCTTCTTCTGTCTTCAGGCTTTTTGATCATGATAGATCTGTAGTTCCATAGCTAGGACGAAGTCCATATTTCTCTCCAGATCCAGATGGCAGCCCCAAAGCTTCTGCGTCATTTCGGCTCCCTCTGGCCAGGTTTGGCTTCACATGTCTGCGTGTGTTGGGCAGTTCTGTAGGATGTGTGTTCAGGAGTCTCGACTCCGGTTCCACATGGGCAGTTACTTGTGTATGATATCTTGAGCTGATGTAGGTGACACAATAGTCTGCAGACTAAAGTGTGTCGAAGACAACAGTGAAGAACTGGACAACGATGTTTAAAGAACGGCATGAGTTAACGAAAGATCAGGTCAGGCGCACATCGTTACGTTAACTCACTTCCTTCTGTAAACATCATTTTTCAGCTCTTCACTATTGTCTTTGACACACTTATGTCCCCATACACTGCCTGTATTCTGCAACAAATGTCAACTGGTTGGCTTCCATAAGTTGTTAGAAACTGAGTCACTGATTGCTGATCAACTCTGAACGGATTCAGTATCACACCCGCCATGTTTTTAGCGGTCTGCTGAGGAAACTATGAGTCGGAGGATAATGAAATTTTGCAAACTTGACGGCTGGTATGTGCTGTTTACATCAGAAGTAATGTCATCATGCACATCGTACGTATGTTCACTTGTTGCAGTCTGGTCCAGTTTAAAGTGAACATGCCTCATATATCCAAGTATTCTAAGTATATATGCATTTGGACTTTTAAATAAATTATAAATACAAAAATATGGCCAAAGAAGAAACGATGAATGAGCTGACAGCAGCCAGCTACTCATAGCTAGCTTCTTACATCAGAGTCAGTGACACATAACTGGCCAAGACCCTATTCCACCTCCATATGATGGCCATGGAAACAGACTGCAACCTTACAGCCTGGCTAAGAGATCGAAGAGGGAAAGGCAAACCTGGTCCCAAAAATCTTGTGCTGAAATCGGTTCTGTCAGACCAAAAGGTGCAGATACCACAGCTTCGCTGTAAATAACATAAATATTCTTAAAGGTTAAAGGCGAGGGCTTGACTTCATCACCATATGGCTCAGTCTCTCGCCACAGAACGGCATGCCACCTGCTGAGAGCATCACACAAAGCACGAACTCAGTAGTTTCAGTGATGAACCCAGGGTTGTTGTTTAATGCCCACAATGAGCAAGTTGACTCTTTTGTGCGTCCTGAAAAGGACGTTAACTGGCAGGTTGTAGTAGCTTTCTTCACATTCCGAGCATGCTGATGAAGGTGGACCGCAGTACTCCAAGCGGTTGTGCTATGCTTGGCTTCATCTGCGGGGCACTCACTACTGCGGGGATCACATCGATCCACATCTCGTCAACCAAGCTGCCTTGAAAACAGCCGGTTTCCAGGGAACTCTGCATGGACTTTAGTCTTGAGCACTGCACCTGATGTCCGAACAAAGAGTGTCTTGGGTCATTTATCTGTTTCTCTCTTTCTATCTCTGACTCAAGAGTTCTTCGTATCTCTGACTGCACTATTCCGATTATGCGGTATATTTTGTCAGTTGGTATCCGCATGTAATCCATATTTGTGATTATTGGTCTGATCAAATAATAAATCATTTCCTGAGTGGTAAAGTCTAACTTTCTATATTGGTTAAAGTATCAAATTTGAAAATTAACCACACACTACATGTCTACATATCAGAAATAACTACATTAAATGTCAGCTTCGTGAATCATCATCCATCTTGTACGTGATATTAAAACCTGAGATTCCCTAAACAAAATGACCAAACATAACTCATGTGTTAGGTGTCAGCTGAATCCGGAGAAAATTGAAGTTATATTGGCAGTCAATTTTGGCCAAATAGGACTGTGAGGTTAAACAGTTTGAAGCTTAGCCCGGTCATTCCGTAAAATCCCATTGTTGTGTTCTCCCCTAAGAAAATACGCACGAGTTAGACATTTGCATTTGAAGAAAGCTATTTACTATGGCAAAACAAAGTATGCTAATTTAATTATTCTATCTCAAATTGGCTGACCTAGTCATCTTTAATGTCTCTTTTTGTTATGCCAGTAGATTGTGGAATATATTTATTGGAAGACCATCCTGTATCAAATTTCCTGGTACATTCATCACATGGAGGACACTCCCAAAAGACTGTCGTTGAAATCTCCAAAGGACAGAAGCAGATCTAGCTTGATTTTTTTTCTGACTCACACATTTCGTCATTTTAATAATCACTTGTCTTTTTCAGAATTATTGTCATCTAAATCCAATTTATCAGCCTTTAAATCCTTGAGAATACTTTTAATAGCTAGTTCTGCCGTTAACCTGTTAGAACTGCCAATTCCCAATTTAAAAAATAAATTCAAAACTACTTTCAATCGTGAAAGTCATCTAAAACATTGTGAAATATACTTTGATGTGAACTCGGCCATATTTGTTATTTACATAAATGTGTATAGAGGTCACTATATTATGGCCAAAATTCAAACAGTACAGTCCAAAATATGCCTTAAAATAATGGTCTGTCCACCACACTGAATCATAGGTGGCTCTGGGAGTGGGCTATTTACACACACACACTGGTGTCATGGGTTCAAATGAAATTGCTCAGATGTATGGGTCTTTATCAGCTGAAGTTGACATAGGTAAACTGGTTTATTGTAGATTAGAATTCAGCTGTTTACTTAGGAGTGTGAGAATTTTACTTCTGTTTGTACAGGGTGTGGGAGGAACAGGTGACTACATAGCCTCTCAGGGACCATTGACTGGGACAGTTAATGACTTCTGGAGAATGATATGGGAATACGATATTGAGATAATCTTCATGGCTTGTCGACTTGTTGAGATGAAAAAGGTAAGTATGTATTGTTTGAAGTGTGGCATATCATTGAATGCAAAACTTCCCAAAGGGGTGGTCTGTGGACTGGTTCTGATTTACAAGCAGTCAGTCAGCCGTCAGTTTACAAAGGGCGTCAATGAAAAAAAAATACTGTTTAACAGTTTAAAGATGTTTAAACATAGCAAGCTCTACAATTGGATAAACTTTGCAGAAATAGCCAAAGCAAAGATGCACTAAGACCCTATGAACACACTAACAACACCAAAGCCCATCCCTACTGTAAGAAAACCTACCTGGAGGCAGCATATATTTCCAGAGGTGGTAGAAAATATACCAGGTATTGGAAACAAAAAACTGCCAGACTGAAAAAGAAAGAAGAGATACAACCCTGAGGTACATAACGAAAAACTACCCAAGCATGGACTGGACCCATGCATACACCGACGGTTCTGTAACAAACACAACACAGAACGGAGGGGCAGGAGCATTTCTGAACCTACCAAATGGCAGAAAATTAACACTGTCATTGGCAACTGGAAAATACACAAGCAATTTCAGAGCAGAGGCAGAGGCACTGAGGGCGGCAGTGGAAGAAATGGTAACAGGTAAAAGGAATGAAAGCCATATAGTCCTGCTTACAGATGCCCTGGCCGTAGTCACAGCACTAAAAAGCCAGAAAAATACTGAACTTAATGATTTAAGAGCAGTACTTAATGATTTGATAGAGTACTGCTCTTAAATCATTAAGTTCAGTACTCTGTCAACTATGCCAACAGTCCGCACCAAAAAGAGTAGTGGTACAGTGGGTTCCATCCCACTGTAACATTCAAGGAAACGAGGAGGCAGACAGACTGGCAAAAGAAGGTGCAAGGCTACCACAACCAGATACTAATGTGACATACAAAGAGTCAAAAAGGCTTATTAGAGCTAGATACAGGACAAAATGGGAAACAGAACATACTGGCTACACAAAAAACAATGCCTAATACCAGTTGAACAGAAGAGAGCAGGTAGTGGTCTTCAGACTTCGCACTGGCCACAATAGACTGAGGTACCACCTATTCAACAAATTGAAGATAGGTGGCACTGACGAATGCTCGTGTGGTACCGGGAAAATGACCACTGAACATTTGCTGCAAAACTGCCCGACATACGAGGATCAGAGAAAGCAGACATGGCCATCACCAGTGGCAACACTAGACAAGCTCTATGGCAGTGTCGACAGCCTCAGGATGACCGCCGCTTTTTTCGAAAAAATACAGGTTGACATCTGACAGCGTACGAAGAAGAAGAAGAAGGATAAAGTAGTTTCTGACTAAGGGAACGATCCAGACAAAGGTGAAGGATGCCATCTCTTCTAAAAAAGTTTTAAAAGAAGAATTACCGCAAGGCTCATCCCTAAACTGAACTTTTTTCCTGATCTATATTAATGACTTGGCTAACCAGATCAAAGCTGAAAAAGTTTTGTATGCTGATGACCTGGCAATATGGCTGAGCCATGAAGACATTGATAGTGGGGCACGAAGGCTAAATGGAGACCTGAGGAGACAGCATGACTACTGCCAAACATGGAAACTAAAAATCAACTGTGAAAAGACAGTTTATACCATCTTCACCAAAAGCCACAAAGTTGCCAAACAAAATGTCATTTTGAGATTAGAGGATACCATTTGATTAGAGAAGAAGACCCCACATATCATGGAGTGACGCTTGACAGACAACTCAGCCACAAACACCCCACATATCATGGAGTGACGCTTGACAGACAACTCAGCCACAAACACCCCACATATCTTGGAGTGACGCTTGACAGATAACTCAGCCCCAAACACCCCATATATCTTGGAGTCACGCTTGACAGACAACTCAGCCCCAAACACCCCATATATCTTGGAGTCACGCTTGACAGACAA
Organism: Ariolimax columbianus; assembly: GCA_036924085.1. Lineage (NCBI taxonomy): Eukaryota > Metazoa > Mollusca > Gastropoda > Stylommatophora > Arionidae > Ariolimax > Ariolimax columbianus. The sequence continues at coordinate 22,673,491 of JAVGWX010000022.1, read as the reverse complement.
CTCAGCCCCAAACACCCCACATATCTTGGAGTCACGCTTGACAGATAACTCAGCCCCAAACACCCCACATATCTTGAAGTCACGCTTGACTGACAACTCAGCCACAAACACCCCACATATCTTGAAGTCACGCTTGACAGACAACTCAGCCACAAACACCCCATATATCATGGAGTGACGCTTGACTGACAACTCAGCCCCAAACACCCCACATATCTTGAAGTCACGCTTGACAGACAACTCAGCCACAAACACCCCATATATCATGGAGTGACGCTTGACTGACAACTCAGCCCCAAACACCCCACATATCTTGAAGTCACGCTTGACAGACAACTCAGCCACAAACACCCCACATATCTTGAAGTCACGCTTGACAGACAACTCAGCCACAAACACCCCATATATCATGGAGTCACGCTTGACTGACAACTCAGCCACAAACACCCCACATATCTTGAAGTCACGCTTGACAGACAACTCAGCCACAAACACCCCATATATCATGGAGTCACGCTTGACTGACAACTCAGCCACAAATACCCCACATATCTTGGAGTCACGCTTGACCGACAACTCAACCTCAAGCATCACATTCAGAATGTAAAGAATAAAGCTGTGAGACGTCTACAGCTCTTAAAGAGGCTTGCTAGTATATCATGGGGTTCAGACAAGGATACTTTGAGAGGCGTATCTTGGTTATGTGCGCTCAGCAATAGAATATAATAGTGCACCCCTTACAACTTGTTCAAAATCTAACTTGGAATCCCTGGACAGGGTGCAAAACAGTGCTCTACGCTCCATTAGTGGAGCAATGAGGACAACACCAACTGCAGTTTGTGAAATCCACACACAAGTGGAGCCCCTTGCGATGCGGAGGGATAAAGCAGTTATGGAAGTTTATGAGCGAAGTAGCAGAATGAAACGGGATCATCCCAACAGACTCCTTGTGGGAAACTGGCAGCCAAAAAGCAGAATTAAATAAAAGTCTGTACTTCACCATGTTAGTGAAATCAAAGACAGATACCATCTACCAGAAAGAAGACAAGAGTTACAGAGAGTAGTAAAAGTCATACCTCCACAAGCTTTTCTTAAAACACCAGAAATACAGGCAAAATTAATAGATGATACAACCAAAAGTTCAGATCCAAGTACTCTTATTCAAGCAGCTCAAAGAACTATTGATGCCTATTCCGATAAATGGATACATGTATATACTGATAGATCTGCGTATAAAGCCACCATCAAAGCAGGTTATGAAGTTTAAATAAAATATCCGGAACACACCCTACATGTGTTTCTGATTGACTTACATTTCCTTTAAGTTCCCGAATGCAAGGAAAGCTGCTCTCTCCCTTTGTTTTCTTATTCCGATATCATATCAGCACCTCCTGCCTTGTCTATATCGCTACCAAGATAAATGAATGATTTCAAATTCTATAGGAGTGTCTCTCATAACACAATCTGATTGTCATTAGTTGCATTTATTCTCATAGTCTATTTTTTCTTAGCGTATTCTCACTCTCAATTTCTGTGATTGATATCTCTCATCAAATACAATTATTTAATGTTCCACCTGATTTCCATTATGCAACAGAAGAGCAGAGTCATTGACAAAGCTCAGATAATCAAATACCACAGAGTATTTCTAGACTTTGTGATAGACATTTTACATTTGAAAACAATTAATGAAGATAAATTTTGGACAACCTGTGCTTCTTGACTTTATTTATTGTCCTTAGTTTTAAGTCTTTTTAAAAATATCATTATCTGACATCAGTATGTGAGCTTGCTATCAGATTAGGGAATGAAATCATCAATTATGTCAACAAAAGTATCTTATGTAATGTTTAGATCAAGTGCAGTCGGTACTGGAGCGATGTCGGCACATCGGAAGAGTTTGGGGACATCACAGTGTTTACGGTAAGTATGCATGCCATCGTTTATTTTAAGAGATGGCACATTTGCTACCTATACAAGCATAACTGTTCTGATTTTAGTATGGCAGATTAGAGATATTTAACTAATTTTTCATGTCGGACTCTGTCAAAAGCCTTCTGGTAGTCTATAAAGCAAATATAAATGCCATGTTTTTCTACATATTATTGTCATAGTTCTCAAACAGAAAATTGCTTTCCTTGTTCCATTATACTTTCGTAACACAAATTGTTCTTCTGAAACATCCCTCTCTACTTTTTGTCTTATTTTCTCTTGTATGATTGTAGGAAGTGATAGTCAAACTGTATAAAGCATTAGTTAGACCTAGATTGGAGTACTGTGTACAGGTGTGAATCCTTATCATAGAAGAGGGGATATAAACATGCTGGAAAGAATACAAAAAAGAGCGACAAAGCTGATAGTGGGATTCCAGAATTACAGCTATGAGGAAAGACTCAGAAAAACCGGCCTACAGTGTCTAGAAAAGAGAAGGATTCAAGGTGAATTAATACAGGTTTATAAGATGATCAGAGGAATGAAAAAATTAGATTATAACAAGTTTTTCAAAATACAGCCACTCACAGGAACAAGAGGGCATAGCTACAAATTAACTAAAGAGAGGTCCAGATTAGATATTGAGAAGATGCTGAAGATGGATGTGTCGGACCGAAAGGTGCAAATATCGCAGCCAAGCTGTAAACTAGCAACATAACGCATTCCGTTCTCCTGACTACATCCTTGCAACTTGCAAAGCCCTGTTCAGGGCTTGGTAGCGGGAGATTGAAAACGAATGCAGAAGAAGAAGAAGATATTAGGAAATATTTTTTTAGTCAGAGAGTGATGAATGCTTGGAATGCATTGCCATGGGAGTTAGTGGAGGCAGGGACAATTAATGCATTTAAGAATAAATTGGATGCGCATAACTTTTAGATCAAGGTAATGTAAATGAAACTCGTTGTACACAGACTCTGCAATCTTCTAAACCAGTTTAAAGACATTAAGTCAAGTTAAGATCTTGAGAAGTATTTTAATTATGTGACTTCTAAAGCCTAAACATTCTGTTGCATGAAATTCATAAAAGCTGAAATCAGCTTTCAAACAGAAAATGGAAAGAAAAAAATATTGTAGGCCTTGTCTAGGATTTGAATCACCAACCTCAAGCACTATAGGCGAGGATCACACCCCTGGATCAATTTATGAAAGAAAGTATCTAGTTTGGTCAATTTTTACAACACAGCCAGACAGAAACACATTTTGTTTCTTGTACTAAAATGACCTTGCTTTATTTATTACAAAATATTAGATGTAAATTCCCTGGCGCTTATGGCCGAAAATTTAAAAAAATCTCATCAATTTATTCCTTTTTTTTTTAGATGAGGTTATCCGAAAATGACGCCAAAATAGAATGGAATATATTGATCAGATTTTAAACAAAAATTTAGAAGGAAATAAATATTAAGTCTTCACCCTGTACTTCTCACACCATAAGTGAGAATCATATGATTCGATCAGCCAATCAAATCACCATCGCAAACTCTAGATCACTGGTTCCCAACTTTTTTTTGAGTCACGACCCAATTTTATAGAAGTAAAAGGACTCTCTGCCCTGAAACATTTAAAAAAGGCTATTTAATAAGATAAAAGAAAACATAGAAAATAGATTTTTCAGTATAATATAATTCAATATAATTTTAACTTGCGTTATATTTGTTTATTAGACAGTCGACTCAAAAACGTGATTTATTATATTTCATGGAACTCGCTTACTTAACCAAATCTCTGCGCAGAATGTGAAGACGTGATATTTTTGTTTCCCCCAAAAACTGCTTATGTAAACACTCTGGGGTCCATGCTCTGGTCTATTGGTAGCTTTAGTGTATCCACTGGGAACACAGAATATAAACTACTCATATTTTTATGGGTTATATTTGATACTTGATATATTTGAAGTCGTCTCGAGGTAAGGTGTCCATCTCGAGTGCCGGTGGTCACGGGTTCGAATCACGGTGGGGACCATTATTTTTTCACGTGAATTTTCTGGTAAAAATGCTCCTGATCTCTAGGTAGTGAAATCGGACTCCCTTGTTTGGCAGTTTAGGAATCGAAAAGAGGCGACTTAACAGTCACTGCCCGGACAAAAATTCTAGTAAAAAAATCAACCCAAATTATTTGCATCTTCCTCCAGGCCTAGTAAGCCACAGAAAGTTGTAAAATACCTACTACATATAGCCGAAGCATTCGACTACCTGGCAACATGCCTGTTTGAGTACCAGGATTCCAAATATTCCAAGTATACTAAAAAATGATGATATTATTTAAACTTCAAGACCCCAATAAAAAATGCAAAGTGCTTTAAAATCAGTATTTTTTTAGTTTACTGTTTCAGTCAGCGACCCAAAGATATGCCTCGGGTTAGGAACCTGTGATTCAGATGAGTGTTTTTGAACTTAGGAAAATAACAAATTTGTGAACATGTTCCTGGATTTATTAAAAAAAAATTAATGGATTGTGTCTTATTGCAGGAATCTGAAGAAGAGATCATAACGGAATGTGTGCGACGGAACTTGCGAGTGACGAAGGGAAATGAGGTGCACAATGTCGTACAGTTTCACTATTGTGGATGGCCAGACCATGGTATACCAGCAAATCCAACGGATATCCATGACGTTATCGGCATTATGAGACAAACTAAATGCAACAGCAAGGCTCCTATCTTGGTGCATTGCAGGTAATTTGGCATTACTTACTTTTTCTTTCTACTTCTGAGAATCGTGGGGATATGCAGTTTTAAATCTTCTTAATTTCCCTCATTGAAACGCAGTCTTCTTCGTGAATCTCACTGGACTAGAAGCATGGCATCAGTTGGTTGAAGAAGAAAAAGGAGGAGGAGGAATTATTATTATTATTTCCCTCATTAAACTATAACTGCTTCTATTCTGAGCAGCTGATTAGCGCAGTGGTAGAGCACTCAAATTTCATGGCAAAGATATAGGGTTCAACTCCAACTACCGGCAGATCCAGTCGACCCAGCTGTAAATGGGTACCTGACTGACGGCTAGGGAAAGAAAAAGGCACCAAAGAAGGGGACTTGCCACTCCACCTAACTTATTACATTGTAGACTCTAACACTTCATCTCCAACGGCTGTGTCTGCTACAGAACTACCTTTACTTCTATTTTCCTCATAACAGTGAGGCGACTGTGTTAGGCTTCTTCCATCACCACACAGTTTATCTCTAAATTAACCGCATCTATTTCCCTCAACAACAGGTAGTCCAAGCCAGACTTCTATTGTCCAGATACACTTCTCTTCTACCCTAACGTAACAGTTGTTACACTGACTTACTTACAAGCTTCTATTCTACCCTACCATAACAAGTCGGACGTACTTAGAAGCTTTTTCCTTCTACCCTGAGGTGGAGAAAACGTTTATTTTGCCCGCAGCTTTTAGTTTCAACAGGATGGGCTAGCTGGCGTCATGCTCAATCCTCCTTAGTCACCCGGTACGTCATGCCTGATAGGTTACAGTGTATCTATTCTTTGCTCTTCTCTTGAACCCTGGTAACACATGTACGACAGTTGCTACAAACCATGTATCTCATATATCAATTGAATGTAAAATATTGGTCAAATTCCTGACCAATAGAAACTTCAAAAACAATTTTAATCCATTGAATAACTGGCAAACTACCATTCTAATTGTTTACTATCATCCCCGTACAAACTATTCACAAGAATGGCTATGAACATACTGGAGAAATAACTTGTCGAGAATCAACCACAGAAGCAGACTGGTTTCAGGAAAGGATACTCAACGACTGACCACCTCCATATAACCAACCAGCTAATGGAGAATAGACAAGCTGTGCTAGTGTTTTTCGATTCTGGAAAAGCCTTTGACAGCATTGAAATAACTGTAGTGGGGAATGCCCTGAGATAGCAAGGCATTGAAGAAATGTATACTCTGAGCCAACACAAGAGATAAATTGAGGTTTTCTCAACTGAGCAAGTGTTTGTTTGGCCAGTTCTCTTCCTTGCTGTTTTTACCTTCCTCAACTCATGCACCAGGCTCGAACCATGGCCTGGTTTTTTTTCTGTCTGTCTGTGAACTTGAACCCCTGGCATGCTGTAATCCCAGTCAAGTAAACCAGCTCACTGTCGACTAGGCTTTAGTGTACCAAAGAATCAACACACCTATACAACATGACATTCGACAAGGTGGTGCCATCTGCCCCAAACTTTTCACAGCAGCCTTTAAGAAAGTCTTTGGAAGATAAAGGCATCAAGACAGACAAAAAAATGATCACTCACATTCGGTTTGCGGATGACATAATCATCACCAGTCAGAGCATCGGGGAGGCTGAGCAAAACTTAAATGAGCTGAACAGAGCATGCGTGGAAGCTGGCTTAGAAATTTATAGAAAGAAAACCTAGTGCAAACTGAACAATCTTTGACCATACAGGGCCTGCCATTAGAAAATGATCCTGTCGAAAATATGAATTCGTACATTTACCTTGGCTGCGAACATCCACATAATTATTCGTCTTCTTCAATTAACTGAGGCTATGCTTCTAGCTCGGTGAGGTTCAGGTCTTTGCCGGTCTCCCACAGCTTGTCGAGGATGGTTGCTCACCCGGGCCAGATTGCCTCTCTTTGGTCTGTGTAAGTAGGGCAGTCCTGGAGGATTTGTTCTGGTGTTTGCTTGGGTGCTCCACAATCACATGTAGCGGTATCTAAGACCCATGGAGGTGGACCTTGAGTCTGCAATGTCCGGTTCTGAGACTGCAGATCTTTGTCTGCTCTGTCAAGTTTGTCTATGCTGTCATTTTCTGGCTTGTATTCTTTGTGTTGGTCTCTCCATTTTGTCCTCATGGATCGCTTAATGAGTGTCTTTGCTCCTTTATAGCTCTGTGGATGGTGAGTCTGCATGACGTCACTTCCGACTTTTGCGAGCTCATCTGCTTTCTCTTTTCCAAGGACCCCCATGATGAGCCGTAATCCACTGAAGGACTAGATCTGTATTTTGGGACAGAAATCCGATGTTGTATTTTATTTCGTATGAGAGTCTATCTTGTTTGCGATTTGAGATGTCCTGGAGTACGATCCTGGAGTCGGTTAGAATGACCATTTTCTAAGTAGTTGTATTTTGACTGATAAGAATCCTCGTTGCTGCACCCAGATAATCAATAGTGAGATTTCACGAAGTAGAAATTCTAATCACTCAGCTTTAATCGCATCAAATCTGTACTTCAGCAGATGAGGAATGTCAAGGCAAGGGCTCACACTTTCAACATCATGGCTATTCCAGCCACAGTATATGAGGTATGGAACGTAGGAAAAGCAGACACTTGAGGCTTTGAGCTACTCAAAGAGTAATGTAGCGAAGAGCATTGACAATCTCTCAACAGGATGAATTCACAAATCAAATTGTTTATATATTTTATTTTTACAGTTGGGAAGTCTACTTTTATTTTTTTCAAGTTTTTTTCTCCACTTTAGAAAAAAAATGTGATCAAGTGATCTTAACTTTCGTCCTCTGTGAATGTTGTCATTCCTCAGCGCTGGCTGTGGTCGTACTGGAGCTATTATTGCCATTGATTATGTGTGGACACTACTGGAAGAAGGGGTGAGTTAGTTTCATATGTCTCCACAAAAGCTACAAATGATTTTGCTTAGTGAGGTAAAAAATTTGAAAAAAACATTAAATTTATTTGTCTTCTTCGTCGCTCATTGACAAATAACTATTCTTCTTCTTCTTCGAAGAAGAAGAAATAACTATTCAAGTTTCCATCATTAACTTGACAGTTTTTCCCAGTATATTGTCATCATTGTACAGTTTATATGGCTCTCTTCTATCACATCATTTTGATTTGTAGTTGCAACTTGACAACAGATGCCAGTTTAAAGATCACTGCTTCCAATATTCTTCTAATCACCAATCTAATTACATGATTACTTACTGCTGAAGGTCTCAACTTTGTCTCAAACATTTCCTATCCTGGGTAATTAAGTAATTAGATTGGTGATTAGAAGAATATTGGAAGCAGTGATCTTTAAACTGGGATCTGTTGTCAAGTTGCAACTACAAATCAAAATGATGTATTAGTTAAGTTAAGTCACCAATCTAATTACTTGATTACTTATCACTGCGGGTCCCAACTTTGTCCCAAACGTTTCCTATCCTGGGCAAAGAAAATCCAGTGAGATAATCAGTCTCTCAGTCCTATCACTTAATATTGATTTGTTATTGCAATTTGACAATAGATCCCAGTTTAAAGATCAAAGGCAAAGGTTATTGTCCATCGTAGACGATGATGGCATAATTAATTTTGTTAGCGCTATTTTTAGTAAGGATTAACTGCGCTAATTTTTATCCTCACTCTCTCGTTTCGTGCTGCCCGACCCCAGTGGCAAGCCAAGGACAAGGGGGTGACTACGAGATGCACAGGACTCCGCATCAAGCACCCGTGAAAAAGACGGCGGAGTTCGGAGTCGAACCCACACCACCTGATCACGAGGCCGACGGCTTAACCACTTCGCCACAGAATCCCCACATAATTTTGATCTGTAGTTGCGACTTGACAATAGATCCCAGTTTAAAGATCACTGCTTCCAAAATTCTTCTAGTCACCATTCTAATTACTTACCGCTGTGGGTCCCAATTTTGTATCAAACATTCTCTATCCTGGTCAACTGATGTCCAGTAAATACAAACTGTCCTTCTCACATATTGTGAATGTTATAGTGGAGTGCAAAGGAGTCTGCCCAACTTGTTGCAGATTTACCCCACTTTCTTTTTCTGGCTTTGGGGGTCACCAGATTGCTCTTGACATGCTTCAACATTCACCTGTCTTCAGAGCATGTCCCCTGCCTTGTTTGCATGAACATCTAAGTCATTCATTCACCTGTCTTCAGAGCATGTACCCTGCCTTGTTTGCATGAACATCTAAGTCATTCATTCACCTGTCTTCAGAGCATGTACCCTGCCTTGTTTGCATGAACATCTAAGTCATTCATTCACCTGTCTTCAGAGCATGTACCCTGCCTTGTTTGCATGAACATCTAAGTCATTCATTCACTTGTCTTCAGAGCATGTACCCTGCCTTGTTTGCATGAAAATCTAAGTCATTCATTCACCTGTCTTCAGAGCATGTACCCTGCCTTGTTTGCATGAACATCTAAGTCATTCATTCACCTGTCTTCAGAGCATGTACCCTGCCTTGTTTGCATGAAAATCTAAGTCATTCATTCACCTGTCTTCAGAGCATGTACCCTGCCTTGTTTGCATGAACATCTAAGTCATTCATTCACCTGTCTTCAGAGCATGTACCCTGCCTTGCTGCCTTGTTTGCATGAACATCTAAGTCATTCATTCACCTGTCTTCAGAGCATGTACCCTGCCTTGTTTGCATGAACATCTAAGTCATTCATTCACCTGTCTTCAGAGCATGTACCCTGCCTTGTTTGCATGAACATCTAAGTCATTCATTCACCTGTCTTCAGAGCATGTCCCCTGCCTTGTTTGCATGAACATCTAAGTCATTCATTCACCTGTCTTCAGAGCATGTACCCTGCCTTGTTTGCATGAACATCTAAGTCATTCATTCACCTGTCTTCAGAGCATGTACCCTGCCTTGTTTGCATGAACATCTAAGTCATTCATTCACCTGTCTTCAGAGCATGTACCCTGCCTTGTTTGCATGAACATCTAAGTCATTCATTCACCTGTCTTCAGAGCATGTACCCTGCCTTGTTTGCATGAACATCTAAGTCATTCATTCACCTGTCTTCAGAGCATGTACCCTGCCTTGTTTGCATGAAAATCTAAGTCATTCATTCACCTGTCTTCAGAGCATGTACCCTGCCTTGTTTGCATGAACATCTAAGTCATTCATTCACCTGTCTTCAGAGCATGTACCCTGCCTTGTTTGCATGAACATCTAAGTCATTCATTCACCTGTCTTCAGAGCATGTACCCTGCCTTGTTTGCATGAACATCTAAGTCATTCATTCACCTGTCTTCAGAGCATGTACCCTGCCTTGTTTGCATGAACATCTAAGTCATTCATTCACCTGTCTTCAGAGCATGTACCCTGCCTTGTTTGCATGAACATCTAAGTCATTCATTCACCTGTCTTCAGAGCATGTACCCTGCCTTGTTTGCATGAACATCTAAGTCATTCATTCACCTGTCTTCAGAGCATGTACCCTGCCTTGTTTGCATGAAAATCTAAGTCATTCATTCACCTGTCTTCAGAGCATGTACCCTGCCTTGTTTGCATGAACATCTAAGTCATTCATTCACCTGTCTTCAGAGCATGTACCCTGCCTTGTTTGCATGAAAATCTAAGTCATTCATTCACCTGTCTTCAGAGCATGTACCCTGCCTTGTTTGCATGAACATCTAAGTCATTCATTCACCTGTCTTCAGAGCATGTACCCTGCCTTGTTTGCATGAACATCTAAGTCATTCATTCACCTGTCTTCAGAGCATGTACCCTGCCTTGTTTGCATGAAAATCTAAGTCATTCATTCACCTGTCTTCAGAGCATGTACCCTGCCTTGTTTGCATGAACATCTAAGTCATTCATTCACCTGTCTTCAGAGCATGTACCCTGCCTTGTTTGCATGAAAATCTAAGTCATTCATTCACTTGTCTTCAGAGCATGTACCCTGCCTTGTTTGCATGAACATCTAAGTCATTCATTCACCTGTCTTCAGAGCATGTACCCTGCCTTGTTTGCATGAAAATCTAAGTCATTCATTCACCTGTCTTCAGAGCATGTCCCCTGCCTTGTTTGCATGAACATCTAAGTCATTCATTCACCTGTCTTCAGAGCATGTCCCCTGCCTTGTTTGCATGAACATCTAAGTCATTCATTCACCTGTCTTCAGAGCATGTATCCTGCCTTGTTTGCATGAACATCTAAGTCATTCATTCACCTGTCTTCAGAGCATGTACCCTGCCTTGCTGCCTTGTTTGCATGAACATCTAAGTCATTCATTCACCTGTCTTTAGAGCATGTCCCCTGCCTTGTTTGCATGAACATCTAAGTCATTCATTCACCTGTCTTCAGAGCATGTCCCCTGCCTTGTTTGCATGAACATCTAAGTCATTCATTCACCTGTCTTCAGAGCATGTCCCCTGCCTTGTTTGCATGAACATCTAAGTCATTCATTCACCTGTCTTCAGAGCATGTACCCTGCCTTGCTGCCTTGTTTGCATGAACATCTAAGTCATTCATTCACCTGTCTTCAGAGCATGTCCCCTGCCTTGTTTGCATGAACATCTAAGTCATTCACCAATGATAATTGTTGTAGGTCGGAATTGGGGAGATTCTGCATGTGCTGGGTGCAGAAAGTAAGTCTGTCCATATGTCTTTCCAGAAAACCTGGGTCACTTGCGGTTTGTTCTCCTTTTCTTTTGTTAGTGTCCATGTTTAAACAGCATAGCACATTGTGGGGGAGCACAGAAAAGTTGAACAGTGGGAGGGACACATAGGGTCCATTCCCGTCAACCATCCATGACGGACGAAAAGACCATGTCTTATTAATTCCAGACCTAGACTATTCTGCATGTTGAGGAGGCGTCCAAGATAGCAGTATTCCTCAACATCTTCCAAGTATTTCTCATTGAGGATGACTGGGTCATAATGGGCAAGCCAGCCACACTATTCTAATATTGAGAAGGTGTCCAAAATAGCAGTATTCTAACAATAAAAAAACATTACATTTATTTGGGACTTGAGATGGATTGAAGTACACTCTTGGAGTCTGTTAGAATATCTTCCAAGCATTTCCCATCGAGGATGACTGGGTCATAATGGGCAAGTCAACCGAACTATTCTAATATCGACTGTAAATATTTAAAAAATTGTTTTGTGGAACTAAGTGGTCTGGATTTAGGTCTATGATCACCAGGACATGCATTCAAATCAACAATATAGTTTTTTTTCTACCAGAGGTAAAATAACAGCCTAGCATGTACAGTGTTTGGCAACTAAGGGGCAGGCAGGCTTTATTCCTATTAATCCTCCCGGTTAACTCAGATAATAGAAATAAACGCTGTAGTGATAATTTAGTGGACTGTTTTCTTCTTCGTCACATCTCGGTGAAAGCGGGATGTTCACTATTTTATTCCTAGGTCATCATTTATTATTAAATTACTGGAGGACAAATTGAGAGTGAACCAGGTCTCTATTGAGAGACGCTTGGTCGGAAAAACTCTCAGGAACCAATATGTATAAAAACTCTACAATTCCGACATATGATGATTTTTTTGGTGAATAATGCGATAATCTATGCAGACAAGGCAAACCATTGATGGGCAAGTCACATGTTGCAACGAAACGATGGTTGATGGAGCACAGCGATAACAATCGTGTACCCCCGAGGTAAGAAGAGACCGTGAGGAAGATCTCCAATGTGTTGGTCAGACTCCTTTGCTGAACACAACATCTAAGACACCTTGCACTGAACTTCCGTGGTCCAAGTCAGGATCCACTGGAGACAAAGTCGGGACCCGCAGCTACGCTGAGGAATGAGTCTTCAAGATCATCATTTATTCGGGGAGCTGAGATAACGCAGTGGCTAGTGCACTGGCTCCCAGCTGAACGATCGAGGTTCGGTCCCCAGTTGATGCAGGATTTTTCAGATCGCAAAACAGTTTCTGGGGTCGACCCAGTCTAAACAACTTGGTACCAGAATATTCTGGGAAAGCAAAGATGGCAAGTGGGAAGTCGACCACAACACAACTAGTGTGCCGGTGGTCAAGAAAAATATGGACCTACCACCATATTCCTAAAATGCCACACTGAGATGTTAACGGGATATTCACTTTTTAACCCTACCAGACCGCTGTACCCATTTTTCGTTAATTTCCTTAACTGCCGCTAAACCGCTGTACCTAATTTTCGGTACTTTGGATAGTACATCATAAAATGCGTCAGAATTTAAAAATAACCAACCAATCGTGGTCAATCCTCGTGATTAGTCATTGCAAATGGCTGCCCCCATGTTTGAATTGATTTTGTGGGGTTTAACGTGAACAAATTCGGAAAATTGACAATTAAACGAACGGCTGATGAACCAAGCACTTCAACAGGAAAGCAAAGTAAGTCTAGGCTTATGACAGTCCAACAGGTGATCAATAATTTGGTTGATTCAGACTCTGTTCAAGTGAAACAGTGAGAGCTCGAGTGATGAGATGAAGGCTTTTCTTGGACTGAGGATATATATGGAATACTCATGTATAAAGCCCAGCTATCAGGAATATTGGACAAATGAGGGCTCTTTGTTGTGTTTACTCCCGGATTTCGAAATGTTTTATGACACGAGACAGATTCTTTGCCTTTTGCTAGGTGGATTGGCACACAAAGGTGGAATATTGACGCTAGATGAAAGGTAAACCTATTTTCTACAATGTCTCCAAGTTACATCTTATTCTAACCACTTGTTTGCATGTAACTAATATTTTTCTATATCATGTTGGTTTTTTTCTCTTTAACCCAGGAATGGGGGGCAGTTGGGTTCAGGGCCTCAGGTCTGGTAGGGTTAAAATCATTTATCCATTTGGTTCCCCTTTGAACATAGGACATCAACAGATTGAAATTATTTCTTCCACGATCATGCTCTGTCGGTTGTTTCTTGACCTTCCTACTCATTTCTTTCCCTGTGAGTTCCACTTCAGTGTATGTCCGGTTGTACTGTCCGGCTTCTGTATGATAATGTGTCCTATCCATTTTCTCCTTCTCTTCTCAATTTTCTGCAGTATTGGTTTTTGCGATGTTCTTTCCAACAGATATGTGTTTGCCATTACCTCTGACCATCTAACATGAAGTATCATACGAGGTGTGTTCAAAAAGTATCTGACCTTTGGGCTGAAAAAAATACAATTACTCACCTTGAGGTTTGAAACTCTATTCCCATTCAACGCACTCTCTTTAGGACTTCACACGTCTCCTAGCAGTCCTGCCATTGTTGGAAGTATTTCAGGAAGGCATCTTTGGCAATGGAGTTCAGCTGGGTCATCGCAATCTGCATAATGTCTTCTTGTGACTTTTCAGCACAATTTTCAGCTTGGGGAACAGCCAAAAATTGCAAGGAGCCATTTTGGGAGAATAGGGAGTCTGGCGAATCAGAGGAAGGTTGTGTTTGGCCAAGAAAGTCTGAATAAAATGCGAAGAATGGACGGTGCGTTGTCATGATAGAGCTGCCAAGTTCCCTTTGTTCACAGGTTCAGTCGTTTGCGTCGAACAGCATCACTAAGACAACGGATGACCTCCAAGTTGTAATCTCGGATGGGGGCACAATGGTTCTGTAATACCAAGGTCCGCACTTGATCAATGACTTCATAATTTAGGATTGTTGAGGGCCTTCCGGATCGTGATCCGCTCTCCATCTTTGAAGTGATTGTACCACTCCTTAAAAAACCTGTTAAATCTTCCGAATAGTTTCCACCCTTGAATATAGTCTAGCTTATGGCAAAATTTCATGCAACACTGCTGCTAAATGCTTTTCATCATTTTGTGCTGAATGAAAACCCGACAGGTTCTCTCAACACTGAAAGACTGGCTGCCAGCGACTGATGCAATCTGCGTGTGGGGAAAAATTCACATCTTTGCTTCATTTTTTCCATAGGAAAAAAAATTTGTGTTGGATATCTTTTGAACACACCTCGTATATGGGATATTGTTTATAGAGCTTTGTCTCAAATATGAAGACTGCTCCCCACTGATGAAGTGTTTCTGTGTGATTTGTGGTGTTTGGAATTCCATGAACTGGAGAGTGCTTTTAACCCGAGAGATGTTAGACCACACTTTTAGCCGTCTCTTAGGAAACTCTCTAATTGTGACGGTGGTCCTATTCTCACCTCTGTCACACACAGAGCCCTACCAGAAATCATTTGAACATATACTGTTTGATAATTTGTGATTATCATGTGATCTTTATCATCATCATCTTATGATCACAACTTCGGTTTTTTACACCGTCAGAAGAGTTCCGTTAATAAGCTTACCGTAGTATGGAGTACTCTTTGCTGCACCTGCCTGATGGAGAGCTACGGGGCAAGTACCATTGCATGGTTTATTAAATGGTGTACTTAGAGAACGAGAGTAGCAAAATGCTATGGTTTCTGGTGCATTTTCTGGACCAGAATTGCCACCTTTATCAACTCTACATGTGCAGAGTGGGCTTATACCTGTCCCTGGGGATGATGTGGCCTAGTGGTTGAGTGACATGGCTCACAATCTGAAGGCTTTGGGTTCGCTCCCAAATCACAGCACCGGCCGTTACTCCAGGGAGGCAGACCCTTACATAAAATGCATGCCGAAGTCGGATGCACTGGGCCGACAGGCACAAAATAAAAACATAGTGCAATGCACACCACCTTAGGGAATTTAGAAATAAGATGAATGCATATTTCAAAAAAAAAAAAAAAAAAAAAAAATAAAAATTACATCCAAACCAGTTGAGCAACAAATCAAATGTAGGAAATGGGGTTGGAAGGAAACTGCTCCATCAAACGTGGCCAGGCAGACCTTATTTCCTACTTACCTTCCGTGTCCATTGTACCTTGTCATACGACAGAAGTCCATTAATGTTCAGCCATGTTGTTTTCCTCGAGCAGGTCTTCGGTCGTACATCTGTTTGGTAAGTTTGGGCATGTCATGAGGTGTTCTTTGTCCTGAACAGAACCCAATTCACAGGGTATCGTCACCTTTGTATCCCCATATCAGATTTGATCTTCATCGGGTCACCCCAGACCGAAGTCTATTTATGGTTCTCCACATTGGATATGGCAGGTGTTATCCTGTTGCAGCCTCCTCCTGCAGCTTTATCCATATGTTTTCTTTTCCAGAAGTTTATATTTCATTCAAAATACTTGCGTATTGCTAATGATCAATATGTTTTCTTCCCCAGAAAATTGATGAAACATTCAGTTTGTATAAATTGACCTGTCACTTAAGAGAACAGAGGGTATCCTTCATACAGACTCCAGTAAGTCAAGAGCATATTTGTACAAATAATTTTTTTTGTGTGTACTTGTTCTCTAAAGTGAAATTTGTTGTACAGTGTCTTGTACCTTGTAGCCCAGTACATCTGACTTCAGTACTAATTTTTAGATGTTTTTTTTAACCTTCTTGTTTCTATATTATTTTTATTACGTCACAAACATTTAGACTTACCCATTTTCGGGTACACTGGATGACTTGTTAATCCACGAAAACATCACAAAGCACTGATAGTGTTCCTTACCAGATCAGCATATCTATTATTTTCCACTACAGACATATTTATAACATCTACATAAACAAACTAAACAGATCTACCTCAGAAAAATTCATTACAACTTAACTTAACTTCCATCACTCTCAATAATGAAATAACCTTCCAAATTCATGGGAAATAGAAACAAATCATTAAAAAAATTGTCTACAGTCAAAACAACCGTTGTATTATCAGACCAGGCGGAAGTGGTCTCGTTTTCGATTCTTCCGTTTCTATATCAAAACTGGTGTTAACACAATGAATACACCAGTGAGTATACAGAGACAATGCTACACGCAAATTTTCTCACCAATGATTTACCAAAGGTTAGCCTAACATGACCGTTATACATTTGCATGGACTTCTATTTCTCCTATTTTAACCAACTTCCCCATAACCTGAAGCGCTAAATAGTTGTATGCAGCCTCTACTAGTGTGACCTGTTAATTGATCAAATTTTAATGTATCCATTCATAAGCTTGAACTGAGCAACAAAAGTTTAAAAAAAAAATATTTGCTTGCATAGGCAGCAAGATCAGCAACTTCAAGTTGTATTTTAACAGCCACACGCTTTCATTGAGTTGAAAAATTGCAGAACGCCCGAAGTTAACATTGAAGATGATGCAGATGAAGAAATCTTAAACCAACACCAATGGAAAAGATCTATGCCATCGATAATATCGCACCTCCGGATATTAGAAGGTGTGTCACATCTGAAGTTGACTCCAGGAGACCAGAGACACCCATTTTTTGGACATACAGCAGAATGAATATAACTGAAATTGAGGAAAAGTTTTCTGCAGACTATACAGCCGTCAGAAGAGAACCCCCAGAGAAACCGTAAAGAAAATTTGGCGTCAAAGGAGCGGTGAAGGTTCAATGAAGATTAAAGAAGAACTTGCTACAGGAGATGATTTGCCATATGATACCTGGAGATCTCTGAGCAGGTTAAGAACAGGTGTGTCCAGGTGTGGGTCTAACCTGAAAAAAGTGGGGATATGCAGACGATGAATATTCTGCATGTAGGGCCGTCCAGGAACCCGGACCACCTGATTATATGTCCCGATATGCAGGAGTCATGTACAGCGGAGGTTCTTAGTTCTTAGTCGACCTATACTTCTACAGAGACAGATGCCCCTGTGAAGGTCCTAGCTCTGGTATGAGCTGGATGAAGCCGGGAGAAAGATTTCCTGCTTAGTGAACTAGGCTCGAGCAGCTTAACACTCTACTGCATTGGGACAATCGCTTACAGAGGGGGGTTAACTTGAACAAAGTAGACCTGCAGCCTGTAAGTAGCCATCTTTGCTGCTTTTAACAAACCACCTAACCATGTCCGGTGTTATGCCATGTCACACAGTTAATCACCTCTTACGATATGCTCTCTGTGAGAAAGTGGTGCTATTCTTGTCCTTGTCATACACAAAGACCCTGGCAGACCACTCGGTAAAGGGGAGGATCACATGGTGGCAAATGAAAGAGCACTGTGGCTTATTTTTGGACGAAGACTGTGAGGTTGCCAAACACGGAAAGTAAGTAAGTAAGGGGAAGAAATCGACCAAAACAATGATGATTTTCAAAACTTAAAGCCAGCAGTGAATGTTGACCATCACCAGTAAAAATAAAAACCAAAATCATCAACACAAACCAAAGAAACACAAATTCACCAAAATAAAAAAAACAAAAAAACCACACTCCTTTAATCCCCAAAACAAAAGAAAAAAAAATAATAATGTTCGCGTAGTCGTCAAAGGCCTGTTGCGTCGATCGACCACTACAATGTCCAACTGCTGAGGCTGTGTTCATGTGTAGCGTGTCGACCGAAATCCCTACGGACTTCCCAGGTGGAGCTGAGTACTCTGCTGCCTTGGGATGACGGCTGCGAGGAGTATGTTATGCCAATGTTTGTGTCAGGCTTTCCATGTCTGTCCGTGTCAAACTCCCTGTTTTTCCATGTCCCGCCACCGAGTCCTCTAGATTGTGTCCACCTTTTGGTCAGCATGACCATTGCTGTGCTGAGAATATGAGGTTGGGAGAGGTATCTTGTAACCTCCTGTAGAGGGAGGGGTGGGCAGGAGGAAGGCTGAGCAGGAACGTCCTTGAGTAGTGATAACATGGACCAAACTCTGATATGCAGCCAACTGGAACGCTGAACTCCATCATGGACTTGCCTTCCACGGTTCAAGCCAGGCATAAAATGCAGCATAACAAACAGGATAACCGATCGAAAGCACATCAATTCCACAGAACAAAGTCCTTGATATCACCCGGTGAAGAAATTGTGAATTATAATCTGAACAGGAACCACCAAACATCAGAAAACTCTACACAAATACTGGAGTGAGTCAAGAGCGCAGCCATTAAGGCGCGGCCATCTTACTTTTACATGTCTTAGTGTAAATAAAAACTTGTACTGAAAAACACTTTGGCTCTACATTATCCAACAACGGATCTGCTTAAAAGAAATTAGAAGTTTGACCATGGCAATGCAGAAGCTAAACAACATGCACAATTTTTGGCATAATACTAACAAACATCTAAAACTGAAGACATGCATATTCCCTGTGGCAACGTACATGTCCGAGACATGGACTATGACATAAGCAGCAAGGAAGAAAGTTGGACCATTTGAAGTAAAATGTTACAGAAAAATCTTTAAAATTCCTTGGATAAAGAAAGTGACAAATAAAACCATCTTAGAAGACCTGAATATTGAAGAAAACTGGCTCATAAACAATGTTATATTTCGGAAATTGAATTTTTTTTGGCCACATCAAACGTCATGACGGACTGGAAAGAACGGTCCTGGAGGGCATGGTACCTGGAAGGCAATGCAGGGGTTGACCAAGGCGAAGCTAAACATGAACATGGAACATGTGGGAAGATTGGCTGCAGACAAAGATTCATATTGGCTGGCTGTGATGAGAGCAACGTTCTGCAAAGGATATGCTACATGATGATGATTATGATGACTGGAAAACATATTTTAAAAATATTTGTTTGTTTCTTTTTCTTCTTGTTTGCATACTTTTTCATTTTATGTGGCCAGATGAGCCACCTCCATGAAATGACACGTCAGTCGTAGTTCCTCAATGACTCCCGCAGTTTTGTCTTGCATGCTTCTTCAGGCCAGGTTTTCTCACAGGAGCTTAGATGCTGGGGGCATATTTGTAAGATATGGTCTGTTGCCCCCCCCCCCCCTCTGACTTGTGCAGTCTGTAGTGTTTTCATTTTCTGCAAATGAGCTTTTAGCCTGTAATGTCGTGTTCTATGACGGAAATTTGTGATATACTGTTTCGTGTTCAGTTTGTTGATGGGGTCTTGTGGGTGTGTTTGCCATTTGTTCTCTTTTCCCAGACATTTTTATATTTGTTTTGGATGTGTGCCCTAACCTCAGACAGTGATATTGGGTGGTTGAATTGTCCTCTTTGTCTGGCCAGTCTGTCTACCCTCTCATTACTCAATATGCCACAGTGAGCTGAGATCCACTGGAGAATGAATTTGTGTTGGTCTTTTGAAAGTTTATTCAGCTGTCATTTCAATTCTCTCTTTGTGTCATCTTAAAGTTGGTTCACATCCCAAAGGTGTAATAATAATGAACGCCTGGGTATCTATGGCCCATTGTGTAGATCGACCACTACTATTTCTAACTGCTGAGGTTTGAAGCCAAACAGTTCCGGCTCACCAGATAGATGACTTGGGGAGCCGGAACTTCCCGGTCCAGCCGAACCATGTGACCAAAAACAGACAGGTGGCGACGGACCAGTGTCCGAGTTGGAGTGATAACTCGTCTTTGCAGACACCTTGACATTACGGATGAGATCGAACCACCGGATACCAAGGATCCGGTGAATGAAAGGCTTAGGGGGATAACCTTGCTAATTCATGAATTCAAACACATGCAAGTTTTGTTTGTGAGCTGTGTCACTAACTAACCACTAGGCTACACTGACTCCCTTTAAAGAGCATGTAAAGGGACTTAATACAGGTTTATTAAATAATCAATGGCAAGGATAAATTAGACTATAACAAGTTTTTCAAAGTACGACCGGCTATAAGAATAAGAGGGCATAGCTTCAAAGTACAACCGGCTACAAGAATAAGAGGGCATAGTTACAAATTAATTAAAGAAAGGTCCGGATTAGATACTAGGAAATATGTTTTTAATCAGAGAGTGGGTGAACCAGTGGTCTTGAGATAAGGTGTCTCTCTCAGGTGTCGGAGGTCGCGAGTTTGAATCACAGTGGAGACCGGCATTTTTTCACGTTGATCTTCTGGTAAAAATTTCCTTGATCTCTGAGTAGTCAGATCAGACTCTTGTGTTCAGTTTCGAGCATGTTAAAAATTCCTTGGCAGTTGAAAATCTGAAAGAGTTTGTTTATTGGTCCCTGCCCGAACAAAATTCATGTTAAAAATCAATTAGTTGTACCTTCCTCCAGGCCTAGTAAGCCGCAGGAAGTTATAAAATACCTACTACGCATAGCCGAAGCCTTCAGCTACCTGGCAACAGACATTAAAACATGCCTGTTTGAATACCATGATTCCAAGTGGTGAATGTTTGGAATGCATTGCCACAGGAAATAGTGGAGGGTCAATTAATGCATTCAAGAATAAATTGGATGCACAAAGCTATTTTTAGATCAAGTGAAGTAAAAGAAACTTGTTGTATACAGATTCTGTAGAGTCTTCTGAACCAGTATAAAGACATTAAGTTATGTATACAGGTAGCTTTTATGTTTTCCTATTTATTCATCCAGGATCAATATGCTCTTGTCAACAAAGTGCTGAAAACTCTTTGTGAGGAAAGACTGACCAAAATGGCCTCCCACACTTATGAGAATGTGGTGTTCAACAAGGTAATAAAGTCTTATATATCATACTAGGTGGGGTTACCAGGCGATGTACAGGATATTTATGCAAGTATTGCATTCTTGGCACCCCTCTTCTACCCTCAACCCACCTAATCCATCTGCCGTCCAAGTTACTCAGTATATTGTCCCATTCCCAATTGCGCACCAAATCTTGTGTTGGACTATTTCATGCAAATGACATCACCATTCATATTTCTTTATTCATAATCTTTTCAAAAATCATGCACATTATCCATTTGCAGCTTGTTGGCTCTAACGTTGACTAGTTGACTAAAGCCTGGTATTGATCAAAAAGGATGTCTTCGCCCAATTTTGTGATGGGGGGGGGGGGGTCATGCATGAGCAACATACTTTTACTTTGCAGACAAAAATCCACTTGCATCCTCACTCATTATATAAGTTGAAGAAATGAGGCCTTTCATACTTCTTCGGCATTCGTTCTGAAAAGAACGTCGGTGATGGTGTGTCATAGTTTACAGCAAGGCTGGGATATCTGTACCTTTCAGCCCGACACATTCGATTTCAGCTCAGCATTTTTTAGATCGGGCTTGGTGTAGGTGGTTTGATATATGGAGGGAAGCTGGTTCTCTTGAGCCTATTTTTAACTGGGTGTTTTAGTTTGATATGTATGGGATGATCAGGCATGCGTAGCATCCTTTCACTATGTATCAGCAATCTTTCCTCTCATCTAGTATTTAGGAGTCTTATATTTGTGTATGTTTCCATTTTCTGGATTGGTGTAGTCTTCATTCCTCCTGTTATTATCCTTAAGCCTGAATTTTGGTTAGGTGTTCCGTGTTTGTTTTTGATGCTGTGGTCCAGGCTGTCATGCCGTATTCAAGTACTGGCCTGACTGTGCCAGTGTATACATTTTTGAGGATGTTGCTATTTGCACCCCAGCTTGTTCTGGCCAGCTTCTTCATGAGGGATAGTTTTCTGGTTGCTTTTTGTTCTATCTCCTGCATGTGTTCCCTCCATGTGAGTCTCTTGTCCATTTTAACTCTGAGATACACAGGGGTATTTTCTTGTACAAGCTCTTTGCCATTTAGAATAAGTTTTGTTACTCCCTTGGTGTTGGACAGGGAGAAGTGTAATCTTGATGAACTCAGTCTCGAGGTAAGGTGTAAGCCTTGGGTGCTGGAGGTCACGGTTTCAAATCACGGTGGAGACCGGGATTTTTTCGCATGGATCTTTTGGTAAAAATTCCCCTGATCTCTGGGTGATGAGACCGGACTCCCGTGACGAGCCGCTGCTCGGACAAAATTAAAAATCTACTCAAATCATTTGTACCTTCCCCAAGGCCTAGTAAGCCGCAGGAAGTTTAAAATGCCTACTACGGGCAGCCGATAGCCTTTGACTGCCTGGCAACAGACATTAACATGCCTGTTTGAATACCAGGAATCCAAGTATGTTTGATGAGCTTTCCTAGACTTTGGAACTGCAGATACACACAGTGGAAATACAGGTTTTGAGAATCAATGCAACCTCCGATGATAGTCAGTTGTTAGTTGCCTCTCACAAGCCAAGATGGCGACAGCGTCAGACATGATTATTTAGATGTGACCGCATATGACTGTACATCCTGATCTGAGCGCGGCAAACTGAAATGCACATAGGGCACACATGAACAGTGCTAGTAGTAATGTGTGTACGTTCCATGTGCAGAAGGTAAGAGCCTGCATTCTGTATCAATGATAAGATTGTATTGGGTGCAAGATTTGAAATCCTTCATAAATCTCCTTCATAAATCTCCTTCATAAATCTCCTTCATAAATCTTGGTAACAATATAGAGTCAATGAAAGACATGGATATGAACAGCAGAATAGATATACAAAACACATGGGGTGCTTCCATTGCGTTGAGGCACTTACGGACACCAAAAGAAGAGAAATCCAACACACACAAAAATATCTTGGGAAAAAAAACATGAAAAAAAACTAGTAAAAGTTGATTAAGGTTGAGCTTAATCAAAATTTAAAAATGGGTATGGTCAGATACCGCACCGAGACGAGAACACAAACAAAACCTACGTTACGACCAATAGGCCTTCATCAGGGACAACAACACTGAACTAACAAATCAACATATAAGAATAAAAGGGGTCAACTCATCTGTTTCAGGTAGGAGACGCTTTCTGTCTAAGCGACTGGTTGTGCCAAGTACTCGATAGAAACTGAAATGGGAGCGGTCAAACAAAAAGTGGCGGAATATGCCTGATAAGCCAAGCGTGGCCAAATAGTGGTCCAGATAGGAGAACAATGAGAAGGCAATATAAGCCGGGAGGGCGTGATATTGATATAAGAGAGGGGGGAAGAGAACTGATGGAAGAATGTGGGAGGGGGGGGGGGGGGAGGAAGACAAATAGATGGGAACCAGTGTGAGGGTTTAATAAAAAGATGGAAGATATTAATACCATGTAGTTGGAGACAGCCCATACTCGAGATAAGTCTGTTCTGAAGAATATCTTCAACTCCAATGTAAAGTGAAGTGTTCGCACACCAGATGCAGTGCACAAGGCTGAAATCTAGACGAAGTTTCTTGCAATGAACACAGCCTGTACAAACTGGTCCTTCTATTATCAGATGTCCAAGTTTCCAGGCAGATGTTGTCAACTCTTTCATGACTGTTTTTGATTGTACTTTCAGGAACCTTCTACTGATGGAGTCGTTAACCAAAGTGAGTATTTTATTGTTGTGTTGGAAGTTTTAGGGGTTTCTTTTGGACAATATATTTCATTTTCATTCAGCTTAGTGTGGCTAGACAGTCATCACTCATAAATGCTGTCTGTCTTGTTTTCTTTATTCATTGCATTTATTTATTTTTTCTCGTACATTGCATTTTATTTAAAAAAATATTTATTTGTTGTTCTTATTGTACATTGCATTTATTGTGATTTTTTTATACATTGCGTAAAAAAAAAATGTATTTGTTGTTTTTAATTGTACATTGAATTAATTTTTTTGTACATTGCATTTATTTATTGTTATTATACATTGCATTTATTTGTTTGCTGCAGTTTATTGCTTACTGAACCAGTATTGCTTTTACTAAGTGGTGCACTATAGTTTTGTGGGTGCTATGCTGCTGAAGTTATGTTTTTGTAAGGAAATGTATATATATATATATATATATATATATATATATATATATATATATATATATATATATATATATATACACACGCAGACACCTACACACTGTTATTTAAATTAAATTGAAATATGGTATCATATCAAATGCTTTGCTGGAAGTGCTGAGCAGCGCATGAGCTGCAGCGGTCAGCGATCTATAGCTGACTGCTAGCGTCAGGGCTAGCTAACTAGAGATGCCAAGACTCTTCTACACCTCCATGCGGTGATCCTGGATAACATGCTGCAGCAGAGCAGACGGGTTAAGTAAAAGGGATCGAAGAAAGAGAGCAACCTTGTATTCAAAAATGCCTGCTGAAGTTGGATGTGTTGGACCGAAAGGTGCAAATATCGCAGTCGAGATGTAAACTACAACAAGCCGCATTCCGTTCTCCGGACTACATTATGCTACAATCAAAGCCCTATTCAGGGCTTGGTAGCGAGAGATTAAGAACGAACGAAGAATAAGAAATGCCTTGCTGTTGGCGATCAAAGACCTCCAGTTATCACGTTTATCAGTTTTGCAGCTGACGTCACCCATGCCATGACTTCAAACTGTCAAATATTTTCTCTCTTTGCCTTCGTTGTCTCTGCGATTCTTCAAGCTGTCACCATGTGTTCCAACCTGCTTCTTCTCATGACATGCCTGATAAAGAATGACTGCCATTCTGGTTTTTGGCATAAGCTGTCTTTGTGTCTCCACAAGTTTAATTTTTCGTGTGCAGTCCATAGAATTTTCAACATTCTTCTGTAAAACAACATTTTCGTTGCCTCTAATGATCTTTATATATACATATATATATATATATATCCCTAAGTATATCCTAAATTTCACTTTATTAATATCTTATATTTCTCCCTAAATACATCGTATTTTTCCCTGTATATCCTATATTTCTCACTATATATTCTACATTTCTTCCTAAATATATCTTATATTTTTTTCCTATATATTCCCTAAATTTTTACCTGTATATATCATATATTTGACCTAAATATATCCTATGTTTCTCCCTACATTTATTCTCTATATTTCCTCCAGTATCTGAAGATAATGACTATGAAGATGTTTGGAGTGTGGCACCAGGCTCACAAGCGACGGCATCGGTTCTAGATCTGCATGAGAACTCCGCCGCTAAACACATAAATTTCGGCAGCTACGAGGAGTCGAAGAAAGAGTTGCAAACAGCAGAAAAGGAAAGTGATGAAATGTCTTCTGTATACGCTAACGTGGCTGAGATTCAAAGAGAAATCCAAGTTGACAGAGCACAGGACCACGAACAACAGCAACGGAGTGCGGCTACCGACGAGAAGAAAGTCCACAAAACATTTATTCGTGTTGGCTCAATCAGTACGGCTGAAACAGCTCAGTCCCCAGATGTTAAGGATGTTCCTGTGTGTTCTCCTTCATCCCCTTCTGGGAGTTCTTTTTTCCACGAGACTAATCCACTAGCTTCCACTAAACAAGCTAACCTCACAGATGTCCAAGATTCTTTGGCTGGCACTACAGCTATCACATCTGAGCACAGTACGTCTTCCACTAGACAAAACAAATTGAAGCTTACGGCTTCTATGAGTAATAGCAACAGTCTAAGTCTTTCATCTTCCGACACTGTTACCACTGAGAAATCCTCTAAGCAAAAACGTGAGTCCTTTATCCTTCCGCAGGATCTGATAACTCGATTGTAGCTTTTGCTTATGTAGACATTAGCTCATATTTATATACCGTAAAATCCTGCGTATATTACACAGCCACGTATAATATACATTCTTGATTTAGCCCCTAATTTCATGTTAAAATGAAATTGTGTGTATAATACACATCATCATTTGTCAAGATATACTTTTATGGAACATTTGTTAAAAAACTGAAAGTAGTACGCAACACGCAAAATGCATTTTTTAACAATGTCCGGCACATAAGAAAACCGTCGGCACATTCTATTTTGCACCATTTTCACTGTCAAATTGTGACAACTTTCCAATGTTGGCTGCTTATGACATCGAAAATGATGTATTTTTAGTACTTGTGTATAATACGCAACTGAGTTTTAACTGGCCTAAATTACTAAAAATTGTGCGTATTATAATGCAAGATTTTATGGTATTCGTAACCTATAATTACTTCAAGTGTAATAATATCAAGCCACTTTTATAATCATTCTCTTCCATCTTGTCATCATACCATTATAAATCTTCTTTATGCCAGTGTGTGCCTCCTAGCAGGAAATCTGCATTAGAGCTTCCATGTACTCATTCAGATGCTTTTTTTGTGTGATACTTTGTTTTCCATGATTAGGTTGCTAGTTTCCATACAGAACCCTACTTAGCCACCTTTAACAACATGAATAGTAGGATTCCGTGACTGTATACTTCCCTCCCCAAGTGTAGGGTCTTGGGGTTTAGAAGGAGGAAATGTGTACGGGGGAGAGTCATTAAGTAAAAGTAGTTTATTATAAAGTGTACAGAAGAGTATGTGCAATGGAAAATCTTATTTCAGGACACAAAATGACTGTTTAGTAATACTCTATGTAAGGATTGTGACGATTGAACAGTGTACACAATATAGTGTACATCATGGCCGCCCCAAAATCGACTTGCATCATGGAAGAACAACAAGATATTATTCGTTTTTTGTGGTCAGAGGCTGTAAAACCTTCTCAAATCTACAGAAGAATGAAAATTCAATATGAAGACAGTTATTTGAGTCAGATGAGAGTGTATGAATGGGTAGAAAGATTTCAAAATGGAAGACAAAATGTCATTTATGAACCACGACGTGGGAGACCAACAAGCATAGCAACTGACACAGTGAAACAGCAGATCGACCAGCTAGTCCGTGGCAACAGGCAAGTCACTATTGATGAAATAATCGTACATGAGTCATGGTACTGCGCACAAAAATTGTCCATGACATTGGGGACAGGAAAGTCGGTGGGCAGCTGACGAGGTAATGAAGGTCGTGCAAAATTAGTTCATACTAGAAGACTTTTTTCTAGAGGACATCCACAAGCTAGTGGACAGGTTTGACAAAGTGTATTGCCAGGCATGGGGGCTAAGTCGAAAAATTAAGACAAACAATTTCTTGTTCACACTTTTGTAAAAATGTAATTAATAAAATTGCAGTTACTTAATAACTGTCCCTTGTATAACTAGCTTTACTGGCCGGGATTTAGATGTTCTTAATGTCTGTCCCACGTATAACTAGGTCTACTGGCCAGGATTTAGATGTTCTTAATGTCTGTCCCACGTATAACTAGGTCAACTGGACAGGATTTAGATTTTCTTAATGTCTGTCCCACGTATAACTAGGTCAACTGGACAGGATTTAGATGTTCTTAATGTCTGTCCCACGTATAACTAGGTCAACTGGACAGGATTTAGATGTTCTTAATGTCTGTCCCTCGTATAACTAGGTCTACTGGCCAGGATTTAGATGTTCTTAATGTCTGTCCCACGTATAACTAGGTCTACTGGACAGGATTTAGATGTTCTTAATGTCTGTTCCTCGTATAACTAGCTTCACTGGGCCAGGATTTAGATGTTCTTCACCACAGTGAACAGTAATTGAGGCGTTCAAAATAATAATAATGACGCAAAAATGGACTTACCCCAGAATGAATGATGGGGAAACATAACGTTAGATTTGTCAATATGCTGAACAATTGCTGACATCACAAACCCGGGGAAGTGAAGGACGCAGCGCTGTGATCAGAAAATAGGGAGTTTACCTGGAAGTTCTATACATCTATAGCTCACCGTTGTAGGGCTTTAATTGTTAAATAACTGCAAAAACCATTTCAGAGAGCTGAAAACAGTTGCACTGACCTGGGAATTCCAGACACAATGATCCGTGCAAATTTCACGGTGCTAGATACCTATGGTTGCATAGGTTTTAGCAAGACAGACAGATACATGTATTTTCTGTTTTAGATGTTAAGATCACTTCAAGTTGAATCATTAATCTCAATCCACCTTTTCAATTTATTCATTCTGTCCCTTCCTCTGGTCTAATTGTCATCCTATGGTTTTTGTCCTTATTTCTGATTTGTTGATTGCGTATTCACGTAAGACTTACTAATGTTCTGATAAACTACATTCCATATCCGTGGCCATTAAACTCATAAAATATTAGTTAGATGTTCTCACTTGTGCCATCATTATTCCCTGATAAAGACCTTTTGGTCTGAATGCAGGTTATTATTTTGTTCTTGTCTCGATACTCCTGCATCAATTGCTTATGTATTTACCTAGGGCAGTGGTTCCCAATCTGAGGTCAACCAAAAGCCCTGTTGAATGCTGTATAGATTCCTGCCAGGTGTCTGCCAAAAGTCCTGTCATGGTGTTCACTGACAGTCCTGTCAGGGGTCCTCTAACAGTCCTATCAGGGGTCCACCAAAAGTTCTATCTGGAGTCCACCAAGAGTCCTGCTAGGGGTTCACCTAGAATCCTGTCAGGGATCTACTGACAGTCCCATCAGGGGTTCACCAAGAGTTCTATCTGGAATCCACCAAGAGTCCTGTCAGGGGTCCTTCGACAGTCCTATCAAGGGTCCACCAAATGTCCTATCCGGGGTCTGCCAAGAGTTTTGTCAGGGATCCACCAAGAATCCTGTCAGGGGTCTACTGATAGTCCAATCAGGGGTCTATTAACAGTCCTGTCAGGGGTCTGCCAAGAGTCCTGTCAGGGGTCCACCAAGAATCATGCCAGGGGTCCGCCAAGAGTCCTGTCAGGGATCCGCCAAGAGTCTTGTCAGGAGTCCACCAACAGTACTGTCAGAGGTCCGCCAAGAGTCTTGTCAGGGGTCCACCAAGAGTCCTGTCAGGGGTCTGCCAAGAGTCTTGTCAGGGGTCCACCAAGAGTCCTGTCAGGGGTCAACCAAGAATCATGCCAGGGGTCCGCCAAGAGTCCTGTCAGAGGTCCGCCAAGAGTCTTGTCAGGGGTCCACCAAGAGTCCTGTTAGGGGTCTGTCAAGAATCCTTTGGGGGGGAGTGGGGTCTGTTAACCAAATCTAGGTTTTGAAAGTTTTTTATACACCTAGGTGATCAATTTCAACCTCATGTAATAGAGGAGGTACGTGTGGCCGAATAGTTTTGATGCCTGCCAACAAGGAAGGCAGCAGATCGAATCTCCAGTAAGGCATATGTTGTTTTTCTGTTAGGATTGTTGTTGTTTTAAATGCCCACAATAAGTAGGCTTACTCTTTTGTACGCCCTGAAAAGGACGTTAAGTGGCGGGTTGCAGTAGCTTTCCTCACATCCAGAGCATGCTGATGAAGGTGAACCAGGATCATCCACTATGCTTGGCTTCATCTGGGTGTCGCTCACTACTATGGGGATCACCTCATTGGTTGTGTCATGAAGACAGCCCGTTTCCATGGAGGGCTCTGAGGAAGTCGAGGTGAGGATCTTGGCCAGCATATTCTGCCTGACTCTGACTAACATGTCTGATCAATATGTTGTGCCTGACCAGACATTAGTCTTCCTCCCCTTCTGTTATGGTAAAATGAAAACAAATATAGCCAGCACACAAAGTGGCTATAGAAGTGGCAGAGCGACCGGTAGTCCTTATCCTAAAATCCTCTAGACTACACCAGTAATAGGAATAAAGTCATGCGACGCTACGACAATAATTGAGAGCAAATGGGGACATTGTTTTCAGAAGGTCCATGATCTGGAAATAATTGTGAATCACTAATTCAGAACATGGCATTGTTTAGATGAGCCACATTCATATCCATTACCAGCTTTGTCATTTAAATTTGTACATTATTGCATGTGTTGTTCTGAGTCCCTGATGAAGATATACTAACATAGGCAGACATCTTTAAATGGCTACTATGACATCGTATGACTTGTCTGCACGATGGTACCACCAGCAGGACATTTTTGAAATCCTTAGCAACGATACTGTCATATTACATGACAATGGCATCCTGTTTCTAATTTTTGTTGCAATTTTAAGATTTTAATTTGAATTATCCTCGTATGATGAGGTTGTCGGACTGATGCATTTGTTTTAAATGATGAGGTTGCCAGCCCCACGCTCAACCCTGCTTAGTTATGTGTTACAACATATTTGTAAAGTAGAGTCTGTATAGTGGTTCCGTTCTTTCCTATTTGGTAATAAGCCATCCACAGAGCTATGAAGAAGCAAAGACGCTCATTAAACTATCTATGTGGATGAAATTGAGAGATTAGCACAATGAATAAAAGCCAGAAAATGACAGCTTAGACAAACTTGGCAGAGATCATCGCTAGACAAAGATCTTCAGACTTAGAACGTGACATTCCAGACTCAATGCCCACCTCCACAGAGTGGGTCTTAGAGATGACCCCACATGCGATTGCGGAGCACCCAAACAAACACCAGAACATATCCTGCAGGGCTGTCCCACTTATGCAGACCAAAGAGAGGCAGTCTGGCCCAAGGGAGCGAACATACTTGAAAAGCTGTGGGGGACCTGCGAAGACCGGAAATGCAGAGTCTCCTTCGTGAACCACACCGAGCTAGAAGCATAGCATCAGTTGGTCGAGGAAAAAGATGAAGAAGAAGAAATAATTAGCCAGAGGATCCACATGGTGAGAATACGTCGTTAATTAACCTTATCTCTTGTCCCCGATACATTTCTTACAAAGCCTAGGCCACCACCATAGAGAAAACTTTTATCATATCACTTCTGGCATTAGTAGTAGCATATCAAAAATCCATTGTGGAAGCTCAGAGAAAGCGAGCTGCTTGACAGAACGCTCAACAACTCCACAGTACAGTCCTCAGATTTATGCCCTCAAGGTTTGCCGTTCAAGGATTGGTTCTTACGTCATATGAAAACGCATCTCGCAGCACAATTTTCCATCTTTGCTTGCAATAAGCAACTATTATTATTAGTTTCTGTAGTAATTTATTTTACATGACGACCCTGCTTGCTCCACGCACAACCTTCTTGAGAGACCTCTCTGATTCTGTTCTTCCTCCCAGGTTAACACTCATGTGCTGCATCTAATTACTACATAACAGACGTTATTACATTTAATACTCATAGATTCTTTTCGCAGCTTGAATCTACTATTGCTGTCACAGCAGAAACTCAATTTAAACTTTGTTTTATTTATTTTATTATGTTATTTGCTCTAATGCTTTTGTGTGCAGCTCTTTTATTTAACCACTTGCATTGACAAAAGCAAAAGAAACAGCCAAACAGGTACAGGCATTTGTAAATGTGTGCTTCCGAGGGATAGATGGATCGAAATAGTATTCTTTCTTCTTCTGCGCTCATTTTGCATTTCGAAAAGGATACTGTGATATTGTGTCATAGTTTACAGTGAGGGTGAGATATCTGAACTTTTCGCCCCAAAACATTAGTTTTAAGCTGGCTTTTTAGGGTACGGGGTTTGCCTTTCCACTGTGATCCCTATTCTCTTTATCAGACTACACTAATTGAACTTAACATCTTTATACTGGTTTAGAATACTCTACATAGTCTGTATACAACCAGTTTCTTTGGAGGTGGTTTAACCGATGTGCGAATCCATCTTAATAGACTCAAACACTAGAGCTAAGTAGACCAGCAGCCAGTTAGGTGCCGTCTATAGCTCCTCTTAACAAACCACATGGGGAAAGGTACAAATAACTTGGATAGATTTTTAACTTGAATTTTGTTTGGGCAGCAGCCGTTAAGCCTACTCTTTTCGATTTCCAACTGCCAAGGAATTTTTAATGTGTTCGACATTGAACATGGAAGTCCGATCTCTCTACCCAGAGATCAGGAGAATTTTTAACAGAAGATCCATGTGAAAAAAAATCCCGGGATTCGAACTCGTGACCCCCAGCACACGAGACAAACACCTTACGTCGAGACCACTGTTTCCAGGTCCGCTGCTTTGGAGTCAGAATAGGGTCTTGGTCAGCTCTGATTTGCTAACCCTGATACGATGACCAGCTAGTAATCGCCTGGCTGCTGTCAGCTTATTCACTGTGCTGCATCTTACATCCCAGATTGAAATAGAAAGATAAGATTACTAATATGGAATTGTTGCAAAGAACCAAGCAGGTAACAGTGAAACAGGAAGTGAGGAAAAGACACTGGAGTTGAATAGGGCACACATTAAGGAAACCAGCTGATATCAAGTCAGTCCGTGTTCTGAAATCGCTGAGGCAGGAGAAGTAGTAAAAGTAAAGTAAAATAACCTATAGCATTACTGACATAGGTGTGTGAGGTGTTAGCAATCTCACATTTCAAAGGCTCGGCTATATGAGGGCAGTAGCCATCTCCTCTCCCTCACCGCTATTACTTCCCGGACTGAAACGGTACCCATTTAAGGCTGGGTCGACCCGGGAGCCATTGCGGTCTGAAAAAAACATTACCGCCTTAACTGGGGACCACTCAGGTGCGAAGCCAGCACGCTAACCACTGCGTTACGCAGCTCCACAAGACGTGGAGAAGTAGACGGGGACCAAAATACGTGCGGAGAAGATAAAATAGCTCGAGATAATCATAAAGGAAATGGGGAAACATGTGGATAGAGCTTGAGAGTATGCCTCAGGACAGACAGATTTGGCATGATTGAAGAGCTATGCATCACATGGAGCTGGAAAGGTTTTGATTGATTTATTGATTGTCCCTAGGGCAGGGAGGAAAAATATAACTATCCCCTACAATTTATTTGGTGCATTGGATTGATTCCCAAAATTTCTCGTTTGTGCTGTGACGTGTTTGTTACATGCATTGTCTTGAGTTCGATGAATTGATTTTAGAATGTCCCCCCAGTCTACATCTAATATCCTCCCCAGTCCATAACTAATGTCCCCTCAGTCTCATTTCTAATTCCTCAGTCCATATCTATTGTTTCCACAGTTCATATATAATGTCCCCTCAGTTCATATCTAATATCCTCTCAGTCCACATCTAATTTCCCCTCATTCCTATATCTAATGTCCCCTCAGTTTGTATCTAATGTCTCCCCTCCCCCAGTTCATATCTGATGTCACGCCAGTCCATAACTAAAATCCTTTCAGTCCACATCTAATTTCCCCTCATTCCTATATCTAATGTCCCCTCAGTTTGTATCTAATGTCTCCCCTCCCCCAGTTCATATCTGATGTCATGCCAGTCCATAACTAAAATCCTTTCAGTCCATATCTAATGCCCCACCCCCTCCCAACCCTACAATCTATATTTAATGTCCCTCCAGTCCATACCTTATATCCCCACCATGGATGCCTTCAAAGTTTGGGTGCTAGCTCTTTCAATGACATTAATCCCACCATGACCTAGTAGATCCGTACATCCCCAAAAGTTTGATCTTCCATATTTACTTACTTCCCCTGTCCAAGCACCACGCCATACAGCATACATCCAGTATTCAGCGACATGGATTGCTCTGTCATTTGCCACTATCATGTCACTGCTATTGCATGTTTCCTGGAGGTTGGAGCAGGTCATCAGGTGGTTTTGGTCCTGTTTTATGCCACAGTCACGTGTGTCATCATCTTTGTATTCTCATCTCTTCATGTTCCTCGTCAGCAATACACCAGTTCGGAGTCTGTTCAGTGACTTCCATGTTGTGTATGGTAGATGATGTCCGGAGGCAGGTTCTTCCCAAAGTACCATCTCTAAGGCCTGCACCAATTCGTGACATCTCTCGATGCAGCGACTTTCAGGGCTTGTCTGTATGGGCTGTGTTGATTTTAGGAAACAATGTCTGGATTTAGTCTTGTGCTCTGTACTTGATGTCCAAATATTGGATGTCTTGGGTCGTGCTCCTGTTTTGCTCATTCTATTTCTGCTGTGATGCTTCGTCGGATCTTAGGTGGTGCAATGCATATTATGGGGTATATTTTATGGACGAGGTGGGCTTTAGGCACCCTGATACTATCCGCCCCACCTTATTTATTGCTGTGTGAACTAACTTTGCATGGGCAGAATTTTTCCAGACATGCATTTTCAGCTACAGAAAAACACAAGGCAAGTGCTGGAGAACTGATGGTTGTCTTCCCCATGTTGAGTCCTCCAGTCCTCTGTCCACTTATACTGTAATAATCCTTTCTATATCTTCCATAGCATGGATTGAGAATCAGACATGAGGTTCGATCTGATTAATGAGATCGCAGCCACCTCCAAGTTGCAAATAAATGCTCCGTTCTCATAACTGGAGGTTGTTGACATTTTTCTCAGCGTTGATCTTGCATCCCACTATAGTAGAGAAGCATCATCCTGATTTCTTACCATCCTCTTCTTATTTTGATGTCTGTCATTCTACCGGGTTGTAGCACAGTGTCGTGGTATGTATTTGTCTTTCACCTCTCTCATGACCGAATCACATTTTACCCCATTTGACGTTAGGTCTCGTTTACGCTGTCTGTCCACCTTTTCCTCTGTCTACCTCTCGCCCTTCTACCTGATGTTCTCCTGTTGAAAGTTGCATGAACAATGTGGTCAGGTTAGATTCTCACAATGTGGCCAAACCAATTCATTCTCTGTTACTCGATGTGCTGTAGGTTTCTCACCACACATCACTAATTCATAAGGATATACAACATCCCACCCCCAAACATTATGGCACTTCTGTTTAACTTTAACATCCCACCCCCAAACATTATGGCACTTCTGTTTAACTTTAACATCCCACCCCCAAACATTATGGCACTTCTGTTTAACTTTAACATCCCACCCCCAAACATTATGGCACTTCTGTTTAACTGTAACATCCCACCCCCAAACATTATGGCACTTCTGTTTAACTTTAACATCCCACCCCCAAACATTATGGCACTTCTGTTTAACTTTAACATCCCACCCCCAAACATTATGGCACTTCTGTTTAACTTTAACATCCCACCCCCAAACATTATGGCACTTCTGTTTAACTTTAACATCCCACCCCCAAACATTATGGCACTTCTGTTTAACTTTAACATCCCACCCCCAAACATTATGGCACTTCTGTTTAACTTTAACATCCCACCCCCAAACATTATGGCACTTCTGTTTAACTTTAACATCCCACCCCCAAACATTATGGCACTTCTGTTTAACTTTAACATCCCACCCCCAAACATTATGGCACTTCTGTTTAACTTTAACATCCCACCCCCAAACATTATGGCACTTCTGTTTAACTTTAACATCCCACCCCCAAACATTATGGCACTTCTGTTTAACTTTAACATCCCACCCCCAAACATTATGGCACTTCTGTTTAACTTTAACATCCCACCCCCAAACATTATGGCACTTCTGTTTAACTTTAACATCCCACCCCCAAACATTATGGCACTTCTGTTTAACTGTAACATCCCACCCCCAAACATTATGGCACTTCTGTTTAACTGTAACATCCCACCCCCAAACATTATGGCACTTCTGTTTAACTTTAACATCCCACCCCCAAACATTATGGCA
Source organism: Ariolimax columbianus (assembly GCA_036924085.1). Lineage (NCBI taxonomy): Eukaryota > Metazoa > Mollusca > Gastropoda > Stylommatophora > Arionidae > Ariolimax > Ariolimax columbianus. Next base: position 22,637,884 of record JAVGWX010000022.1, on the reverse strand, counting down.
CTTCTGTTTAACTTTAACATCCCACCCCCAAACATTATGGCACTTCTGTTTAACTTTAACATCCCACCCCCAAACATTATGGCACTTCTGTTTAACTTTAACATCCCACCCCCAAACATTATGGCACTTCTGTTTAACTTTAACATCCCACCCCCAAACATTATGGCACTTCTGTTTAACTTTAACATCCCACCCCCAAACATTATGGCACTTCTGTTTAACTTTAACATCCCACCCCCAAACATTATGGCACTTCTGTTTTACTTTAACATCCCACCCCCAAACATTATGGCACTTCTGTTTAACTTTAACATCCCACCCCCAAACATTATGGCACTTCTGTTTAACTTTAACATCCCACCCCCAAACATTATGGCACTTCTGTTTAACTTTAACATCCCACCCCCAAACATTATGGCACTTCTGTTTAACTTTAACATCCCACCCCCAAACATTATGGCACTTCTGTTTAACTTTAACATCCCACCCCCAAACATTATGGCACTTCTGTTTAACTTTAACATCCCACCCCCAAACATTATGGCACTTCTGTTTAACTGTAACATCCCACCCCCAAACATTATGGCACTTCTGTTTAACTTTAACATCCCACCCCCAAACATTATGGCACTTCTGTTTAACTTTAACATCCCACCCCCAAACATTATGGCACTTCTGTTTAACTTTAACATCCCACCCCCAAACATTATGGCACTTCTGTTTAACTTTAACATCCCACCCCCAAACATTATGGCACTTCTGTTTAACTGTAACATCCCACCCCCAAACATTATGGCACTTCTGTTTAACTTTAACATCCCACCCCCAAACATTATGGCACTTCTGTTTAACTTTAACATCCCACCCCCAAACATTATGGCACTTCTGTTTAACTTTAACATCCCACCCCCAAACATTATGGCACTTCTGTTTAACTTTAACATCCCACCCCCAAACATTATGGCACTTCTGTTTAACTTTAACATCCCACCCCCAAACATTATGGCACTTCTGTTTAACTTTAACATCCCACCCCCAAACATTATGGCACTTCTGTTTAACTTTAATTTCCCACCCCCAAACATTATGGCACTTCTGTTTAACTTTAACATCCCACCCCCAAACATTATGGCACTTCTGTTTAACTTTAACATCCCACCCCCAAACATTATGGCACTTCTGTTTAACTTTAACATCCCACCCCCAAACATTATGGCACTTCTGTTTAACTTTAACATCCCACCCCCAAACATTATGGCACTTCTGTTTAACTTTAATTTCCATTTTCACGTTGCATCACTCTCACCATTCCCTGCCGAGGGCGTAGATTGTAATCTTGCCATTTTATTGACAGTGTGAATTGCTTCTTACGCATTGATTATAGTCCAAACTCTAAAAGAGGCCATTCATTCACCTTATTGCAAGAATGAGACCCATAGGCCACCACTGCACCTGGTCGCTCTTAAAGAAAGCCCGTTTCCAAGCATTTGCAACCATTCACACTCGTTCCAGCGTGAAGCATAGATTTTGACTGCATCTGGTCCCTTTCCCTGTTACTACGCTTTTTCAGTGGCTGATTACCATGGCAATGTTTTTTTTTAACAGGATGAGCTTGCTATCCTCAACCACAACCCTCTTTAGTCACCTGTTACGACATGGCTAGACTGTGATACAATAGTAGGGGTCTCCATGGCGAAGTGGTCAATCAGTTTGTCTTGTGTTCAGGTTGGGGATCGAATTCGAGCTGCGATGGTCAGTTCATGATTACAATTTTTCTGGAGATCCCTGGGTTCATTGCTGGAGCTATGGAGTTTGTGCTTTGTGCGATGCTCTCTCGCGGGAGGTGGGACCAGAGTGCCTGCATCCTAAGTTACCTCGTCGTCTTGACTAATATCTTGCCACTGGTTCAAGGTAGCTCAGGACCAGAGAATGAGGTTGATGACCAGCACAGTTTCTGTCTCACTATAATCCAAATACAGCGCAAGTTACATCATTAAGGCGAGGGGTGGGGTGGGGTGGTTAAATGGGGATCTCTACGAGCAGAGTCAGGTACCCCTGGGGTTTGGAAGGATTGGAGCATCCTGCATCAATTCAGTGTTTTCTTCTTCCGCGTTCATCCTGAAAAGAAAGTTGTGTTAAAGTTTACAGCGAGGCTGCGATATCTGTGCCTTTTGGCCTAACATCTGATTTCAGAAGCAATTTTTTGAATACAGGAATTACTTTCCCAATGCGATCCAGACTACACTAGGGCAGTTGTTTCCAGGGCTGCCAAATGGAGACGGAATAGAGACATGGTCAGCATAGTTCTCTGACCCTGATTCAAGTTACCAGCTATGAGTCACTGGCTGTCGTCAGCTCATTCACTGCTGTATCTTGACCACGCCAATGAAAAAACATCTACACAATTGCCATATGATAATACTTTGCTTGACTTAGCCACACATCTTCTACCTTTATACTTGGAACAGAGTGTGCAGACAAACGGATGATTAACTTGTTTTGGCTTTCGTGATGAAGGGTATAACTTCTTTTTCCCTCATGCTGGTTGTTATTGGGTATGAATTTCGTTACTTTTCACATTTTTGCCCGATCAGCCGGCTAACAGCCTACTCTTTTCGATTTTCAACTACGAAGCGCTATTTTATATGCACAGCATGTACGCGGAACCTCTGAGTTCATCATTTGTCTCCAATAGGACTAAACATGGATCTCACCTTTCTTGAGGCCAGGCAACGCTTCTCGAATCTTGCAGGATTTAAACCACCTACCTTTTCTCGAGAGACGAGTACCTTACTTCTCATCTGCAATGGTCCCTATTATGTTATTAAAAAAAAAAATATATATATAATTACAGTGTTTATTCCCATTGCTGGGGACCTTTTGGAGTATTTATAGGGCATTTGGTTCTGCAGTCACCACACAATGTACAGGCTAGGTTTTTATTTTACCCTACGTCAGAGGGCTGATTTTCAAACCACTGGGCCTCCCACTCCTCATATTATTTGATATAGGGAATCATAATTTAAGAATAGGGAATACACATTATATATCGGGAGCAGTAGAGTGAATGACTTGAATTTCCTCACGTTCAAAAGAAATAGAGTATTATGCATCGACTAGAGGGGAAGATTCTACAACACATGATAGCACACCTCACCGTGTGCAGAGATAGCAGACATAGTTTAACTCTTTCCAGTCTGTGCTAATTTTGCTGATTCGTGTCGCTCCATCTGGGTCACACCAAGTGCAGAGAAGCAAACATAGTTGAACTTTTTTCAGTCTGTGCTAATTCTGCTGATTCGTGTCGCTCCATCTGGGTCACACCAAGTGCAGAGAAGCAAACATAGCTGAACTTTTTTCAGTCTGTGCTAATTCTGCTGATTCGTGTCGCTCCATCTGGGTCACACCAAGTGCAGAGAAGCAAACATAGTTGCACTTTTTTCAGTCTGTGCTAATTTTGCTGATTCGTGTCGCTCCATCTGGGTCACACCAAGTGCAGAGAAGCAAACATAGTTGCACTTTTTTTTGGAGTCTGTGCTAATTTTGCCGGTTTAGTCTGTCCATCTGGGTCAATTGCGGGGGGGGGGGGGGGGGGGGGGGGGTCTATCTTTGGCACAACTGCGTGTCACTCACTACTACGCGGATCACATCATCCCTCACCTTATCCCTCACCTTGTCATCCAGGCTGCCATGAAAACAGTCCATTTCCAGGGAGGACTGCGGAGGGGGGTGTTTCGCCAAGATATCAATTAATTCCATTACACATACCTTTCGTATTTTGTATTCCAGTCAACTTCTGAATCGGGCACGAGTAATCCAGATGTGTGATCATGTGGTCGACCAAATAATAAATAATTTCTTGGGTATTGGAATCCAAATTTCCTCCAGACATATGATTCTATTTTCAAAGATCGTAACTTTTGCAAATATCTACGAATCAGAAATAACTTTACAGTTAAATATCAATTGCACATGCTTGGACACAACTATTGTGTATATAGCTGTAAAAAAATGATATTTTTACAAACTAAATCACAAAATGCAAACACATTTTTCAGATGTCGGTTTTGGTAGATTTTGGCACCCTCGTGCTGGAAAAGGTAAAAGATAAAACTACTTCTTCTGATCAATAAGATGAAAAGTCTTTCACCCTTTTATTTCTGTATCATACATGGATTATTGTTTCTAGAGCTTTCTTTTATTCCTGTATAATATATGGGTTATTGTTTCTAGAGCTTTCTTTTATTGCTGTATCATACATGGTTATTGTTTCTAGAGCTTTCTTTTATTCCTGTATCATACATGGGTTATTGTTTCTAGAGCTTTCTTTTATTCCTGTATCATACATGGGTTATTGTTTCTAAAGCTTTCTTTTATTTCTGTATCGTACATGGATTATTGTTTCTAGAGCTTTCTTTTATTCCTGTATTATACATGGATTATTGTTTATAGAGCTTTCTTTTATTGCTGTATCATACATGGATTATTGTTTCTAGAGCTTTCTTTTATTCCTGTATTATACGTGGATTATTGTTTCTAGAGCTTTCTTTTATTTCTGTATCATACATGGGTTATTGTTTCTAGAGCTTTCTTTTATTCCTGTATCATACATGGGTTATTGTTTCTAGAGCTTTCTTTTATTCCTGTATCATACATGGGTTATTGTTTCTAGAGCTTTCTTTTATTCCTGTATTATACATGGATTATTGTTTCTAGAGCTTTCTTTTATTTCTGTATTATACATGGATTATTGTTTTTAGAGCTTTCTTTTATTCCTGTATTATATATGGGGTATTGTTTCTAGAGCTTTCTTTTATTCCTGTATTATATATGGGGTATTGTTTCTAGAGCTTTATTTTATTCCTGTATTATATATGGGGTATTGTTTCTAGAGCTTTATTTTATTGCTGTATTATATATGGGGTATTGTTTTTAGAGCTTTCTTTTATTCCTGTATCTTACATGGATTATTGTTTCTAGAGCTTTCTTTTATTCCTGTATTATATAGGGGGTATTGTTTCTAGAGCTTTATTTTATTGCTGTATTATATATGGTGTATTGTTTCTAGAGCTTTATTTTATTCCTGTATTATATATTCGGTATTGCTTCTTGAGTTTTCTTTTATTGCTGTATTATATATGGGGTATTGCTTCTTGAGTTTTCTTTTATTGCTGTATTATATATAGTGGTATTGCTTCTTGAGTTTTTGTTAATTGCTGTATTATATATGGGGTATTGCTTCTTGAGTTTTCTTTTAATCTTAATTGTATATAGGGTATTGTTTCTAGAGCTTTCTTTTATTGCTGTATTATATATGGGAGGTATTGTTTCTAGAGCTTTCTTTTATTTCTAAATTGAATATGGGAGGTACTGTTTCTAGAGCTTTCTTTTATTTCTATATTGTATATGGGAGGTATTGTTTATAGAGCTTTCTTGTATTCCTGTATTATATGGAGTATTGATTCTAAAGATTTAAAAAAAATCTTATTTATATATTGGGTATTGTTCTTGAGTTTTCTTTGAATCTTGATTATATAGGGCTTTGTTTCTAGAGCCTTCTTTTATTCCTGTATTATATGGGGTATTGATTCTAAAGCTTTCTTTTAGTCTTGATTATATATGGGGTATTATTTGCTTTCTTTTATTCCTATATCATTAATGAGGCTTTGCCTCTAGAGCTTTCATTGAAACCCAAAAGGATTCTGTACTCTCTGAATGCTTTTAGAACCACATCCTCACATCACATGTTTTATGATGCAGGAAATAAATGAGCGAATACCACTTGTTTTCCTGTTGGTCTGAAGATGGAGAATTCTGTACAGTAAAGTTATCTGTGTGACTCACCACAGCGGGCTGTTGGTGGTCTCATTTCTGTATATAATACGTTATTTGATCTTATGAGTGATCAACTTTTCGCTGCAAGTGAAGAATAGGACGACCACTATAGCTGGTCTATTTACAGGAAGCATGTGACCAAGGTCTTGTAATGGTGTTTTCAAAAGCAATAGTTTTTCATGATGAAGTTGCTAGCCCCATGCACAGTTCACTTTATTGCCTTTTATGACATATTTGGAAGGTGGCAGTTTCCCTCTTTTCGGGTACCGTCCTCGTTCTCCTGCTACGTGATATTTGAGTACCTGTTAATTCTAGTGCCAGACCCGTAAAAATCATACTGCTGTTTCCGTTATTATGCATCCAGCAGAACTGCAGCTCTCTGCCTTCAGCCCAATGCCATGAAATGCACATGTTTGTTGGTTGTTGTTTTAATTCCATACAAAGTGTTCCACTTATCTGGCAATGGGGGGAAGAACCATTTTCATAACATTGTTGAGTTCCATTCACTCAAAGAGCTCATTGTCAATGGTTTCATATGAGTATACATGAAGCTGGCATTCTGCAGTGTGTTTGTAGTTAGTTTTTGCTCTGGTGACAGTAAAGTACGGTTGACTGTGTTCTTAGCCTGAAAATGGTGCTCTGATCCCTGCTAAATCAAACTGCTAAAATTAATATGATCTTTATTGTTCAACTGCTGATTCTATTTTGACTGTTTAAATTGTTGTTTGTAGAAATTATATATATATATGTATATACCAGTGGTTCTCACCATTTTTGTGTGCTCCATTCACCTATTTGTTCAAAATATCATTCCCCCCTGTCCCCCCCTTCCCAAGTTAGTCTAACTCAAAAGGCCATTGAGCAATGTTGAATAATTCCAAATTCTCCCATCCTGAAACCCTAAAATTCCCCCCAGGGTGGGAATTCCCCCCTCTTGTTGAGAACCCCTGGTGCATACAAGTTCCTGCTTTACAATGGTTAATTTTGCTGTTGATGTTGTTTATAGAAATCAAATGTACAGTAAGGCAGTGTTTTTCAACTGATGTGCCACAAGCAGTCTACACATGTGCTGCAGAATATTTTTGTAGAAAAGTCTACAAGAAGTTAGCTGACCGCACATCCACAAATTAATCAAAGAAGGGTCCAGATTAGATGCCAGGAAATATTTTTTTAGTCAGAGAGTAGTGAATGCTTGGAATGCATTGCAACAGGGAATAGTGGAAACAGGGTCAATTAATGCATTCAGGAATAGATTAGATGCGCATAGTTATTTTTAGATCAAGTGAATGTAAAAAAAAACGGTTGTATACAGACTCTGCATGGTCTTCTAAACCAGTATAAAGACATTAAGTCCAAAACAAATGAATAATAAAAATATAAATGTTTATAGCATACTTCAGGTTACGTATACTAAACAAATGTTTGCTAATAGACTGTGTAATTAAAAGTGCAAATTTTAAAATTAAAAGTGCGGATTTAATCAATATGGACGGCTATCTGCTCAGAAGTTGGGTTTGAAGTGGTATAGTAAGGTCACCAATGTCGATCTGTGGCGCATGTTGAACAATCTATAGGTGGCTCTAGAAAGGAAGAAGAGATGATACGGATTGAAAGGTGCACTTTGAGGAGGAATGCTGGTAGCATTATGCAACAGTGTCCGCACTGAAATTCAGTGGGAAAGAGAAAGCGAGCTGGACCTCAACACACCTGGACACAAGAGGTGGAGGCAAATAGAGATTGCACTGGCAGGTAGAATTGGAGGGGTTGGCAGTTGATCAAAGCTCATGATGATTATTTGTGGACCTGTGTTCCATATGGGGTTGAAGAGTTCTGATTGATTGATTGATGAAATTCATAGAAATAATGGTTGAAGCAGTGTGCTGTGATTGTATTCCTGACTGCAGAAGGTTGTGTGCCCATCGACATGTATCAAAGAATGACTGCGGTACATGGTGATGGATGTCAGTACTGTCATGAGGTGGGCACGGACTGTAAAAGGCGATAATCCAACATAAGTACAAGCTTAAGAACTCACCTACCCCAAAGAAATTCAAAGTCGTCTCCTCGACGAAAAATTGATGACCACCATCTTTTGAGACTGCAAGGACGTAGTCCACACTGAATTTTTGGAGCATGGCAACACCCTCAACTTTGATTGATATATGAAATCTTTGCAGAATTTATACACGATTGCTGCGTATTCGTGTGTCGAAGCGCACAATTCTTCAGCACAACAATGCTCGCCCACACACAAGTCGACAAGCAGTGGCTGCATTGGAGCGTCTGAAGTTTGGCGAGATTTTACCGCACCCATTGCACAGCCCCGATCTGACACTTTATGACATCTCCCTCTTCTCAAAGCTGAAGAAACACCCCAAAAGACACCATTAGGCTTCTGGCGAGGAGATGCAAGCTGCTGTGCATTCCTGATTTCTGGAGAAGACGTTTGATTTTTTCCGCAACAGGATGCAACAACTTGTCTGGTGTTTGTGTGTGAGCCGGGACGGTGACTATGTTGAAAAGTAATGATGACACATCACTTAAAAGACATTCCAAGACATCACCTAAATCACATTCCAAGCTTTAAAAAAATCTAGTTCATATGTAGATCTTGCACATTAATGAAATTATCTCCTCAGAGGCAAAACATTTCAAATTGCCCTCATACTTAGCAATGATACTGCCAACATAAAATGACAATGGCTCAGTGTTCACACATTTCTATCGCTATTTTAAGGTTTTCACGTGAATCCCTCTTGTAAAATAATAATTGACGAGCAAACCTCAGTGTGACAGGTTACTGTCTGGACTATTAGAATATTTGCTAATTGTGGAGTCAGCCTTCTCAAATGGAAAGCCTTCTATATCAGTATCTGTTTGCTTATCATTATAATCAGGGAAAATGGGACGGCGTGGGCTGGTGGTTAAGTGATATGGCTCACAATCCGAATGTGCTGGGTTCGATTCCCATCACAGCACCGGCCGTTACCCTGGGAAAGCAAACCCTTAGAAAATGCAAGATGATGCAGACCCTTACATAAAATACATGCCGAAGTTGGATGCACTGGGCCGACAGGCGCAAAAAAAAAACACATAGTGCAATGCACACCGACTTGGGGAACAAATAAATAAGGCGAACACAACAAAAAAATATTCAGGGAAATATTACTTAAGGCTATTGCAATTTATACCAACATGTGGGCCCCAACATTTTGGTTCCTTCGTGATATTCTCATGTTTGTATTTTTGCCAGACTTGGGCATAACAACAAGCACTAGTAACAAATATTCTGCAGTAGGTTTGGAGAACTATAGTCCATCTTTTAATTCATTTTAAGCAATTTTCTACTAAACCATGTCAAATCCTAATGATTTTTTACGTGCAACCTTAGAGTATCCATGGCATTAAGTCAATATTTTTTCCTCTAAGAAATGTGATATATTTTGAAAAATGTATTCATTATGCAATATTTAAAACAATCTCACTGAATTGGACATAATTTTAACATGTATATGGTACTCAGTTGTGCTGTTTTAAAAATAGATGTTTTGATATTCAACTACATTGAGCTAAAAACAAATTCCTGATTAGACATTTTGTCAAATGCGGGAAAACAACCTATGTCATTCGTGCGAAACTGTCATTCAGTTATAGGTGTATCCTGATGTCATAGTTTGTGGGATCGTTATTGTGACATATAGTTGCCTTTTCAAAGTTACATTGAAACAATTTCAAAATGAATTTGAAGTGTACATTTATAACAATGCAGAATGTTACCGTTTTACTATACAAGTTTTTCCGCAGGGAATCTAAGATGGGTCATTTATATTTCTATATTCATGACCCAGAGAGAGAAATGCAATTGGCGCTTGGTCAAGATAGATCATCCTTTAACCGTTGGATTGGACAGAATTCATATCAAGCAAGGTAGGAAAAGGACATTTGACGATTTCGACGGAGATGTCATAAAACGGGAGATATTGAAACTGTTGACGAAAAATCAACTTGTTACTCTGTTGGAACTAAAAATAACATTGCAATCCGACTGCAGTTTTGAAATTTCCAAAAGCACTCTTTGGAAAATTGTAAGAGCTGCCGGCTTTACATTCATGAAAACTTCAGGCAGCAGGAATATTATATATGAAAAGCTACATTTGATTGCTGCTCGAAGCAAATACCTGAGACAGATAAGGGAACGGATTAGGCAAGACTATGATACATGGTAAAGAATGGCAAACAGTTGACGGTGAACAGAAAAGACTTCATCTTTCTTTCACTTTAAAATATTGTCTATATCTGCAATGTTGTCTCTTGTATAAACTTCACTGTCTTTTGCAGTTCACATACAGGTCCATAAAGTTTCTCTTCCAGTGTTGTTTCTGTGGGCCAGTGAGATTTTCTCAGTATATCATATTCGTGGCAGTTCTGTAGTACAGAAAAGACAAATTCGAAGCAGCAAAGAGCAGTGCATAATACTAACGTATGCCGGAAGCAGTGAAGACGGATTTTTCCATGACGCTGAACTTATTTTCCAAACAGAAAGTAATGACGGTAGAGACTACCAAACTGAAATGAATGAACAAATTGTCAGACGCTGGATGATGAATGAACTGCTTCCAATTCTGGATAGACCATCATGCCTAGTAATGGATAATGCATCCTATCACAATGCAGTATCAGAGGAAGACAAAGCGCCAACTGCATTGAATATAAAAGCTCAAATTAAGACATGGCTAGATAAGGAAAAAGTGAATTTGGAAGACACGTATTGGAAGCCAGAGTTGTAGCTTGTGAGGAAGACAAATAAGACAGATTGTTATCATATCGACAAAATCATTGAAGAGTACGGTCGCACTTCTCTGCAACTACCTGCTTATCAGGGGCATCTAAACCCTACAGAGCTTGTGTGGGCTAAAGTCAAAGGACGAGTTGCCAAACAGAACAGGACATTCAAAATGTGTGATGTTGAAATGCTGACAGATAAGTACCTTTCAAAAACAGACATTCAGTTCTGGAAGAAGTGTGTTGAACATGTGCTCCATGAAGAAGTACAGTACTGACAACGAGATGGAATACAATTTTTTCAGCCAGTAATAATTATCAATCTCTTTGAATCTACAGGTTTGGATGATTAATATAATTTTTTGTAGACATATTGATTAGCAGACGTGGATGCATTAGTGTATGTTTATCAAAACAATTAGGTGTACATACAATGGCAACAAAAACATGTCAATATTCAAATGCGTTACACAACATAGAATTGACTGCGCAGTTGATACAACCTTGGGTGACCCAAGGGCTGTACTAACTGTTGCATTTTGGTGCCATTTTTACAATTGTACATAAAGGGCAACACAAACAATCAATTTATCTATCAAGACATAAAGGAGATACAAGCTGCATACTGTAAAGTCTTAAATTTAATGCCATTTCTTTGCAAAGAATTCACCTATGTACATCTATTGACTAAATAATATCAAAGTTTTAGCATCATGGATATTCTAAGACTGCATTAACAAAATCATTTGTATCTGACATGCAGTTTAGTAGAAAATTGCTTCGGACCTTGTTCATGAATTAAAAGATGGACTTATTTCATATACATCCTAAAATAAGTGGCGGCCCTGGAAACATGCTGCACTAGTGTAGTCTGGCTAAGAGAATAGGAATCACAGTGTGAAGGCAAACCGAGTCGACAAATGCAGTGCATACTTACTTACTTCCCCTGTTCTGGACACCACGTCAGACATGTTTCCAATGCTCAGCCACGTGGATTGCATTGCCATTCGCCCTCAACATGTCATCCATATTACATGTTTCCAGAAGGTTCGGGCAGATCATCAGGCAGTTTGGGTCTTGCATTGATCCACAGTCACATGTCTCATCATTCTCATCTCTTTCAGTTTTTCCTGCATCGTGAGTGATACGCCAGTTCGGAGTCTATTTAGTGACTTCCATGTTGCGTAAATCAAGCGCAGGTTCTTCCCGCAGCTCGATCCAGAGAACCTGATTTGTTCATTCCATTTGTTATATTTGGGCGTTTTCTGGGAGTAGTCTGTAAGGGCTCTGTTGACTGTACCAAATTTCATCTAGATTTGAGTCTTGTACACCGCACCTCGTATCCAAACATAGGTTGCCTTGGATTGTTTGCCTGTTTCCCTCTTTCAATTTATGATGCGACACCTTTTATCTATCAGTCGAGGCTACACCGGGTTTGTTCGGCTGAAAAGCGTGGATATCGCATCCTTGCTGTAAACTACAACGAAATGTCTTGTTTAGGACGAATGTCAGAAACAAAAAAAAAAGCTCTAAATAAAATATTCCTCATAATTTTTCTTATGTTTACTGAAATGTCTAACCATTTGTTGTCATAAGAAGTGTTCGTTGGTTCACAATTTTACATATTATTCGTTTTTTTAATATGTGGCAAGCCCCTGAATTTTTACTTTTTAGATGGGCCCAAAAGTGTTATAAACCAGCTTTATTGATATTTTCTTATCTTTGCAATGTTTCAGACTTACCTCAATGATTTCTCACTGAAACAATGATATTAAAAACTATTATAGTAGTTTAGAAGACTACGAAGGTAAAGGTCAGTCCCGTGGCAACAATTGCTGCAGGGGATGAAGATAACTCTTCATGTACTAAGCCGCAGCCTATGTGAGGTGGGGTGGCCAGTTCCCTTCCTTGCTGTTTTTACCTTCCCTAACTCATACGACTGGGGGAGCAGTCATACCAGAAACGAACCACTGCCCTGATTCATTTTCTGTTCATCCGTTAAATTAGAACACTTGCATGCTGCAATCCTAGTCTAGCAAGCCAGGTCACTGTCGATTAGGCTACACTCTCCACACAGACTCTACAGAGTCTGTGTACAACCATTTCTTGTCTTGTCTTTCCCGTAGTTACAGGAGGTCGTAGGGGCATCACTCAGTGTGTGAATGATGTGTCTTGGTCATCTTGCTAACTGGACAGGGCCCAATCTCTCCTGGGCGATGTGTTTTAGTCCATTATTGTCCAGTGTGTACATTTCACAGCCACACCAAAACCAACACTGTCTGCAAATAGGACTTTTGGGTCAAATCTCGTGAAGTTCATATGTGTGCACTAGAATTATGGCACAGGGTAACCAAAATACTATTGTATATAGCCATTGACCATGTCAGGATAATCAGAGGGAAAAAACAATTAATCCAAATGGAAAACAGCAACACGTTTCCATGGATACAAGTGTAAGTAGTTGGCTGGTGTGAATTTAAGTTAAATCCATGACTTGGCGGCATCCATAATGGACTAAAACACGAAAGCAAAGTTAGACCCGCTGCCTTTTAGGCACCATGTTTGCTGCTCTGGATGATTGGTGTTTCCCCATTTTGCTGCAAGTGAAGCATGAGGATTCACAGTGCAGCTGGCCCCTTGTAGGAAGGCATTTGTAGTGGTGGTTTCAACATTAATGCTTTTACGTGATGAGGTTGCTATGTTGTTAGGGATTATCTTCCTTGTTGGTGAAAGCATGCCACTTTCAACCTAAGGCATAGCCTTTTAGGTTATATCAGAATCTAACTATCTTCAGTCCACTTATGTCATTAGATGTCGTGGGGAGGTGTTTCATAATTTTTAGCAGGCGTATATCCGCTGATGACGTGCCAGGTCAATCCCAGCATCTATTAGCCCCAGGAATATGTGATTGCCTATTTTTGGGACTGATGGTAGTGGAAGCGAAATTAGAGCACGGTAGACCTGCAGCATGTCAGGCCGCTCCGCTAACCACATAACCAAGACCTGATGTTATAGCCACACACAGTCCCCTTTTTAGAATAATTAAAGTAGATTTTTAACTTTGAATTTTTCCAGAGCATGCCATTAAGCCTACTTTTTTTAATTTCCAACTGTTAAGGTATTTTTAACGTGCGTACCACTGCACACGGGTGTCTAATCTCACTACTCAGAGATCAGGAAAAATATTTACCGGAATATCCACGTGAAAAAATCCTGATCTCCAGCACCCGGGGCGAACACCTTACCTCGAGACCACTGGGTCCCCCAGCCCCATACACAACCCTCTTTATTCACCTTTTGCAACCTCCTTGTAATGTCACAAGGATGCTATTTTTGAATCAACCAGGGTACCACTCGACTGGAAACTTACAAATAATCAAGAATAACTCATTGATTCTTGAGGTCTGCTGTCCCAACTCTGAACATTTGAATTATATTACATTTGTAAATGTTTGTTTTTGCATTGAAATCTCTAGATGATTTTGTAGTTGTTCCTAATCTTTGGATTTGCTAAGTACAGTTTATAAAAAATTTGTTTGTTTCGTTATTGCTATTTTGTTTTTGACTATATTTAATGCAGAACCTGCCAACTTACTTCAGAAACCTCAATAACACACACAATTCATGACATTTGTGCATTGGTCACATAGCTATGTAATCCTCAGCATCCACTAATATCTATACACATAATTCTCGAAATAGAAATTGTAGAAATCCTTAGTTCACTGGTTTGAAACAAATTTTCAGGAATCTTTTTATTTAAAGTTGTATGATTAAAAGCCTTATCAATTTTTAAATTTTATTTTAAAAACCATTATTGAAGATGTACAACTGACTTGTTAATTTTCAGGATTGAAGTTTTATGCTCCGAATATTTTACGCAGCAATATTTTTAAAAATTGATTGAGCCAGTGAATTGTGCAACAGAAAGTGAGTGAAAGTGATATCTGAATTTGATAATTGAATGGTGATAATATACATTTTATAGGAATCAATCATTCTTGCTCGTTTTGTACTGTTGCTATAGATGACCGGGCTCTATGTCACTGTCAACACAAGTAACAAATCACTAACGCTTGAAAGTTTGTTGTTAAAAACCTTTTCTAGGTAGCACTCTTTTGAAAATATCTGCTCATTTTCAATTGAAATTATGTCATCAAAGGGCTTATAAATTGACTTTAAAATTATTTTCAAATGATATTAGTTTGTTATTTTTACCTCCGTCATTGTTCATGATTGTTGGTAGTAAATAAAAAAAATGACATATATAAAGTTGTTGCAGTAAAGTCTTGGTTTATGATGGTTCCGTTTATAATGGTTTCATTTATGATGGCTTCGTTTATAATGGTTCTGTTTATGATGGTTTCATTCATGATGAATCCATTTATGATGGTTCTGTTTATGATGGTTCTGTTTATGATGGATCCATTTATGATGGTTCCGTTTATGGTGGATCCATTTATGGTGGATCCATTTATGATGGTTCTGGTTATAGTGGTTCCATGTATGATGTTCTGTTTACGATGGTTTATTTATTATGGTTCTATTTGTGATGGATCCATTTATGATGGTTCTGTTTGTGATGGATCCATTTATGATGATTCTATTTAAGGTGGTTCCATTTATGATGGTTCTGTTTATGATGGATTCATTTATGATGATTCTGCTTATGGTGGTTCTGTTTATGATGGTTTTGTTTATCAAAATTCACATTTGCGATCATTGTTAAATTTGAGTGCTTATTTGTTTACCGGGGCCCAAAATGGGAGCTAGTAATAGTAACACTGTAACATGCCCAGCATGTCATAAGAGAAAGGAACTGGCTACTCCGCAATGTTCCTTGATATTTCTCTGCATGTTCCTGCAAGCTACAACAGAAAAGAAATGAAGTCTTCTATACACCATAGTATCAGGGTACCTACTGTGGGAACAAAGTGAAGGGAAAATTTGAAAATAATGTCAACCTGTCAGATTTGTCTGTATTGTGTCACTATGTCTGCCAGTGTACGTACTGGAGTCCTCACTGAGGTACTATACTCAGTCTTTGTTGAATGAAGAACTAACAGAGTTAGCACTTAACTCTTTCCTCAAAGAGAGTGGGCGTTAATAAGGAGTACTCTTAGTGGTGTGAGGTCAAAAAGGGGAGTGCTGCAGGGTTCGGTTTTGGGTCCAGTTTTGTTTATTATATATATAAATGATTTGGGTAATGGTATTGTATCCATGAATGCGAAATTTGCAGATACACAAAACTGTGCAGAAGTGTCTCCTATGAAGCAGTTGTGGATATATTGAGGTCAGATTTAGATTAAATTCTGGAATGGTTTGGGATCAGGCAAAAGGAGTTTAATGTAGATAAATGTAGTCTTTTACATTGGTATATCCAATAGGGAACATAATTACAAAATTGGAGAGAACAATATTAGAAATATAGAAAAGGACAAGGGACCTAGGGGTTATAATAGATCATAAATGTAAGGTGAGTGAGCAAGTCCAGGTAGCAGTAGAAAAAAGACAAATCAATGTTGGGTATGATAAAAATAAATATTAAACATAGAAGCATGGAAGTGATAGTCAAACTGTATAAAGCATTAGTTAGACCTAGATTGGAGTACTGTGTACAGGTGTAGAGTCCTTATCATAGATGGGATATAAACATGCTGGAAAGGATACAAAGAAGAGCGACAAAACTGATAGTGGGATTCCAATATAATAGTTAGAAGGAAAAAACTCAGAAAAACTGGTCTACAGTGTCTAGAAAGGAGAAGAATTCGGGATGATTTAATACAGGTTTTATAAGATAATCAACAGAAAGGATAAATTAGACTAAAACAATTTTTTTAAAGTACAGCTGTCTACAAGAACGAGAGGTCATAGCAACAAATTAATTAAATAAACATCCAGATTAGATACAACAAAATATTTTTTTAGTCAGATACTCGTGAGTGCTTTGAATGCATTGCCAGATGAAAATGTGGAGGCAGGTTCAATTAATGCGTTCAAGGGTAGATTGAATGCGCATAGATTTTAGATCAAGTAAAACAAAATAAACTGCTTGTATACAACTCTGCAGAGTCTTCTAAACCAGTACAAAGATGTTAAGTTATTAGTTGCCTGAGCAACACAAAGAGAAATAATAATACACCAAAGAAGAAGAATCTGTTATCAAGCTGCTACATGTGAAGAATGCTCAGGATATTCTTTCAGCCATTGACGAGGCAGCTGAGCAAATTATATGATATTGATTGCCACTGGAAGAGCAGTTCTACAATTTAAAGGAAACATGAATGCGATGATGCACTTTTTAAAATGAAATCCTTCAAGAAATGAAGGAGCAGTAATCAAACCAACTCTGAATTCTTTCTTCAAAGATATCAGCTCCTAGCCTTGGCACTTTATTAGTGAGAGGCGAGGATTAAACAAATAAATGTTATGACAATTTTTGAATAGGGAAATGTATGTATTATGTATGTTTAGACCAACACACGAATAGAAGATGATACAAAAATGTGTAAATATCAGGAATTTGTTCCATTTAACACACAATAATATGGATTTAACTATGATTTATTTAACGAACTGAAGACATTTTATTACAATTTTTGTGTGTGAAGTGTATATACAGGGCGTGTTCAAATGAAACCGGACCAAACTGGAACAAGTGAACATACGTATTATGCGCATGATGATGTAATTTCTGGTGTAAACAGCACATACCGACCATCAAGTTTAAAAATTTTATTATCCCCCGACTCATAGTTTCCTCAGCAGACGGTTGAAAATATGGCAGGCGTGATACGGAATCCATCCAGAGTTGACCAGCGAGCGGTGATTCGGTTTCTAACAGCTGAACAAAGTTGGTATTCATCGCAGCATGTAGGCAGTGTATGGTGACAAAAGTGTGTCGAAGACAACAGTGAAGAACTGGACAACGATGTTTAAAAAAGGACGTGAGTTAATGCATCAATATTCGTCTGACCTGGTCTCGGAAGATCTTTCGTTAACTCATGTTGTTCTTTAAATATTGTTGTCCAGTTCTTCACTAATGTCTTCGACAAACTTTTGTCACCATACACAGCCTGCATTCGGCGATGAATGTCAACTGGTCGACATTCTTCAGCTGTTAGAAACTCGCTGATCAACTCCAGACGGATTCTGTATCACACTTGCTATGTTTTCAACGGTCTGCTGAGGAAACTATGAGGATAATGAAATTTAGCAAACTTGATGGTTGGTATGTGCTGTTTACACCAGAAATGACTTCATCATGCGCATCGTACGTATGTTCACTTCTTGCAGTTTAGTCTGGTTTCATTCAAACACGCCTCGTATTATTAAATGCACTCATATAAATATGATTTAAATTGAAACAAATTATGTTCAAATGTGCCATCTTCAGGAATTTGTTCCATTTAGGTCAGATCAGATCAGGTCATCTCGTAACCGGTGAGGTCGTTGGGGTACACATGAAGACATCCTCACAATCCCACGCCACCCCTCTCTGTCAGATGCCGCCGCTGTGACTCTTCTGGTCGGAGACTGGTCCATTCTTTTATGTTGTCCTCCCATCTCTTTTTGGGCCGGCCTCTTCGTCATCTGCCATGCACCTTTCCGTGGAGGATTGTGTTTGCAAGACCATTTGATCTCGATATGTGACCGTACCAAGCGAGTTTCCTTCTTTTGACAGTTGCCAAGAGGTCTTCGAAAGGCCCTATTGCTGTTGTAATTCTATCTCGTATTTCCTCATTTGAAACTCGATCTTTGTACGTGATGTTTAAAAGTTTTCGGAAACATCTCATCTCCAAGGCCTGTATCCTTCGTTGAAGGTCAGCTGTAACTGTCCATGTCTCACACGCATAGAGGAATATTGACAGGACCAGTGTACACATTAATCTGATTTTCGTGCATAGTGCTAACCGTTTATCTTGCCAGATTTTGTTTAGCCGTGCAAGCGCCGCTATTTCTGTGCTATTCTGGCCAACACCTTACATTTTGATCCTTCATCACTGACAATCGACCCAAGATATTTAAAATGGTCAACCACTTCGAGTTCCTGACCGTTAGCTCTTATCCTGCTGTTAAAGCCCGTTTAATTTAACACACAATAAAATGGATTTATCGATAACTCATTTAACGAACTGAAGGCATTTTATTACAATTTTTGTTGGTGAAATGTAAATATAATTAAAAACACTCATATAAATGTGTATAAAAAAGATTTCATTTGGAAGAAAGTGATTTCTAAAATGAGTCACCTTCAGGAGTATATACCATTAACATACAATAAATTGTATTTAACGATGTTTCACTTAACGACCTGAAAACATTTTATTGTAAATTTGTGTGGGAATTGTATAGATTATTAAATATTTTGACCAACTCACTCATAAATAAAAATGATAAATCATGTCTTTATCTTATGAATTTTATCATGTTACACACTATGAATTGTATTTAACGATGATTGACTTCATAAACTGAAAACATTTTATTTCAATTTTTGTCTTTGAAGTGTATATATAATTAAATATACTCATATAAATACGATTTAATTTGAAAGGAAGTGATTTCTATAATGTGCTGCCTTCAGAAATGTATTCTATTTAACACACAATAGAGGGATTTAACGATGGTTCACCTAACAAACTGAAAATATTTTATTGCAATTTTTGTGTGTGAAGTGAATTTATTCAATGTAAACACACTTTAACATGGATTCAACGATGATTCACTTCACAAAATTAATATTCCACTACCAAAACCTCATCATAGAATGAGGATTTCATGTATTTATTGTTATACTTTATTCATTCCAAAGTTGGTGCTACCCTACTTTAATCTCGTTCCTTTTCGCTCATGTTTGTGATAGTGTTCATATTCGTTTTACAGAATTATTTTGCTAATTTCACAACCTGCCAGATTTTCCCATACTGTCTTTCTGATATTGCCTATAAAGTGTCATATTTTCTCCAGAATTGTTACTGTATCTTCTACATCTGGAAATCTTGTGAGTGTTACTTTGTGATCCATAAAAAGTACTTTTTCCAATGCTGGTATCTGCTGGGATGTTTATAAGTCTGGGTAAAACAAATTCCATGTTAAAAATATGTTTTTACTTTGTTTTGTACTTGTTAAATAAAATCAGAATTTAAATTTGTTTAGACATGTTAAAAAAATACAATTTAACTTTGTTGTCAGCATGTTAAAAAAATCCACTTTCAATTTCTGTTGATACACTAAAAATATAGTGGTCATGTTAAAAATCATGAACTTTAAATTAGTTTTCGGTATGTAAAAATATAGACTTAATTTGTTTTCCAGATATAAAGGATATAGACTTTTAATTTGTTTTCAACATGTTAAAGAATTAGATTTTTAATTGTGTTCAACATATACAAAATACAGACATTTAATTTCTTTTCCACATGTAAAAAAGTATAGACGTTAAATTTGTGTTCCACGTAAAAAAAAATATTGACTTTTAATTTACATTGACATGTTTTATATATATATATAGACTTTCAATTTATTTTCCACGTGTAAAAAAATGTAGACTTAATTTGCATTGACGTGTTAAATATATAGACGTAATTTAATTTGCACGTAAAAAATATAGACTTTTAATTTGTTTTCCACATGTAAAAAAACAAATATAGACTTTTAATTTGTTTCCCACATGTAAAAAAACAAATATAGACTTTTAATTTGTCTTCCACATGTAAAAAAGTAAGACTTTTAATTTTGTTTTGACTCGGGGTATCCAAGCAGGAATGGAAGCTTTTATACTAGTCCGAAAATAATATCAGAGAAAAAAACGAAAACACAGAGGCTAGTAAATATATATTTTTCAAGTACTTAAAACTTACTGTTCATTGCAATTCCGAGTGCTTAAAATATATTGCTCAATGCGATTCTGAATGCTTAAAATATACTTATCTATGCGGTCATTATTGTTACTTTGTTAATACAATAATAAGTAACTTACTCTGTAAGTCTCAATCACCATATTGCCTTTTTTTGTTTTGCATGGCCATTTGCCTATTTTGTACGTTAATTTTGAGGCTAAAATATTGTTCTTGGATGGTTCTGTAGTTAACTTTATAAATCTACGAGGCTTCCGAATTATATTTTCCATACCAGACCGTTGAAAATATGGCAGGTGTGATACGGAATCCATCCAGATTTGATCAGTGGGCGGTGATTCGATTTCTAACAGCTGAAGGATGCCGGCCAGTTGACATTCATCGCAGAATGCAGGCAGTGTTTGGTGACAAAAGTGTGTCGAAGATAACAGTGAAGAACTGGACAACAGTGTTTAAAGAAGGACGGGAGTTTACACAATAATACACGCCAGACCTGGTCTCGGAAGATCCTTCGTTAACTCACGCCCTTCTTTAAACATCGTTGAAATAAAACACCCGCCATCCATATCACACCCACCATGTCTTCAAAAGTCTGCTGAGGAAATTATGAGTCGGAGGATAATCAAATTTAGCAAACATGACAGTTGGTATGTGCTGTTTACACCAGAAGTAACGTCATCATGCGCATCTTACGTATGTTCACTTGTTGCAGTTTGGTCCGGTTTCATTTGAACAGGCCTCGTATATTTTTTTCTTCGTTTCTATTTCACTTTTATTTTCCATGATCTTTTCTGATATTGAGTATATATTCAAAATATATTTTCCACTTGGTGCTATTAATAACAATAATATCAATAAATGGTATATATAATTGTATCAACCTGCTGACTGCTTTTTTCATTAATTTAACCATATTTCTTTTTCTTATGCTATACTTAACTTAGCGTCTTTATACTGGTTTAGAAGACCCTGCAGAGTCTGTATACAACCAGTCACACTTATATCACCTTGCTCTAAAAGCTATGCGCATCCAGTTTATTCTTAAATGCATTAACTGTCCCTGCCTCCACTACCTCCCCTGGTAATGCATTCCAAGCAGACACCACTCTCTGACTAAAAAAATATTTCCTAATATCTAACCTGGACCTCTCTTTAGTCAGCGTGTAGCTATGCCCTTGTGTTATTGTAGGTGGCTGTATTTTTAAAAACTTGTTATAGTCTAATTTATCGATTCCTCTGATCATCTTATAAACCTGAATTAAGTCACCACAAATTCTTCTCTCTTCGAAACACTGTAGGCTGGTTTTTCTGAGTCGTTCCTCATAACTGTAATTCTGGAATCCCACTATCATCTTTGTCGCTCTTTTTTGTATTCTTTCTAGCATGTTTATGTCCCCTCTATGATAAGGACTCTATACCTGTACACAGTACTCCAATCTAGGTCTAACTAAAGCTTTATACAGTTTGACGATCACTTCCTTGCTCCTATGTTTAATATTTCTTTTTATCATACCTAACATTGCATTTGCCTTTTTCACTGCTACCTTAACTTGCTCACTCACCTTTCATGTATGATCTATTATAACCCCTAGGTCCCTTTCTTTATCTATCATTCTAATATTGTTTTCTCCCATTCTGTAATTATGTTCCATATTGGATCTACCCATGTGGATGACTGTACATTTATTTACATTAAACTCCATTTGCCAGCTTACAGACCATATACTAAATACTATATGTATATATTGTGTGATAGACAAACAAATGGATGGAAGGACAGAGAATGATTCAGACAAGACAGATGAATGGACAGGCAGAGGGTTGCACAGGTAGATTGATGGACAGGCAGAAGGTCGATAGATTGATGGACAGGCAGAAGGTCGATAGATTGATGGACAGGCAGAGGGTTGCACAGGTAGATTGATGGACAGGCAGAGGGTTGCACAGGTAGATTGATGGACAGGCAGAAGGTCGATAGATTGATGGACAGGCAGAAGGTCGATAGATTGATGGACAGGCAGAGGGTCGATAGATTGATGGACAGGCAGAAGGTCGATAGATTGATGGACAGGCAGAGGGTTGCACAGGTAGATTGATGGACAGGCAGAAGGTTGATAGATTGATGGACAGGCAGAAGGTTGATAGATTGATGGACAGGCAGAGGGTTGCATAGGTAGATTGATGGACAGGCAGAAGGTTGATAGAGTGATGGACAGGCAGAAGGTTGATAGATTGATGGACAGGCAGAAGGTTGATAGATTGATGGACAGGCAGAAGGTTGCACAGGTAGATTGATGGACAGGCAGAAGGTTGCACAGGTAGATTGATGGACAGGCAGAAGGTTGCACAGGTAGATTGATGGACAGGCAGAAGGTTGATAGATTGATGGACAGGCAGAAGGTTGATAGATTGATGGACAGGCAGAAGGTTGATAGATTGATGGACAGGCAGAAGGTTGATAGATTGATGGACAGGCAGAAGGTTGATAGATTGATGGACAGGCAGAAGGTTGCACAGGTAGATTGATGGACAGGCAGAAGGTTGCACAGGTAGATTGATGGACAGGCAGAAGGTCGATAGATTGATGGACAGGCAGAAGGTTGATAGATTGATGGACAGGCAGAAGGTTGATAGATTGATGGACAGGCAGAAGGTTGCACAGGTAGATTGATGGACAGGCAGAAGGTCGATAGATTGATGGACAGGCAGAAGGTTGATAGATTGATGGACAGGCAGAAGGTTGATAGATTGATGGACAGGCAGAAGGTTGATAGATTGATGGACAGGCAGAAGGTTGATAGATTGATGGACAGGCAGAAGGTTGCACAGGTAGATTGATGGACAGGCAGAAGGTTGATAGATTGATGGACAGGCAGAAGGTTGATAGATTGATGGACAGGCAGAAGGTTGCACAGGTAGATTGATGGACAGGCAGAAGGTTGCACAGGTAGATTGATGGACAGGCAGAAGGTTGATAGATTGATGGACAGGCAGAAGGTTGATAGATTGATGGACAGTCAGAAGGTTGATAGATTGATGGACAGGCAGAGGGTTGCACAGGTAGATTGATGGACAGGCAGAAGGTCGATAGATTGATGGACAGGCAGAAGGTTGATAGATTGATGGACAGGCAGAGGGTTGCACAGGTAGATTGATGGACAGGCAGAAGGTCGATAGATTGATGGACAGGCAGAAGGTCGATAGATTGATGGACAGGCAGAAGGTTGATAGATTGATGGACAGGCAGAAGGTTGATAGATTGATGGACAGGCAGAAGGTTGATAGATTGATGGACAGGCAGAAGGTTGCACAGGTAGATTGATGGACAGGCAGAAGGTTGATAGATTGATGGACAGGCAGAAGGTCGATAGATTGATGGACAGGCAGAAGGTTGCACAGGTAGATTGATGGACAGGCAGAAGGTTGCACAGGTAGATTGATGGACAGGCAGAAGGTTGATAGATTCATGGACAGTCAGAAGGTTGATAGATTGATGGACAGGCAGAGGGTTGCACAGGTAGATTGATGGACAGGCAGAAGGTCGATAGATTGATGGACAGGCAGAAGGTTGATAGATTGATGGACAGGCAGAGGGTTGCACAGGTAGATTGATGGACAGGCAGAAGGTTGCACAGGTAGATTGATGGACAGGCAGAAGGTCGATAGATTGATGGACAGGCAGAAGGTCGATAGATTGATGGACAGTCAGAAGGTCGATAGATTGATGGACAGGCAGAAGGTTGCACAGGTAGATTGATGGACAGGCAGACAGATGGATTAACTTAGGTTAACATCTTTATACTGGTTTAGAAGACTCTACAGTGTGTATACAACTAGTTTCTTGGGGGATCGTTTTTACTGATGTGTGAGTCGATCTTAATAGACTCTAGAGCCACACAAGTAGACCCGCAGCCAGTTAGACACCATCTATAACTGCTCTTAACAAACCACCTGGGGAAAGGTACAAATAACTTGGGTAAATGTTTAATTTGAATTTGTTTGGGCAGCGGCCGTTAAGCCTACTGTTTTCGAATTGCTACGGGATTTTTAATGTTCTCGACACTGAACACGGGAGTCTGATCTCACTACCCAGAGATCAGGGACATTTTTACGAGAAGATCCACATGAAAAAAATCCATGTCTCCACGGTGCTTTTAACACGTGACCTCTGGCACTCGATGTGGACACCTTACCTCGAGACCACCGAGTCCCCCTCAGTCTACCTTGATGGATGGATGGATGGACGGACGGATCATTCTTCATTTTTTCTCAAACAGGAGCATGTGACTACCACTTCAGCTGCCCTCCTTGCAGGAAGTCTATGTCAAATAATTGCATATGAGAATCTTCTTCTTGGTACGTTGGTTACAGCGATATACGTTGCACTGTGTTACTTTGTTAAGCCTGTGGCCCAGTACATTTGCAAGGCAGCAGTTGTTTTTTGTCAGAGTTGTCTCTCTTAGAGAAGTTGTCTTGCAGGACTATCGAGTCTTCCCCACTCGTGTCTATAGGGTGTGGCAATGATATGATATGATACAATGGACTGTAAGTACTAGTTTTTCAAGTCTCTCGGAAGAGAGGCAGTCCAATGTGTCTGTGTCCCAGGATCGTCACGTCCTGCCAGAAACGTAGCATATGCATGTGAGTGAGGTATCTCCTTGCTTCCTTTATTTTCTCGGCTCATCTGCAGTGATGGTACACCTAGCATTCCCCGCCACCTTGGAGGTTGTCACAATAGGGCAGAGGTGCAATGTCCGCTGGCCTGCATCTCTTCTGCGTCCATTGGGATGACTGATAGCAGACAGAGGTAAAGAGTGAGGCAGGAGTGCATTTAACCAGGGGATAAGCCTGGTCATGGCACGGAGATGTTGTTCGCCTGGTGTGCGGACATATCTCATGATCAAGGGCTGAGTCTCAACAGTCCGCAGTGAGGTGGCTGCTCTACTGCTTACGACACCCCGACCGAGAACTAAGTCTTCTACTAGTGGTTTCACACCTCATCGCCGTATGAGGTGAATATCGAGCAGCTTCCCGCCCGCTTTGATCGGCGGACGGCAGAGATCTTATTCTGCGGCTCGACCAGGTCACAACCATATATATCGTAGCCTCCCATCGCATTGGTGCTGGGATTTAAGGCGGGATTCCGGCGTAAAGGCGTTCGGTCGTAATCCCTCAGATGGTAGCCTCGCACCATTGGCTTATCAGCCAAGCGCGTGGACCAGATGTCTGCGACCTGCGATTCCTCTCGAATTTAGCAGGATTTACCGTAGCAACGCCCTGTCATTAGTAGGGTAAAACTGACCTGTCTTTTGAGGGTCTAATACCAGCACCCGTTCCCTATTAGACCCAACGAATCAAGAGAGGGCTTTTTAGTCAGTCAATGACCAAGTGTCTGAAACCTGCGATTCCTGCTTATGAGAATGACAGAGTTTGTTGTAGAAGATTGTTGACAATGATAGCCAGAGTTTGCATGTATTTTACTGTCTGTTTATTGACTACAAGAGAGAAGTCCCTTTGTAGAAACGGAGCTCTATAATGGAGAAGTCAGAATGAGAACATTGCTTCTTAATATAAATAAAAGCAATCCCAACATTGACTGCCATTGAGGATAAAGTAGCAGAGACTGTCGTCAGCGATAAAGTGGCAGATATCTTAACTTAACTTAACGTCTTTATACTGGTTTAGAAGACCCTGCAGAGTCTGTATACAACCAGTTTCATTTACATCACCTTGCTCTAAAAGCTATGCGCATCCAGTTGATTCTTAAATGCATTAACTGTCACTGCCTCCACTACCTCCCCTGGCAATGCATTCCAAGCAGACACTACTCTCTGACTAAAAAAATATTTCCTAATATCTAATCTGGACCTCTCTTTAGTCAGCGTGTAGCTATGCCCTTGTGTTATTGTGGGTGGCTGTATTTTAAAAAAACTTGTTATAGTCTAATTTATCGATTCCTCTGATCATCTTATAAACCTGAATTAAGTCACCACGAATTCTTCTCTCTTCGAGTCACTGTAGGCCGGTTTTCTGAGTCGTTCCTCATAACTGTAATTCTGGAATCCCACTATCAGCTTTGTCGCTCTTTTTTGTATTCTTTCCAGCATGTTTATGTCCCCACTATGATAAGGACTCCACACCTGTACACAATACTCTAATCTAGGTCTAACTAAAGCTTTATACAGTTTGACGATCACTTCCTTGCTCCTATGTTTAATATTTCTTTTTATCATACCTAACATTGCATTTGCCTTTTTCACTGCTACTTTAACTTGCTCACTCACCTGATCTTATTGTGCAATGTCTAAGCATTTTCTGCACTGTGGTAACTAGATCCTTCTCACTTCGATTTGCCTTCCAAAACTGTGAGCGAGGTACTCACATCTAGATAGATGAGCGTGTCAAGACCGAGGAACGAACATTTTCTCTTTGTCATGAGAGAAAATCACTTTGACCTATCTATCACCCTGATGCTGTGCAATCATCTGCAGATATATATATATATACATGTATATCTTAGTCTTAGTGGAACTGTACTTCTACAGTAGCGGATGTCCTTCTGCTGATTCCGGCTCTGGCATGAGCTGAATGTAGCTGGGAGGACTTCCTACTTAGCTGGCTAGACTCGAGCAGCTTATTACTCTGCTGTGTTGGAAAATGTGCCCCGGAGGGTGGTTAACTGATGTACGGCTTCATCTTAATAGACTTATCACTAGAGCAAAGTAGACCCGCAGTCTCTTGGGCGCCATCTATGCTGCTCTTAACAAACCACCTAACCATGGTCGGTATTATGCCAGGTCACACAGTTAGTCACCTCTTACGACATGCTCTCAGTGGGGCAGCGGAGCTATTCTTGTCCTTGTCATTTGCAAAGACCTCGGCCGACCACTTGCGGACTAAATATTACTGCTCACAGAAAGTAGGGGATATTGAATTAAAAGTATTACTACATATAAACATAGAATATAATTGAAATCAGCTGATTTAATCTTTTGTACAAGTAAATTGGAATCCAACAACTAGATATTTATGGTAGAGACATCGGTTTATTTTTAGTCAGGTAACGGTTTTACCAATACCAATTAGGAGGTGTCAGTCATGGCCAATCTAAAGTAGGTCATGTGTCGATACTCCAGTGAAGAACTGGACAACGATGTTAACTCACGAACGAAAGATATTCCAAGACCAGGTCAGGCGCATATTGTTGCGTTAACTCACGTCTTTTTTTAAAACACCGTTGTCCAGTACTTTACTGTTGTCTTCGGCACACTTTTGTCACCATACACTGCTTGCATTCTGCGATGAATGTCAACTGATCGACATCCTTCAGCTGTTAGACCGAATCACCACTCACTGATCAACTCTGGACCGATTCCGTATCACACTCGCCATATTTTCGACGGTCTGTTGAGGAAACTGAGTAGGAGGATAATGAAATTTTGCTAACTTGACAGTTGGTATGTGCTGTTCACACCAGAAGTGACGTCATAACACGCCTCGAATCTCATATCCATGTAACCATCGAAACCTAAAAGCACCCTGTTCTGCAATAAGATATCCCAACTTAAAGTATCCCCTTCTTTCTGTGAGCTGTATATTTCAAAATAGGCGGCGGTATTTGCGTCTTAATTCACCCCAAACAGTTATTCCTTGGTTCCCATTGCACGTAATGGGGCATTTCCTGTTAAGGGGAGGACAGGTCGATATCACTGTGTTTTATTTTAAATAAATAATAAGACTTGGTTTGTTTGTTTTTTTGTTTTTTTGTTTTTTTTGCGTTCGCCTTATTTATCTATTTCCCAAGGCGGTGTGCGTTGCACTGTTGTTTTTATTTTGCGCCTGTCTGCCCAGTGTATCAGACTTCAGCATGCATTTTATGTAACAGTCTGCTTCCTCCTACATTTTCTAAGGGTTGGCTTCCCTGGGGTAACGGCCGGTGCTGTGATGGAGATCGAACCCAGCACCTCCTGGTTGTGAGCCGTGTCACCTAACCACTAGCTCACGTGTCCCCACAGACTTAGGTTAAGATTGTTGTTGTTGTTTAATGCCCATAATGAGTAAGTTTATTGTTTGGCGTGCCCTGAAAAGGACGTTAAGTGGCGGGTTGTAGTAGTTTTCCTCAAACCCCGAACATGCTGATGAAGGTGGCTCGCGGGCCTCCAGGCGGTTGTGCTATGCTTGGCTTCATCTACATGGCGCTCACTACTATGTAGATCACATCGATCCACATCTCGCCAGCCAAGCTGCCTTGAAAACAGCCTGTTTCTAGGGAACGCTACATGGAAGAAAGATTGTGGTCTTGGTCAGTGTATTGTGCTTGACCCTGACGCGATGTCCTGGTCAGTGTATTGTGCCTGACCCTGACGCGATGTCCTGGTCAGTGTATTGTGCCTGACCCTGACGCGATGTCCTGGTCAGTGTGTTGTGCCTGCTTCAAGTAGCGTCTCAGTTTCCCTTAGATTAAGATAGAAGTGTAGAAAAGATGTGTTTATTCAGTTTGCGAAGGGTTATAATTGTAGTTATGGATATGGTTATGGTTACGTTTAAGGTTATGTTTTGGTTAGTGTTAGGATTTTGGTTAGGGTTATGTTTAGGGTTCGGGCTATGGATAGGGTTTTTAGGGTTAGGATTAGGGATTATTGTCATGGTTAGGATTAGGACTAGGGTTAAGAGGAGGGTCATATAACGTGGCTGTATTACAATCGTCTGACAGCATGAATAATGCCATGCTGCTGTAGAAATTGGTTGCTACTCTCATTATCATGGACCAACGTTGACAGATTCAAGAAATTCATCGCTTAGACGATAGAAATAAACGGTAGCAGAAATTATGGTAAATTATCGCAGAATGTTTGACACCCCTAACAGTTAAGAAGTGGACTATTTATTATGGGACGTCGCTAACTCAAATTCGGTACTAACAATATATATTTCTTTCGTTTGGAGTGAATTAAGACGCAAGCACACAGGCGACTAAAGAGGGTTGTGCATGGGGCTAGTAACTTTATCATGTACAATGAACTGATACAACAAATTATATATAGAAAAGCACATCTGGTGCGGAAATCCTGCATGTGAGCAAACACAGTGGTGACTCCTTGCACCGGTTCAATCAACAAAAGGGGGGGGGGGTGGAGGCAGAGACAGTTAATGCATTTAAGAATAGATTGGATGTGCATAGTTTTTAGAGCAGGGTAATGCAGATGTGACTGATTGTCTACAGACTCTGATGAGTCTTCTAAACCAGTATAAAAAACGTAAAGTTAAGGTACGATTGGCGGTAAAAGGATGCTCATTAACTAGACGGGACAATTGATTTCCTGAAAACCCAACATGGTTTAAAATCGAAGGGATCTTGGAATTTGAAACAGAAAAGTTACAATTCACGTAGCACAGTAACATTAAAACATTGACTTTGTGTGCTATGTTTCTAGGTTCAGATACAACATGTTGACCAATGTCCAAGTTGTTAATCTACTGAGAAAGCCAAGCATTTCACTATATTCAGGAGGGTTTCCAGTCCCAGCTTATTCAGTTCACTTCGCGATATAAGAACAGCCTCGATGTGAACGGTTCGAAAGCATGTTGATTGAGCTAGGTACTCTTGACGACTTTTTTTGGTGACGGGTTACATTGGCTCTCTTCACACCCCGAAGCATACTTCAGAGGGTGGACTGGGGTCCTCCTAACTGTAGTGCAATGCGAGACTTCCCAGTAAGTTCACCAATGTGGGATAATATTGCCGATCCCCACCACTATGAGCCAGATTGTGAAACAGCTTGTTTTCAAAAGGGAACTGTTTGGAAGTGAGGTGGGATCTTTATCTATATATTTCACCTGACTAACATAGTCTGATTAGTATGTTTTATCTGACCCTAACATAGTCTGATTAATATGTTTTATCTGACCCTGACTAACATAGTCTGATTAGTATGTTTTATCTGACCCTGACTAACAGTCTGATTAGTATGTTTTATCTGACCCTGACTAACATAGTCTGATTAGTATGTTTTATCTGACCCTGACTAACATAGTCTGATTAGTATGTTTTATCTGACCCTGACTAACATAGTCTGATTAGTATGTTTTATCTGACCCTGACTAACATAGTCTGATCAGTATGTTCTATCTGACCCTGACTAACATAGTCTGATCAGTATGTTCTATCTGACCCTGACTAACATAGTCTGATTAGTATGTTTTATCTGACCCTGACTAACATAGTCTGATCAGTATGTTCTATCTGATCCTGACTAACATAGTCTGATTAGTATGTTCTATCTGACCCTGACTAACATAGTCTGATTAGTATGTTCTATCTGACCCTGACTAACATAGTCTGATTAGTATGTTCTATCTGACCCTGACTAACATAGTCTGATTAGTATGTTCTATCTGACCCTGACTAACATAGTCTGATTAGTATGTTCTATCTGACCCTGACTAACATAGTCTGATCAGAGATCAAAGCCTGATCTGGCAGTTCTGACACACCAGTCAGTGGTCACATTGTTTTTTTTCGTTCGCCTTGTTTCTCTAATCCCCAGAGCGGTGTGCGTTGCACTGTAGTTTTTATTTTTGCGCCTGTCGGCCCAGCGCATCCGACTTCAGCATTCATTTTATGCAAGGGTCTTCTTCCTCCTGCATTTTCTAAGGGTTTGCTTCCCCGAGGTAACGGCCGGTGCTGTGATGGGGATCGATCCCAGCACTTTCTGGTTGTGAGCCGTGTCACTTAACCACTAGCCAACGTCGTCCCCCTGAAAGTATTTTGACTTGGAATGACATTTTATCGGGAGTCGGAAATATGAAAGAAAGAAATTTGAAACCATTGCTTCTTTGATCGACAGAGTAGTGAAGTTCTCATTTGGTCACTTGAGCCGCATCAATCCCCAGCACCTGCCCTTGTGCAGACATTGCTTTCACCCTGATGAAAAAGTTCGACACCAACTCATTGAGTGCAATGCGCTTTCAGACATGAGGAAAAGATTCTTACAATCACTGCCAACAATTGCCAACACATTGTACGGAGCAGTGAAACAACTGAAGAAGACCTGCATAAGAATGGCATTGGGCTGCCAAGGGCAGGGTTTGCTCAGCAGCTATGGGATAACAATAACAACAGCAGCATGTAAAAGTGTGTGAAAGTGAGGTGGGATCTTGATCAGTATGTTTCATATGACCCTGACTAACACAATCAGATTAGTATGTTTTACATAACCGGCCGTTAGTCTACTCTCCTGTGGAAAGAGTAAAAAACTCGCCCATTTTACAACTTCAGGAGGAAATCAGTTATTCCCTCTTTAATGTTCCATAGGTTGGAAAGGCAAGAGAGAGAACTAGTCTGTGGATAGCCGCAGACACAAAGCGTCAATGTACTTTTTCTCCCGCCGTATTTCTCTATTCCCCAAGAGGGAGCCGCATAGCGCAGTAGTTAGCGCGCTGGCTTCGCATCTGAGTGGTCCTGGGTTCATTCCCCTGTTGAAGCGGTAGTGTTTTTTTCAGACCGCACCGGCTCCCGGGTCGACCCAGCCTTAAATGGGTACCGGTTCAGTCCGGGAAGTAAAAGCGGCGAGGGAGAGGAGATGGCTACCGCCCTCATATAGCCGAGCCTTTGAAATGTGAGATCGTTAACACCTCACACCCCTACGGCAGTAATGCTATGGGTTACTTTACTTTTACAAGGCGGTGTGCTTTGACTTTCCTTTTTTATTTTGCGCCTGTCGGCCCAGTTCATCCGATTTCAGCAATCATTTTATGTAAGGGTCTGCTTCCTCCTGTATTTTCTAAGGGTTTGCTTCCACGGGGTAACGGCCGGTGCTGTGATGGGGATCGAACCCAGCACCGTCGGGCCGTGAGCCGCGTCACTTAACCACTAGCCTACGCCTCCCCCAATCCACTGTACATGAACAATGCAGATATCAAGAGCACAAGAATGAAGATGAAGAAGTTACAGGCAGAGAGATCGATTGATTAGATAACCCTAATGGAG
Source organism: Ariolimax columbianus (assembly GCA_036924085.1). Taxonomy (NCBI): domain Eukaryota; kingdom Metazoa; phylum Mollusca; class Gastropoda; order Stylommatophora; family Arionidae; genus Ariolimax; species Ariolimax columbianus. The sequence continues at coordinate 22,605,418 of JAVGWX010000022.1, read as the reverse complement.
ACTATAAACAAAGTGGATGGATTAGTAATGACAGTCGCTTGATTATCGTAGCCCTAGAGACGAGATACACAGATTGGAGCAATTGCAAAGCTGGCCTCGAGTTTAACCAACGAATAAGTGATCATGTACATGATGATGATGCTGCAATACATACCAATGGATCTGTGTTGCCCGGTAAGAATGCCAGCTGGGGCTTCTCTGCTACAGATCCTGGGTGGTTACTCGGCGGAGCGGTGCACATGACAACAACCTCCAGTATGAGAATGGAGATCGAGGCAGTGACTTCTGTTCTGAATTGACTATTTTCTTCCTCTTCTTCCTCTTCTTCTTCTTGTTGTTCTTGTTGTTGTTGTTCTTTTTTTTTCTTCTTCTTCTTGTTCTTCTTCTTCGTCATCGTCGTCATTCGTTCCCAAACTCCTGCTACCATGTCATGAAAAGGACGATGAGACGTTGTGACCTTTCACCGTTCTGACGTTGCGACATTCTAATGTTGCGACATTCTGACGTTGCGAAATTCTGATGTTGCGATATTCTGACGTTGCGACGTTCTGACGTTGCGACATTCTGACCTTGCGACGCTGTGACGCTTTGTCGTAGTTTACCGCGAAATTTGCGATATCTGCGTCATTCGACCCGACACATGCATAGACAAACTTGGAAGAGACGGGAAGACAAAGATCTTCAGAATCACAACGGGACATTGAAGACTCAAGGACCATTTCCACAGAATGGGTCTTAGAAACAGCCACATGCGATTGTTGAGCACCCAAGTAAACATCAGAACATATCCAGCAGGACTGCCCTACCTATGCATACCAAAGAGAGGCAGTCTGGTTCGGGGTAGCGACAATACTCGAAAATCTGTGAGGGACCGGCGATGACTTGAGACGCACGTGAACCTGTGCGGACTAAAAGCATAGTATCAGTTGATCGAAGATGAAGCAGAACGCCACCACAGCCACAACCAGTTCATGCACGGCAATTGTAGATAACGGGTTTCCTTTTATTCTTCGATCCCTATTTCTTAGGCAGACTACAATTCTCAAAATATCACGGGCAGCGAAACAAAAATAAAACAAACCACAACACATGCACAGTAAAACAACTAGGCTGTTAAGCGACATTACGACTTATTATGTAGCATGTCCTTTGCAGAAAGTCACTCCCCTGACAGTACATTTAAGAGAAATGTGATCTCTTGCCAGATCTCCAGTCTGCTCCAGTCATGTCCAAGTATTCCTTGACATCTTGGTGCCATCACCTTCTTGGTCTGGCACTGACTGTCTTGGCCAACGACATACCTTCCATTACCGTTCTCTCAAGACCGTTGTGTCTTTTGATTTGGTCAAAGTATTTTAATTTTATGTTCATGATGGAATTTATGAATACGCTCTTCTCTACGCCCAACTCTTGTCGAATGTCTGCATTGTTTCCGTTTATTAATTTTGTTTTTGTTTTTTTGTAGGACCGTTGTATAAAATTTCGATTAAAAGAACTCGATTCTTTTTTCTTGACGTTTGTGTTACTGTTCATGTTTCGCAGTCGTATGCTGTCACGGGAATAAAACACAAGTTATCAGCACTTTAACTTTTGTTGGTTTGCTGGAATTTTACCAAAAATTCTATCAGGTCCTGTAGCCTCTGTATTACCATTGTCAATCTCCTTCTGATTTTCTTTAAGCAGTCGCCATTATTGTTAATTCTGGAACCCAGATGCTCGACGTACGTGACATCTTCTATTTCATCACCCCCTGAATTTGAGGATTGATGTTGACTTCTAATCGTTGTCTATTAGGTCTGTCGTCAGCCTTGTCCACCAGCAGCTGTGTGTACTAGTCTGGGTAGGACTCACCCTTTATTTTTCTTCTTCACTCACGTAGTTTAGCCGGCCAGCCAAAGGCTTTGTCCGGGGGGGGGGGGGGGGTGGCGCTGTCATACACAGGCATACCCTATGAGGCTATCGGGAGTTAGGCAGAAGTGTGGAACTAAATAGACTTCTGGCCATCATTGATGGGGTTGGTACTCACAGTGAGGTACTATCCCTTGCACTTCCGCCCTAAGCCCCCCCCCCTTCCCCCTCCCTTCCAACCCACATTACGTTTTGGAAACTCAAATAAATTGACCGCATTAAACGGTATGATGATCTACAATAAACTGTACTGGAAGGTATGGTGCGTGAAGATTGAGGCAGAGGCAGAGGCAGACCGAGGAGAAGTTGGACACAGAACATCAATGATGTTCTGAAGATGACGCTGACGGGCGGGGGAACTGGCTTAAGATTGATTCTTACAGAGAGGCTGTGATGAGAGAGACGTTCTGCAAAGGATAGGCTGCGTGTAAACAATATATATTAATATAACAGCACATTAATAACCAATACAGCAAGAGGTTGGGGTGAGAAGTGGGAAGGATATGATGCACAATCAGATAGAAACTTGACAATATAACTAGACATTAGTTAGATTGAAGCCGACAAGAAAAGAGACAATTGAAAAGACCAAAACACACCTGACGAAAAGGAGTAGTGGACGACTAGACCAGTGTAGCTCGACCCGTGTGTGTGGAACTCAAGAAGATGGCGCAGAATAGGAACAGATGCAGAGGGTCTGTTGCAGCCCATAATTGAAACAGCAACAAGATGAACGAATTCCGACAATGGCTAATTTTTGTCTCTAGAGCTTTTTTCCCACTTCAAACTTAGAAGAGTACTGCACGGTAAATCGTTTCTAACAATATGTTCTGAGTGTGCAATAATATTACTCACTCGTTTAAGCTACACCGCTGAATGTTATGAAAGAAAACTATGCGGAATTAGTAAAAGAATAAGCCCTTCTGTTGCGCATTCTGCGATCTGCCAGGCTGGACAATGTTCCCGCAGTCTCCAATCATAGAACGAAAATGAAGCCAACAAAAATAACATTGTATCCAAGAAGTTTGGTCACGCTGAAATCAGACAGTATTAAAATTAATACATTTTGGAAATGGAATAAATAATTTCCTTCACTTAGGAAATTCGATGTGTGGTACTTTTGGTAATCAAGGTGAGGAAGTAATTAACAAATAGTTTGGCATTATGGTGTAAAACTCTTGCGTTACATTTAAATAGTTTAGTATTCAGGGCAAAAACTCTTGCACATCGCTAAAATAGTTAAGCATTCAGGTCTAAAAGTCGTGCACAGTGCTAAAATAGTTTAGTATTCAGGGCAAAAACTCTTGCACATCGCTAAAATAGTTAAGCATTCAGGTCTAACAGTCGTGCACAGTGCTAAAATAGTTTAGCATTCAGGTCTAAAAGTCTTGCACAGTGCTAAAATAGTTTAGCATTCAGGTCTAAAAGTCTTGCACAGTGCTAAAATAGTTTAGCATTCAGGTCTAAAAGTCTTGCACAGTGCTAAAATAGTTTAGCATTCAGGTCTAAAAGTCTTGCACAGTGCTAAAATAGTTTAGCATTCAGGTCTAAAAGTCTTGCACAGTGCTAAAATAGTTTAGCATTCAGGTCTAAAAGTCTTGCACAGTGCTAAAATAGTTTAGCATTCAGGTCTAAAAGTCTTGCACAGTGCTAAAATAGTTTAGCATTCAGGTCTAAAAGTCTTGCACAGTGCTAAAATAGTTTAGCATTCAGGTCTAAAAGTCTTGCACAGTGCTAAAATAGTTTAGCATTCAGGTCTAAAAGTCTTGCACAGTGCTAAAATAGTTTAGCATTCAGGTCTAAAAGTCTTGCACAGTGCTAAAATAGTTTAGCATTCAGGTCTAAAAGTCTTGCACAGGGCTAAAATAGTTTAGCATTCAGGTCTAAAAGTCTTGCACAGTGCTAAAATAGTTTAGCATTCAGGTCTAAAAGTCTTGCACAGTGCTAAAATAGTTTAGCATTCAGGTCTAAAAGTCTTGCACAGTGCTAAAATAGTTTAGCATTCAGGTCTAAAAGTCTTGCACAGTGCTAAAATAGTTTAGCATTCAGGTCTAAAAGTCTTGCACAGTGCTAAAATAGTTTAGCATTCAGGTCTAAAAGTCTTGCACAGGGCTAAAATAGTTTAGCATTCAGGTCTAAAAGTCTTGCACAGTGCTAAAATAGTTTAGCATTCAGGTCTAAAAGTCTTGCACAGTGCTAAAATAGTTTAGCATTCAGGTCTAAAAGTCTTGCACAGTGCTAAAATAGTTTAGCATTCAGGTCTAAAAGTCTTGCACAGTGCTAAAATAGTTTAGCATTCAGGTCTAAAAGTCTTGCACTGCTCTAAAACAGTTTGGCATTCAAGTCTCAAACTCTTTCACAGTGAAAAATATTTTATAATTCAGGTAAAAAACTCTTGGGCATCGCTAGGAAAGTATTTTTTTGTTTGTTTGTTGCGTTCGCTTTATTTCTCTATTCCCCAATGCGGTATGCGTTGCACTGTGGCTTTTATTTTGCGCCTGTCGGCCCAGTGCATCCGACTTCAGCATGTATTTTATGTAAGGGTCTGTTTCCTCCCGCATTTTCTAAGGGTTTGCTTCCCCAGGGTAACGGCCGGTGCTGTGATGGAGATCGAACCCAGCACCTTTTAGTTGTGAGCCGTGTCACATAACCACTAGCCAACGTCGTCCCCCTGAAAGTATTTTGACTTGGAATGACATTTTATCGGGAGTCGGAAATATGAAAGAAAGAAATTTGAAACCATTGCTTCTTTGATCGACAGAGTAGTGAAGTTCTCATATTCTCTTAATGCAATCTCGAATATTCATCATTTTTTTACCTTTCTATTCTCTCGTAACAGGAGACCAGGAAATATCAGTTTCCAAAACAAGTGATTTCAACGCGGCGAAGAACGAGACAGTGGCACGAAGGTCGCAGCCTGAAAAGGCACGTTCTCTTGCATCAACTGCCACATATGTCAGCAAGAAGACGTCATTGGCTTCGTTACCACCTCAGTACCAGGCACCGCTACCATCTTCAAATAAAACTGGCCACGTGTTCGAGGGCAGGAAAGGGTCATCTCTCAAGTTCCATCCGGCATTCCCGTCCCCAATTTCATTTTCCTCTCAACGGACGACATCATCTCCACACACCCGGCTTTACCCCGTTCCTACACAATCAACAAAAGTGAAAGTTGCGACAGGTACCGACGTCATCAAGTTTGTTCATCGTCCTGACAACACAACCCAGACTTTCAATCCTGATGATAGTGCAAGGAGAAGAAACTCTTCTACTGAAAGCAGCGATAACCAGACCGCAAGACAGCCAAGTTTGGAGACTAGAGGAAAGTCTCATGCATCTTCTGGAGTTGTAATGTCTGCCAATACCCAGTTCAAAGGATTTGTGAGGGTAATAAGATGTTTATATTGAATATATATTTTTTAAAACTTAGAAGATACATAAAGTTTTCACAAAGAAGCATTACAGCTCAGAACGTTGCCAGTTTTGAATATCTCGGCTCGACTATAAGCAACACCGGAGATTGACTAAAAGAATTAAAGAGATGAGTGGCTATGATACTTAGCTCTTAGTTCTTAGTCGACCTGTACTTCTACATTGGCAGATGTCCACGTGCAGGTCCCAGCTCTGGTATGAGCTGGATGTAGCCAAGAGTAGGATTTCCTGCCTAGCGGGCTAGGCTCGAGCAGATTAATACTCTGCTGCGTTGAGACAAGCGCTTAAGAAGGGTGGTTAACCGATGCGCGAGTTAATCTTAATAGACTCAAATACTAGAGCAAATTAAACTCGCAGCCTGTTAGGCGCCATCTATGCTGCTCTAAATGAACCACCTAACCATGGCCGGTGTTATACCGTGTCCCACAGTTAGTCGCCTATTACGACATGCTCCCTGTGAGGCAGTTGTGCCATTCTTGTCCCTGTTATACACAAAGACCCCAGTAAACCACTCGGGCAGGCTATGATACTACAGAGGTTAACTAAAGTCAAAAACATGGCAACACATTAACACAATTACAAAAATGTCTTGCATCTTCCCGGTGGAAACTTAGGATTTGAGATATGGTCAACCTCACAAACTCTACGAGAGAAAGATTGAATCCTTCGAGCTAAAATGCTACAAAAGGGTGCTAAAAATACCATGGATAGTGACGAATAAAAACACAGACATCCTACATAAGTTGTATACAGAACAAAACTGGCTGTTTTATATTAAGTCTATAAAATTAACAAAATTTAACCATATCAAACGTCACAATTGCCTAGAAATAACAATACTGATGGGCAGTCTGCCTAGCAAAAGCGTTACAGGCAGACCGAGGAGAAGATGGACAATTGACAGTACAGAAGCTCCAAGGTGACAGTGGCAGAGGCGGGAGCTGGTCAGGGATCGAGTGTCTTACAGATCGGCTGTCTTGAGAGCGACGTTCTACAGAGGACACGCTACGTAATGATGTTGTCCGAACGTCAAACACTACACATACAGTAGAAACAGGCGCCATCTTCTGTTTGAACGGCATGACGCTACTTGTCTAAGTTCTTGTATGTTGTTTACACCCATAGTTATGCCCTCTCTGAAGATCGTTCTGCGAGAAGTCTCTTTTTGGCCTTCCCTCTCTTTATGTTGCCATCTAGAGTCCACTTACCTGTTTGATAAAATCTTGCGGCCAAAGGTAGCTCAGGACCAGAGAGTGAGGTTGACAAAAGGCACAATTTCTTCCTCACTTTAATCCAAATCCCCGCGCAAGTCACCCATTTCAGCGGACACAGCAAGCGATAGGACTGTCCACATGGCTGAGCAAAGAGAGCGGTATTCATCACATGTGATGGACGAACATCATACTTACTTATTTGTTTTCGGAGTTTGTTAGTGTTCATTCAGAGCACCTGAGCGATGTATGTCCACTGTTCTTTCCTCACGATGGTAGAACCATACTGCTGGTTTGTGCTTTCTCTTATTATCCCATCTTTTCTCGAATTCTTCTTAGCCAATGTTTAACAGTTTTCTATGACATTTATTTTCAACAGCATTCAGTTTGTTTCTATTGTCTTTGTCGTTATCCATCGTCCACATTCACACGTTAGCATTGCTATTACGTTCGAGTTAAACAGCGTGGGCCTTATGTGTTTGCTCATTGGTTTTGATTTCCAAATGTTTGTTAATTGGTTAAAGGCAGCTACGGTCAAAGTAATAAGAGTGGAAGTTTCTTATGTTGTATCCACATCTTGTGTCAATTTATTTACAATTAGGTGAAACTTTCAGCCTTCTGTAAACGTTCTCCATTCAGTTTTATATCAGCAGCTTTGTTTATAAAATTCATGACTTTTGCCATTATTGGCTACCAACTCAAAGAGTATCATATATTAGTCGTACATCGCGTCTTTGTTTGTTTTGTTTTGTTTTGTTCGTAGTTTTTGTTTGTTCTTTGTCTCTCACCGGACCTTGTGGTCAAAAGTGGGTTTTGTATTGTGTTTGTCCTGGCGCTGTCACTGATCCATTACCTACATATGTGTTTATCGGCTGTTGTGTAATACCACAGAAATGGATGAATTGTCGAGCCAAAAACCGTTGGAGTTGGAAGTTGAGGAGAGAGAGAGAGAGAGAGAGAGAGAGAGAGAAAGAGAGAAAGAGAGAGAGAGTCTTTAGAGCGGGGCAGAAGTGTATACAATTCAGTTCAGTTCAGTTCATCCCGTAACCCATCAGGTCGTTGGGGCACACATGAAGACACTCCCAAAATCCCACGCCATCCCTCTCTGTCTGTCACCGCCTGACGTATCTCACCGGGACGTAGGCCTGACCACTCAGTGATGTTGTCCACCCATCTCTTCCTTGGACGTCCTCGCCCTCTCTGTTCCGGTATGGAACCAAAGAGTGTATACAATATCATATCTTTATTCTTCCCCATTTGCTGACGGATACTTAGCACCTGTGGGTCTGCCAAGAATACAGTCTACCTCTTCTCCGTCGTTGGTTCTAAAACAATTGCATCTGTTTCCCTCCTAAATCAGCGGTCCTTTTCAGGCTTCTCTCATCGCCATACAGTTTATCTAACAACCGATTGTTGGACCCCTTGTCCAGCTTCATCAGAACGCTCGGGATGTGAAGAAAGCTACTGCAACAAGGGAACATTGGATATGAATATCAACACATAAATAACAGAGTCAATGAATATAGGTAGAAAGCACACCACACTTGATATTCAAGTGAATGAAAAACAAATAAAGCAGGTACACGAATTTTTGTATTTGAGAGCTGCTTTTACTGAGGATGGCAGACTCGACAGAGAGATAGAGACGAGCGTGCAGAGGGCAAATGCTGTCACATACCAGCTGTCTCCACTACTTAGACACCCCAAGATTTCCCTTCAAGCAAAAAAGCAGATGATAAATAGTATCGTCATCCCAACCCTGTGCTACCAGTGTCAGACATGGACATTGAATAGAGCTCAGGAACGAAAGTTCGCCACCTGCGAAATGCAGTGCCTAAAAAATGTCCCTAACAACACAAGAAAAGACAGAATCACAAATACGAGTATTCGGGAGAAGGTTGGAACAATTCACTGCCTACAGTTCATCGAGCAACAGAGAATGAGTTGGTTTGGCCACATTGTGAGAATGCAACCTTCTACAGGAGAACATCAGAAGAAGGGGTAGAGGTAGACCGAGAAAAAGGTGGATAGAACGCGTAAACGAGACCTGCCGTAAAATGGGAGAAGATGTTACTCGAGCCAAAAGAGCAACGAGAGAGGCGGAAGACAAATACATACCACGACACTTGGCTACAACCCGCAGAAAGTGAGACGACACTTGGCTACAACCCGCAGAAAGTGATACGATACTTGGCTACAACCCGCAGAAAGTGAGACGATACTGGGCTACAACCCGCATAAAGTGAGACGACACTTGGCTACAACCCGCAGAAAGTGAGACGATAATGGGCTACAACCCGCAGAAAGTGAGACGACACTTGGCTACAACCCGCAGAAAGTGAGACGACACTGGGCTACAACTCGCAGAAAGTGAGACGACACTTGGCTACAACTCGAAGAAAGTGAGACGACACTGGGCTACAACTCGCAGAAAGTGAGACGACACTTGGCTACAACTCGCAGAAAGTGAGACGACACTGGGCTACAACCCGACAGAAAGTGAGACGACACTTGGCTACAACCCGACAGAAAGTGAGACGACACTGGGCTACAACCCGACAGAAAGTGAGACGGCACTGGGCTACAACTCGACAGAAAGTGAGACGACACTGGGCTACAACCCGACAGAAAGTGAGACAACACTGGGCTACAACCCGACAGAAAGTGAGACGACACTGGGCTACAACCCGACAGAAAGTGAGACGACACTGGGCTACAACCCGGCAGAAAGTGAGACGACACTGGGCTACAACCCGACAGAAAGTGAGGCGACACTGGGCTACAACCCGGTAGAAAGTAAGACGACAAAAGAAGAAGAAGAAGCAGAGACAAGTGTATTATAAGCACTAGGAAATAATATACACCAGGCAACAGAAAAAACAGTTAGTTAAAATGTTGCATAAAAAATAGAATGGACTGACACTAGTTCCCTAGATCGAACAACGGGAGGAAACTGCGTCTGGACACCACTTGCCTTATGCAATCACTCAATAGATTCCTAACTGGTGTATTAAGATGATGGACGAAGTTAAAGGTATGGGGATAAAGGGATGATGAGATATGCGATTGTGATGCAACACAGGACTCAGAACACCTGGTAATCTGCCCACACCTACTGGAAATATGCAATTTGGATGATATGGCTTGGCTTGGTATCGTTCGTTCTCAATCTCCCGCTACCAAACCCTAAAAGAGCTTAAGTAGCAGAATGTAGTCCAGAGACCGGAATGCGTTGTGTCGTAGTTAACAGCTTCACTGCGATATTTGCACCTTTCGGTCCAACACATCCGACTTTAGCAAGCATTTTTTGAGTACCGGGTTAGCATTCCCTCTTCGATCCCTTCTCCTTAGCCAGTCTGCTCTGTTGCAGCCTGTTATCTGGGATCACCGCATGGAGGTGTAGAAGGGTCTTGGCAGCTATGGGTCGCTGACCGCTGCAGCTCATGCGCTGCTCAGCGTCTTGATCCCATTTGGATGATAAAATGAGGGGGAATGACAAGGCAGGCCATGCACACATCATGTCTGACACGGTGCCTTGTACAGAGGAAGTAAGTAAGTATAAACAATCCAGATTCGAACAACGTGCTAAAGACGCATTGAATGAGTTGACATCAGTTAGCAAGTTAGCGATTCATCGCCATCTGCTTCCGCCAGGGGCAGCAAATCAGAGATGTCCTTCCGCCAGGGGCAGCAAATCAGAGATGTCCTTCCGCCAGGGGCAGCAAATCAGAGATGTCCTTGCGTCAGGGGCACCGAATAAAACTGCATCACTGCAGCCTGTTTGAGAAAATAGGGATTGAAGAGGGGATACAAATCTTGGTCCCAAAATTGTGCCAGGATGTTTCCGGCTAAAGAAGCAGGTGTCACAGTCTCGCTGTAAATCAAGACAGAACATAACAAAGTAAACGACAAATGAAGAAGAAGAAGATGAAGAAGAAGAAGGCTACGGATCTCTAGATTCCATATGCGTTTTCTGTAAAGAAGACACTAGCTTGAGCATTAGGTAAACTGATCGCCTCACAATGTAAAAGCCAATGAATGTTGTTTCCTCCGCAGCTAAACTCCAAGAAATCTTCAAGCAGTGGAGCTAAGAATCACCCGAAGCATTAACAGCATCAGACGTAGTAAGTAGTGACTATTTTTATTGTTCAACCGTTTACGCCATTAACCAGCATATGTGTAGTAGACTGGCCAGATCAACTGTCTCTTACGGTAAGTGGAGCGGGTTCAAATCCACATTCTCGACGCGCTCCATTAATCTGATAACATAATAAACGAAATTTGCCAGATGCCGTGGTTTCCGGTGCGTTTTCTGGTCAATTATCGCCATCTTTAGCATCTCTTCATATGAGACTCATCTCTGATGGGGTGAACAAGTAAAGTTAAAAATGTTTTTAAAACACTTTTATTTCAAATTTCCTTAAAGGTAACATGTGGTACTGTAACCTGGATTTGAATCGGTAATTGACAGGTGCTTACGTGTATCTGTGACGTCACATAACGACCAAGCTGGGGGTGTTTTTTTGTGTACTCCGCAAAAGACGATTGAAAATCAACTTTCAGGTTTTTCTTGAGATGAACTGGATTTGATCCAACCTTTAAATCGATGCACAGAACACATGCTGCTTTTGTGTATGATGGCTGGATGCGTGTTATTACATAGACTGTCTAGTTGCTGTATATTTTGTCATCTAGAGGCAAGTCGGATTAATGTATTTGTCATTATTTTCCTTGGACATTTGATATTTCTGTTTCTGTTTCTAAGAATCGACGTCACTGCACTCCGGGCATACCCATAGGTGCTCAGTCTCTCTCATCAAATGGTGTAAGGTATGGATGCTGATGGTCCCTGTAGCTCGCTGGTTGTACACTCTCCTGCTCCGTCATCTCATGTGCAACACTCCGCTCTAACCTCGTTTAATGTCGAAACTTTTGCAGCCTGGGGATTGTTGCTTCATCTATTGCGGTGTCCTCATCCAGCGGACGGTCATTGATTGATTTCAAAATGTCACTTCTATCCATCACTAATGTGCCCATGATGGGAGCGTGTGAAGCCAAGATGTCAGCTCTTTCATTGCCCTGAACCCCGGTATGAGCAAGACAGTAGATCCAGGTCAACGCCTGGAGGTTTGAGGCCTCAACAGCAGCTATCCACTCGTATCTAAGCCATCCCTTCTGTACTTTCTGAAGTACCGCTTGCGCGTTTGTCACGATGACTGCTTTTGTTGTAGAAGTCTCAGATATCCATTTCAGTGCTGAGGTCACTGCTTCTGTCTCCATTCTCATACTGGAGATTGTTGACATGTATGCCCTACTGCGCTCAGCAACGACCTCTCCTCTCACTCTAGCCGAGAAACCCCAGCCTGATGTCCGACTGCGCACGACTGATCCGTCGGTGTATATGACAGCGTCACTCTCCTGGGTGTTCTCAGTTATCAGTTGATTTACCTCGTGCTCTTCTCTCTCGTTGCTCATTTGACATTTGATATAAACATAACGATTATGCGGATTTAACAGTTGTCTGGTGTAAAACTTATTACCTTGTTTATGATACTTGCCATTTTTGTATCGCGTGACATTTCATAGTCAAGGTCACGCAAATGGATTACCAGCAACAATCGACTAGTTATTTATATGGCATTGGTGACATTTTTGTGACTTGTATCTTTGGTTCGTGCACGTCATCACAATTTGGATTAATTCTGCTGCTTTACGTGGATTGTCGACAAGCCAGATTAATCATATTGCGTCTATTTCTATGTGGGCGACTTCGACTTTCACTCTGTGACAACATTTTGTTAAGTTCTGGAACATTATTCGGTACTTACATTTCCCTATGCCATTTGCTATGATCATAAAGATTTGGTCCTACATTCCCAACCTATTAGAAGTCACATCCCCGCTGTCTTATGGGATTTTGAAGTAAACCCTGAGATAAAATCTGCATCTTGTGCTATCTTCAGTCGTCTCGATATTATCTTGCCACTGGCCAAAGGTAACTCGGGACGAGAGAGTGAGGTTGATAAATTGCTCAAATCTTCCCCACTCTAATCCAAAACGCCGCGCAAGTCCCCCATTTCAGGGGACATTTCAAAAGGAAAAGATTGTTCACGCGGCTGGACAGAGCGAGAGTGGTCATCATCACATGTGATGGACGAACATCGTGTGCTATTTGCCAACATGCAAAAGAACAACGCATACACAATCAAAATGCAATATAATTAAAACATGAGAAAGAAGCACATCACAAGCGTTATGTATGCAGAAATAAAACAACTTTCAAATAGGACAAAGCTAGGTCAAAGAGATGCATTTATTCAGAAAAAGAATGGACATCCTGTTTAATAGCAAGAAATATCGAACAAAGGCCTGGAATATGTAGGTGAATTGAGGCAACAATAATAATATTTAGGTCAGTGGCTCAAGGAGTGACGCAGCAAAGTGTGTGGTCATGGTGTGGCACACAAGGGGTGTACCCTGGACCACTAAGGGGAAGACGGCCAGTCAGCTTGAGGCGCACCCAGAACCACTAAGTGGAAGGCGATCGGCCACCGTTGAAGAGCAAGGGATCTCAACACGTATACCCCTGAAGTTAGGAATAGAGCCACATTTCATTTGTCCATTCTACAAACTTATGCACCAACCTCAGATTATAGCGAAGAACATTTAGAGGATTATTATGGAAACGTTAATTAGGAAACATTTGCTTAACACAGTGGTTTCAACGGATATGCTAATTGTTATGGGCGACATGAATGCTAATGTTGGAAAAGGGAAATATAAAAAAATATCGCGGGGAAATATGGAATTGGAACAAAGAACGGAAGAGGAGAAAGACTGATACAATTCTGAGAGGAAAACGGACGTAATATCTTAATAACCTTTTTTTAGACACCATATTAGAAAATGATATAAATGGAAAAGCACTATTATTTTTACAAACTGTTTATTCAAAATGCAAGAAATGTTTACACAATGTACAAGCATGTCTCATGTAAACACATTTATTACTCGACATAACCCCCATCATCTTGTACGGCCTTACCCCAGCCCAAACAAGTGCATGTATGCCTTACCCGTACGGCTCTACCTCACCCCAAACAAGTGCATGAATGCCTTGCCCGTACGGCCTTACCCCAATCCAAACAAGCGCATGCATGCCTTGCCCGTACGGCCTTAACCCAGCCCAAACAAGTGCATGCATACCTTACCCGTACGGCCTTAACCCAGCCCAAACAAGGGCATGCATGCCTTGCCCGTACGGCCTTACCTCACCCCAAATAAGTGCATGAATGCCTTGCCCGTACGGCCTTACCCCAACCCAAACAAGTGCATGCATGCCTTGCCCGTACGGCCTTACCCCAACCCAAACAAGTGCATGCATGCCTTGCCCGTACGGCCTTACCCCAACCCAAACAAGTGCATGCATGCCTTACCCGTACGGCCTTACCCCAGCCCAAACAAGTGCCCGTACCAGTTTTTGTTCTGATCACGTATCCATTCCTTCACTGCTTTAATCACACCCTCATCATCCTCATAACTTGTCACATGGAGTGCATTTTTAAGTGGACCAAAAATATGAAAATCAGAGGAGGCCATATCAGGACTATAGGGTGGATGGGGCAGCACCGTCCAACCCTCCAACCGTCCAACCCTCATCTGTTGCCAGACTTGTATGAAGGCGCACTTTGTCATCAAGGAGAAGCAGTTCTGTTTGGCTCTTATAAGGACTAAGTCTTCGGAACCGTCGATTGAATTTGGCCAGTGTCTTAATGTAAGCTTGTGAATTGATAGTCTCTTCTCTTGGAATCACATAAACAAGAATCACACTTTTGTTGTTCCAAAAGACAGTGATCGTAGCCTTTCCCACTGAAGAAGTTTTCTTTAATTTATTTCTTTGTGGTGATTAAAGAGGATGGCACTCCATTGATTGCCTTTTTGTCTCAGAATGATGCACCAATGTTTCGTCGCCTGTAACGATGCTGGCTAAAAAGTTATCTCAATTAGCATCCACACGCTCCACCCATTCAAAAGACATTTTTTTTCCTTTGCATTATGTGTTGATTTGTGAGACTTCGAGGAACCAATCTTAAACAAATCTTTGAAAATCCCAGAGTTTTGATAATTTGAACTGCGCTTACCTTGCTGACTGAAAGCTGTAATGGTGATTCGCCTATCACAACGAATAATGACATCAGCAAAGTTCAAAATGTCTGACCTGGTTGCTGGTGCAGGTCGTCCACAGTGCAGCAGATCATGTAGCTCCGTCTCTCTACTTGCTGATTTTCTATATCTCTGAGCCCATAGCCTGACTATGCTCTTATTGACAGCACAACACCCATACACAGTACACAAACGTTTGTGAATATTTACACTTTCTTTCTCTGCAGCAAGGAATTCTATAACAATTCGCTGTTTCTAACACACGCTCTCCGGTGTGACATTTTCACGGTTTGCTTGCGGCTGGTTCATCTGTAATTTCCTACACAATCAGCACACTCCATATTTGAGATGTGTAAAATTTCATGTTTATAACTTTAATTTTAGCTAAAATCAATTATGTGCATTACTTTCTGACCTTCGTTCGTACAATGTGCAGGCTGGTCAACGAATAGTGGTTGGTAGAAACATACATGGTAATAGAAGACATGGGACTAAAACACAATACAAGAGAAATGTATATGGGAATAAAGACCAAAAAAAAAATACCCAGGCTGGGTTACGCATCCGAAATGCACATCGCGTGATTTCCCTTCTTTCGCCCGATCAACACGTATAAAAGCTTACAACTCGGCAATACAGAATGTTTAATAAAATGTATGATGATGATTTGATATTTAAAGGAAAAAAAAAAGGATATATATATATCATGAAATAAATGAAAGAGCTCCGGATCAATTGTGAAGGAAAACAAATATACTCATTCCCAAAATGGTCCCAGAAAAACAATTGTGCATATTTTGTCTCAGAAACTCGACAAGGTAAACCGAGGAACACAAGAAAATGAAAATTGCAACCAAATACCTACGAAGGACAACGAGGATCATCAAATGGCGAGGAACAACGGTAGGAACATCACGGAAACACCAGGTTAGGTATAAAAAGATACATACACGCATCAAAGCACTGGTTTATCCGTCTTAATATCGCCCAAACAGTCTCATGTTTCCTTTGAGAACTAGCACCACCAGGAACAAGCAGACAGCCAAACATCCAGCCACCAGCAGACAGCCAAACATCCAGCCACCAGCAGACAGCCGAATATCCAGCCACCAGCAGACAGCGAAACATCCAGCCACCAGCAGACAGCCAAACATCCAGCCAACAACAGACAGCCAAACATCCAGCCACCAGCAGACAGCCAAACATCCAGCCACCAGCAGACAGCCGAATATCCAGCCACCAGCAGACAGCGAAATATCCAGCCACCAGAAGACAGCCAAACATCCAGCCAACAGCAGACAGCCAAACATCCAGCCACCAGCAGACAGCCGAATATCCAGCCACCAGCAGACAGCGAAACATCCAGCCACCAGCAGACAGCCAAACATCCAGCCACCAGCAGACAGCCAAACATCCAGCCACCAGCAGACAGCCAAACATCCAGCCACCAGCAGACAGCCAAACCTCCAGCCACCAGCAGTCAGCCAAACCTCCAGCCACCAGCAGACAGCCAAACATCCAGCCACCAGCAGACAGCCAAACATCCAGCCACCAGCAGTCAGCCAAACATCCAGCCACCAGCAGACAGCCAAACATCCAGCCACCAGCAGACAGCCAAACCTCCAGCCACCAGCAGTCAGCCAAACATCCAGCCACCAGCAGACAGCCAAACATCCAGCCACCAGCAGACAGCCGAATATCCAGCCACCAGCAGACAGCGAAACATCCAGCCACCAGCAGACAGCCAAACATCCAGCCAACAGCAGACAGCCAAACATCCAGCCACCAGCAGACAGCCAAACATCCAGCCACCAGCAGACAGCCGAATATCCAGCCACCAGCAGACAGCCAAACCTCCAGCCACCAGCAGACAGCCAAACATCCAGCCACCAGCAGACAGCCAAACATCCAGCCACCAGCAGACAGCCAAACATCCAGCCACCAGCAGACAGCCAAACCTCCAGCCACCAGCAGTCAGCCAAACCTCCAGCCACCAGCAGACAGCCAAACATCCAGCCACCAGCAGACAGCCAAACATCCAGCCACCAGCAGTCAGCCAAACATCCAGCCACCAGCAGACAGCCAAACATCCAGCCACCAGCAGACAGCCAAACATCCAGCCACCAGCAGTCAGCCAAACATCCAGCCACCAGCAGACAGCCAAACATCCAGCCACCAGCAGACAGCCGAATATCCAGCCACCAGCAGACAGCGAAACATCCAGCCACCAGCAGACAGCCAAACATCCAGCCAACAGCAGACAGCCAAACATCCAGCCACCAGCAGACAGCCAAACATCCAGCCACCAGCAGACAGCCGAATATCCAGCCACCAGCAGACAGCGAAATATCCAGCCACCAGAAGACAGCCAAACATCCAGCCAACAGCAGACAGCCAAACATCCAGCCACCAGCAGACAGCCAAACATCCAGCCACCAGGAGACAGCCGAATATCCAGCCACCAGCAGACAGCGAAACATCCAGCCACCAGCAGACAGCCAAACATCCAGCCACCAGCAGTCAGCCAAACCTCCAGCCACCAGCAGACAGCCAAACATCCAGCCACCAGCAGACAGCCAAACATCCAGCCACCAGCAGACAGCCAAACATCCAGCCACCAGCAGACAGCCAAACCTCCAGCCACCAGCAGTCAGCCAAACCTCCAGCCACCAGCAGACAGCCAAACATCCAGCCACCAGCAGACAGCCAAACATCCAGCCACCAGCAGTCAGCCAAACATCCAGCCACCAGCAGACAGCCAAACATCCAGCCACCAGCAGACAGCCAAACATCCAGCCACCAGCAGACAGCCAAACATCCAGCCACCAGCAGACAGCCAAACCTCCAGCAGACAGCCAAACCTCCAGCCACCAGCAGACAGCCAAACATCCAGCCACCAGCAGACAGCCAAACATCCAGCCACCAGCAGACAGCCGAATATCCAGCCACCAGCAGACAGCGAAACATCCAGCCACCAGCAGACAGCCAAACATCCAGCCACAAGCAGACAGCCAAACATCCAGCCACCAGCAGACAGCCAAACCTCCAGCCACCAGCAGTCAGCCAAACCTCCAGCCACCAGCAGACAGCCAAACATCCAGCAGACAGCCAAACATCCAGCCACCAGCAGACAGCCGAATATCCAGCCACCAGCAGACAGCCAAACCTCCAGCCACCAGCAGTCAGCCAAACCTCCAGCCACCAGCAGTCAGCCAAACCTCCAGCCACCAGCAGACAGCCAAACATCCAGCCACCAGCAGACAGCCAAACATCCAGCCACCAGCAGACAGCCAAACATCCAGCCACCAGCAGACAGCCCAACATCCAGCCACCAGCAGACAGCCAAACCTCCAGCCCCCAGCAGTCAGCCAAACATCCAGCCACCAGCAGACAGCCGAATATCCAGCCACCAGCAGACAGCGAAACATCCAGCCACCAGCAGACAGCCAAACATCCAGCCACCAGCAGTCAGCCAAACCTCCAGCCACCAGCAGACAGCCAAACATCCAGCCACCAGCAGACAGCCAAACATCCAGCCACCAGCAGACAGCCAAACATCCAGCCACCAGCAGACAGCCAAACCTCCAGCCACCAGCAGTCAGCCAAACCTCCAGCCACCAGCAGACAGCCAAACATCCAGCCACCAGCAGACAGCCAAACATCCAGCCACCAGCAGTCAGCCAAACATCCAGCCACCAGCAGACAGCCAAACATCCAGCCACCAGCAGACAGCCAAACATCCAGCCACCAGCAGACAGCCAAACATCCAGCCACCAGCAGACAGCCAAACCTCCAGCAGACAGCCAAACCTCCAGCCACCAGCAGACAGCCAAACATCCAGCCACCAGCAGACAGCCAAACATCCAGCCACCAGCAGACAGCCGAATATCCAGCCACCAGCAGACAGCGAAACATCCAGCCACCAGCAGACAGCCAAACATCCAGCCACCAGCAGACAGCCAAACATCCAGCCACCAGCAGACAGCCAAACCTCCAGCCACCAGCAGTCAGCCAAACCTCCAGCCACCAGCAGACAGCCAAACATCCAGCCACCAGCAGACAGCCAAACATCCAGCCACCAGCAGACAGCCGAATATCCAGCCACCAGCAGACAGCCAAACCTCCAGCCACCAGCAGTCAGCCAAACCTCCAGCCACCAGCAGTCAGCCAAACCTCCAGCCACCAGCAGACAGCCAAACATCCAGCCCCGAGCAGACAGCCAAACATCCAGCCACCAGCAGACAGCCAAACATCCAGCCACCAGCAGACAGCCAAACATCCAGCCACCAGCAGACAGCCAAACCTCCAGCCCCCAGCAGTCAGCCAAACATCCAGCCCCCAGCAGTCATTCAGAGCTCATTCAATTCTGGTGTGTTATGTATCAGTCAAAACCAAATGTCACCGCGCTTGTATTTGGGGTTTACTCCTCTTTGCTTCTACATATCTCCGTCAGAGTAGATTGTCAACCCTTCTTCATTTCAAAACCAAAAACAAGATTACACGTTGAGAATAACATGAGGTTGGCATTAACGAAAATTCAACCGCGAATTTGAAGCATGTGAACTAGTTACAATTTCAATCATCGCATTAAATATATTGTAAGTTAAAATTGTATCGAATTACATTACACTGAAAAATCTATTTTCGATGTACTTTCTTTTACCCATTAAATAGCCTTTTTTAAATGTACAAGTCACGGGTCACTTTGCTTCCATAAAATGAGGTCACGGCTCACTTTGCTTTTATAAAATGAGGTCACGGGTTACTTTGCTTCCATAAAATGTGTGGTAGTTTACAGCGAGGATGTGATGTCTGCATCTTTCGGCCCGACACATCCCATTTCAGCAGGGAATTTGTGTGGTCAAATTTGCAATCAATTTTTGATCTATAATCTCTTAGCCAGGCTGCATGGTTACCGTCTGTTTCCTGGGCCGTCGCTTGGAGGCAAATAAGGTTTTGATCACTTATGAGTCATTGACCCTGATACAGGCAGCCAGTTATGGGTCACTGACCCTGATGCAGGCAACCAGTTATGAGTCACTGACCCTGATGCAGGCAGCCAGTTATGGGCCACTGACCCTGATGCAGGCATCCAGTTATGGGTCACTGACCCTGATGCAGGCAACCAGTTATGAGTCACTGACCCTGATGCTGGCAGCCAGTTATGGGTCACTGACCCTGATGCAGGCAGCCAGCTACGAGTCATAGGTGTATGTGACCTCTTTTCCGCCTGCATCTTCGACCCCTGTATTGGAAATATAGTTAAAGAGGATGGAAGATGTGGAATGAAGAACAAGTGGAGAATAAGGATAGTCAAAACTGTTTTTGTTAGCATGCACCATTTTGGTTAGTTGCCCATTGCACGCAATAATGACGACATCAGCAGACGGTTTTGGCGTGATGGTAAAACTTGCGCTGTATTTGGATTTTTAGTGAGGAGAAACTGCGCTGGTCATCAACCTCACTTTCTGGTCCCGAACTGCTTTGGATCAGTGGCAAGACAAGTCAAGACGACTGGAGGTAACTCAGGATGCTGGCACTCTTGTCCCTTCTCCCTTGAGACCAGGGGTCGCTTGAAAACTTGCTGGGTTAGATCACCAGCCGTTTCAATTCATCGCTTTGAGAGTCAAGTGCCTTACCTCTTGACTACAGGGACCAAGAAAGACTCTGCAGAGTCAGTAGACAACCAGTTTCTTATTCCAGTCGTGCAGTTTTGTCACAAAGTGACCAATGGATAATTGAGATATTTTTGTCGCCCCCTCCCTCCCCGAAGTAACCACCTGCGCAGTCATGATATCACTGGAGGAGTATGGGCTAATGGATCTGGGGTTTTCATTTTCCATCTCTTCCCTGATCATAGAACCAATACTGACCAGGGTCGTTGGTTTCACTACGTCTGTCCGCCAGCACCACATAATTTTTACGAAGACTTTTTCTTCTTCTTCTTCTTCTTCTTCTTCTTCTTCTTCTTCTTCTTCTTCTTCTTCTTCTTCTTCTACGTTCGTTCTCAATCTCCCGCTACCAAACCCTGAAAGGGCTTAAGTAGCAGAATGTACTCCAGAGAACGGAATGCGTTGTGTCGTAGTTTACAGCTTGACTGCGATATTTGCACCTTTCCGTCCAACACATCCGACTTCAGCAAGCATTTTTTGAGTACCGGGTTAGCATTCTCTCTTCGATCCCTTCTCCTTAGCCCCCTTAGCCAGTCTGCCCTGCTGCAGCCTGTTATCCAGAATCACCAAGTGGTGGTGTAGAAGGGTCTTGTCAGCTCTAGTTCGCTGGCCCTTTTTGTTTACTTATAAATTGACATATGCTAGGCGTATTCAAATGAAACCGGAACAAACTGCAACAAGTGAACATACGTACGATGCGCATGATTACGTAACTGTTGGTGTAAACAGCACATACCAACCGTCAAGTTTGCAAAATTGTATTATCCTCCGACTCATAGTTTTCTCAGCAGATCGTTGAAAACATGGCGGATGTGATACGGAATCCGTCCAGAATTGACCAGCGAGCGGTGATTCGGTTTCTAACTGCTGAAACTGAAGGATGTTGACAAGTCGACATTTATAGCAGAATGCAAGCAGTGTATGGTGACAAAAGTGTGTCGAAGATAACAATGAAGAACTGGACAACGATGATTTAAAAAAAAGGTCGTGAGTTAACGCAACAATTTGCGCCTGACCTGGTCTCGGAAGATATTTCGTTAACTCATGCTCTTCTTTAAACCTCGTTGTCCAGTTCTACACTGTAATCTTCGACATAGTTTTTGAAACCGAATCACCGCTCGTTGATCAACTCTGGACAGATTCCGTATCACAACCGCCAATTTTCAACGGTCTCCTGATGAAACTATGAGTCGGAGGATAATGCCATTTTACAAACTTGACGGATGGTTTGTCCTGTTAACACCAAAAGTGACGTCATCATGTGCATCGTACGTATGTTCACTTGGTATATATATACGAGGAGTGCTGAAACCGGACAGAACTGTACCAAGTGAACAGGCCTTGTACACCACATTTATTGATTTGACAAAGGCATTTGATACAGTAAACAGAGGAGGGATGTGGATGATAATGTCTAAGTTTGGTTGCCCCAACAAGTTCATAACAATATTGAAACAGCTACATGAAGGCATGTGTGCTCGTGTACTGGACAGCGGTGCAATCTCTAAAACGTTTCTAGTATCAAACGGAGTAAAACAAGGATGTGTACTCGCCCCGACTTTGTTTAGCATGATGTTCGCGGCCACGATGCCAGACGCCTTCAGATCATTGGAGCTTGGAATATTCATAAAGTACCGCACAGATGGCAAACTACTCAATTCCAGAAGAATGAAGGCCAAAACCAAAGTGGCTGGCGACATAATCAGGGAACTTGTATTTGCTGACGACTGCGCTCTAATGAGCAGCTCAGAGCTGAACATGCAGGTTGGAATGGACCAGTTCTCTGCCGCATGCTACAATTTTGGCCTGACCATAAATGCCAAAAAAACAGAGGTCATGTACCAACCAGCACCAGGCATGCCGTACACAAAACCAGAGACTACAGTCAGCGCGCAGACGTTGAATGCCGTTCACAAATTCACATATCTGGGCAGCACGCTGTCGAGATCTGTCAGCCTAGACGATGAGGTGGCAAGCAGAATAGCAAAGACCAGCACAGCCTTTGGTAGAATGCGCTCGATGGTCTGGGCACGCCGTGGCATCAGCGTCAAGACCAAACTCAAAGTCTACCGTGCAACCATCATTCCAACCCTACTATACGCTTGCGAAAGCTGGTCTGTATACTCTGGACATGCAAGGAGGTTAAACCACTTCCACACAGGTTGCCTGAGGCGAATATTCCACATCCGATGGCAAGATCGTGTCACTGACATCGAAGTTCTCTCAAGGGCTAACATGCCCAGCATCCATGCACTGCTAGAAAAAGCACGACTAGGATGGGCCGGACACCTCGTCTGTATGTCAGACGAGCGGCTCCCAAAGAAGCTTCTCTACGGCGAGCTGAGGGAGGGATGGCGCGACAGAGGGCGCCCAAAGAAACGTTTTAAAGACGGTCTGAAGGACTCACTAAAAAGTTGCCAGATAAACATCGACACCTGGGAATGTCTTGCGCAAAACAGATCTGACTGGAGAAGCGCAGTCAAATCGGGTGTAGCTGCCGGTGAAGACGACCGTGTTGTGAAAGCCCAGAGCAGACGCGAGACGCGGAAATCCCGAGCAGCGGGAACACCATCCCCTTCTACAAACCTCGTGTGCCCGATATGTAGCAGATGTTTTCGTGCTCGCATTGGCCTGTTCAGCCACATGCGCACCCACACCCAACAGGGAAATCTGTGACAAGGATGATGTCGGCGGTCCTCATCGACAACGATGGACAGCTATTATTATTATAATATATATATATATATATATATATATATATATATATATATATATATATATATATATATATATATATACACACAATATATATCTTTTTCTCTCTCTCCAGATCAAAATGAGCGCCCAACGAGACGGGACGGTGTACATAAGGAAAGGCATATTCACGGGAGATAAAACCGGTGAAATTACCTGACCCTGACATTCTGGGACTAATTGTATCCTATTGGTCATTTATTTACATATTTATTTTCAGTATTTACTAGTTTTTAAGCAAATTTACAACAAGCAATGGACTTCTTCAAAATAACCACATCATTTCTGTGAAACAGTTATGTCACGTTCATCGGATGGAAACCGTTTCAGTGAAATTTGGTGAATGCCAGGACTCATTATCGATGAAGTATCATTACATAATCTCATATATTCGCAGGTGACACAGTTCTGCTGGCTGAAAGCAAACAAGGGAACAAGAGTTAGTTCTGGAAGCACAGAACTTTAAAATTTAAAAAATAAATAAACTGAAGATGGATGGCACTGACAAATGCACCTATGGCACAGGGAAAATGACCGCTGAACATCTGCTGCAAAATTGCCCGACATACGAGGACCAGAGAAAGCACATGTGGCCATCACCAGTGCCAACACTAGACAAGCTCTATGGCAGTGTCGACAGCCTCAGGATGACAGCTGCTTTCTTCGAACAAATTTAAGTTGATGTCTGACAGCGCACGAAGCAGAAGAAGAAGAAGAAGAAGAAGAAGAAGAAGAAGAAGAAAAAGAAGAAGAAGAAGAAGAAACAATATTGTTGTTATTATTTGTTCGTTCTGAATAAAACGATTGGTTGTGTCGTAGGTTACAGTGCGACTTAGATATGTGCTTTTTCGGCCAGTCACTTCCAGTTTCAGCACGATTTTTTTGGGACTGGGTTTGTCCAGCTTCTTCGATCTCCATTGTCTTGGCCAGACTACACTATCTGTTTTCAGGCCGACACTTGGACTCGTTGGCTAGTTCTTTACTGTTGTCTTCGACACGCTTTTGTCACCATACACTTCGTGCATTCTGCGATGGATGTCAACTGGTCGACATCCTTCAGCTATTAAAAAGAGAATCACCGCTTGCTAATCGACTCTGGACGGATTTCATATCACACCCACCATGTTTTCAACGGTCTGCTAAGGTGGTTAGCGCGCTGGCTTCGCATCTGAGTGGTCCTGGGTTCATTCCCCAGCTGAGGCGGTAATGTTTTTTTCAGACCACAATGGCCCCCGGGTCGACCCAGCCTTAAATGGGTACCGGTTCAGTCCGGGAAGTAAAAGCGGCAAGGGAGAGGAGATGGCTACCGCCCTCATATAGCCGAGCCTTTGAAATGTGAGATCGCTAACACCTCGCAGCCCTACGGCAGTAATGCTATGGGATACTTTACTTTACTTACTTATATGCTATTTACACCAGAAGTGACGTCATCGTGCGCATCGAACGTATGTTTACTTGGTGCAGTTTGGTCCGGTTTTATTTGAACACGCCTCGTATCTTTGACATATAACACCTTTTATTTTGAATTTTACCAATTATCACAAGCCAATTTGACTTGCCATTTCTATCAACATGATTTAATTTGAGCTGTTTTTTTTTAGATTAAAGAAAAGAACAAAAATCGTATGTAGCCAAATCAGAAATATTCAGTAAGTGTAGAAAAACTTGAATATTCAAATATTTGGCTGCTTGTTGCACATGATGAACTTTGTGAAGGGCGCGCTGAGACAAAACAAGATTTTGAGTGCATGCTAACCTTCGTCTGGTCACAGCATTTCTTATTTTGGTCAGAAGATCTGCCTAGTACTGTCGGCACTCGCGTTTTAATTCACCCCAAACAAAATACATTTTTTGAAGCACACGATATCTATTTTTAGCATGATATTGGGGAAGGGGTTAGATTTGTCACAGAATAGTCCACTTTTTAACTATGGGGATGTCAAACATAGCGCCTATAACGGGATTGTCGATAAACTTTGATTTAATCATCAAACTGTAAATGACTCAAGTCAACTTTGTTGACTCTACCACAGAAGCAAATACTCACTGCATCGAACGTTCTTGGAAAAACGGCAAAGGATAGAAACAAGCGCAATAATGCCACACAGTCACGTGTTGGATTCGAACATGCACGTGTTCCAGTGGAGTCGACGCATCAAAGTAAATCATTTTGACATTCTCTCCGCAATTCTGGCCCCCTAAATAATTAAAATTTTTCTGTTTGGTCATTTCTTTCAATCTGCCCAGCCAGGACATTTCAGTGTGCTCCTTTTTATGGCCCTACATTCCTCCTGAAGTTTGGTCACAAAACTGAATATAACCAACCTTTCTACACATATATCATTATCTAAGTGAGTTCTTATTCTTTTAAAATAAAATTATATCGACCTTAACTTAACTCAACGTCTTTACACTGGTTTAGAAGACTCTGCAGAGTCTGTATATAACCAGTTTCATTTACATTACCTTGCTCTAAAAACAATGCGCATTCAATTTATTCTTAAATGCCCTGCCTCCCCTACCTCCCGTGGCAATGAATTCCAAGCATTTACCACTCTCTGACTAAACAATTATTTTCTAATATCTATTCTGAACCTTTCTTTAGTTAATTTGTAGCTGTGCCCTCTTGTTCTTGTATGTTGTTGTATTTTGAAAAAAAACTTGTTATAGTCGAATTTATCCGTTCCTGTGATTATCTTATAAACATGCATTAAGTCACCTCGAATTCTTCTCTTTTCTAGACACTGTAGGTCGGTTTTTCTGAGTCTTTCCTCATAACTGTAATTCTGGAATCCCACTATCAGCTTTGTCATTTTTTTCCCTTCCAGCATGTTTATATCTCCTCTACGATAAAGATTCCACACCTGTACACAGTACTCCAATCTAGGTCTAACTAATGCCTTATACAGTTGACTATCACTTCCTTGCTCACATATTTAATATTTCTTTTTATCATACCTAACATTGCATTTGCCTGTCTCACTGCTACCTGGACTTGCTCACTCACCTTACCTGTATGATTTATTATAACCCCTATGACCTGCCCTTAACATAAAATGGAATGTCCCGTTACAGTCATCAGCTGTCAAATGCGTATGATGAGAACTCAGTGAGCTCTGTTTTGGGTGAATTAAGACGCAAGTACCGTATTGCCCACTAATCATGTTACCACGAGAAAGACAATATTTCTATGGAACACATCTGGCGTCCAGAAAGACAGTCAGCAACAGTTTACCAGAAAATGTCTGTGCTCTCAGCTTGAGAAATGTTTCGGAGCCCATGGTTGTCTGTTGCTAGATTGTTAGATATTTTGGATTCCGGGTCATAATGGTGAATCCAAGTCTCCCATACCTTGACTGTGGTCTTCCAAATGTTTTCTGAATGATAATTTGTGAGCAACTGTCCACAGCAATGCAGTCTCAGTTGCGTCTGCTCACGTGTCTTAAGTTAGACCTAGATTGGAGTACTGTGTACAGGTGTGGAGTCCTTATCATAGAGGGGACATAAACATGCTAGAAAAAATACAAAAAAGAGCGACAAAGATGATAGTGGGATTCCAGAATTACAGTTATGAGGAACGACTCAGAAAAACCGGCCTACAGTGTCTCGAAGAGAGAAGAATTCGTGGTGACTTAATACAGGTTTATAAGATGATCAGAGGAATCGATAAATTAGACTATAACAAGTTTTTTAAAATATAGCCACCTACAATAACACGAGGGCATAGCTACAAGCTGACTAAAGAGAGGTCCAGGTTAGATATTAGGAAATATTCTTTTAGTCAGAGAGTGGTGTCTGCTTGGAATGCATTGCCAGGGGAGGTAGTGGAGGCAGGGACAGTTAATGCATTTAAGAATAAACTGGATGCGCATAGCTTTTAGAGCAAGGTGATGTAAATGTAACTGGTTGTATACAGACTCTGCAGGGTCTTCTAAACCAGTATAAAGACGTTAAGTTAAGTTAAGTTAAGTGTAAGTAGACGCGAAACCCCCCCCTGACCCTGACTAGCATGTATGATCAATGTATTTTACCTGACCCTGACTAACATGTATGATCAGTATATTTTACCTTACCCTGACTAACATGTATGATCAGTATATTTTACATGACCCTAACATGTATGATCAGTACATTTTACCTGAACCTGACTAGCATGTATGATCAATATATTTTAACTGACCCTGACTAACATGTATGATCAATATATTTTATCAGACCCTGACTAACATGCATGATCAGTATATTTTACCTAACCCTGACTAACATGTATGATCAATATATTTTACCTAACCCTGACTAGCATGTATGATCAGTATATTTTACCTGACCCTAACATGTATGATAAGTATATTTTACATGACCCTGACTAACATGTATGATCAGTATATTGTGTCCTAATAACCAAAATAATAAATAACAATTAACAAAACGTATTACTTCCATTGGGAATGACAAAAGGAATATTTCTTTATGGAAATGAGGGAAGGTGTGTTTGTTTGTCCTGCCATACAAGTGTGTATGTAGGAAAACAAAAGAAATGGAGTGTTGAACATTTCAACCCTTCGTCTCAACAGAAAAGTGTCCAATTTTGGTTGGAATGGCGTTAAAAGTGAAGTTATTGTGAAGGTATTGTTCTATTCTACTTACCTTTGTGAGTCTTTGTTTTCCCACAATGAATGAGGTCAGCAACAAATACGGAAACAGTCTGGCAGACAAACGTCTTCTTCTTCTTCTTCTTCTTCTTCTTTTTCTTCTTCTTCTTCTTCTTCTTCTTTTTCTTCTTCTTCTTCTTCTTCCTCTTCTTCGTCTTCTTCTTCTTCTTCGCCGTACTTTTTGTTGTTTCGTCTACACATAAAGTTCAGTTCTCCGTAGAAAGGTTGTCGTACTGTAGAGTTCTTCGGGGCTTCCAAACAGCTTTCTGTGGATATTCGTTTTCCGTGGGCCAGTGCTCAGTACGCATTTGGCCAAGCATATAACAGTCTTGCAGGGGCCAGTGCTCAGTACGCATTTGGCCAAGCATATAACAGTCTTGCAGGGTATGTTCGGATGTCTGTGCTACCTGCCCACACATACACAATGGCGATGGAGCCAATTTTAGCAGATAAAAATGGCTATTCAATCTGTTATGTTCCATTCACAAGCGGAACAGGATCACTTGTTCTGCTCGATCAAGACAGTGATAGTTGTCTTTCGTTTGGTCAACTTTCCATTTTGCTTGAATAAGTGTCTTATTTTCTTGGAAGGTGATTGTTTGTTCGTTTTGTTCTTGTGTTGCTCCCTCGTTCGCCAACCTGTCTGCTGTCTCATTTTCTCTTTAGGATGGGTTTGACAAATGTGAATAAATTGTGGAGGAAAATGAATGTCATTCATCTCGCCAACTTATATTACAAGTTATTTTTTTACAGTAATTTTGTTTCACTTATGAATACTTTAATAGATTTAGAATAATAAAATAATTGTATATTTTTCTGCGTGTGGATAATTTATTTCAATGTGTTATGCTTCCATTGTGAAATGAATGTTCTAATTGTTCTTTGTGTTAAAATACGAGAAATGATAAGAATGCTAAGGTTTTCGCCCATAGCAATCGTCAATGACGAGAGTATCAACACTCACTGTTTGCATGAATTAGAGGATGGCTTATAAGCCAATCTGAATCCTGAATTGTGTTCTGCGCTTAATACAAGGAAACAGGACATCCATTCCATCGGGGTGGAGAATAGTTTGCTGTGAACTGACTTGTGGAGCGATCGTCTCTGTATAAACACATTTATTATTGATATCTCACATCTCTTAACAACCTTTGCAATAATGCTGAGGCAATTTGGGCGATTGGTGGCAATTCTGTCTCAGTTATCGTGGTTAATACCGCACTGGGTCAGTGATCTCGTGTGTCTTTGTACTTCTTCTGCTGCCCACCGCTTGATCTTTTGCCATTTTGTAGTTCACCATAGATCAGCTCTTTTCGTAGAAGTTAATCCAACATGCGTACCATATGATCAGATTATCTTGGTTGGGCTACATATATTATGCCGTGTATACAGGGCATGAGTACTCTGAGTGGTGGGAAGTGAAAAGTGGAGTGCCACAGGGCTCGGTTTTGGGACCAATTTTATTCTTGATATATATATATGAATTGGACATAGGTGTGGGATCCATAATTGCAAAATTTGCTGATGACACAACACTATTCAGTAGTGTCATCTAAAGCAGAAGTGAATATATTGAGGTCGGATTTAGATAAAATTCGAGAATGGTCTGTAATATGGCAAATGGAGTTTAATGTAGATAAATATACAGTCATCCACATGGGTAGATCCAATATAGAACATAATTACAGAACGTGAGAGAACAATATTAGAAAGATAGATAAGGAAAGGGACCTAGGATCATACAGGAAAGGTGAGTGAGCAAGTTCAGGTAGCAGTAAAAAAGGCAAATGCAATGTTAGGTGTGATAAAAAGAAATATTAAACATAGGAACAAGGAAGTGATAGTTAAACTGTATAAAGCATTAGTTAGACCTAGATTGGAGTACAGTGTACATGTGTGGAGTCCTTATCATAGAGGGGATATAAACATGCTGGAAAGAATACAAAAAAAAACAACAAAGATGATAGTGGGATTCCAGAATTACAGTTATGAGGAAAGACTAAAAAAAACCGGCTTACAGTGTCTCGAAGAGAGAAGAATTCGTGGTGACTAAATACAGGTGTATAAGATGATCAGAGGAATGGATAAATTAGACTATAACAAGTTTAAAAAAAAATTCAGCCACTCACAAGAACAAGAGGGCACAGCTACAAGTTTACTAAGGAGAGGTCCAGATTCGATATCAGGAAGTATTTTTTTAGTCAGAGAGTTGTGAATGCTTGGAATGCATTGCCAAGGGGGAAGGTGGTGGAGACTGGGACGGTTAATGCATTTAAAAATAGATTGGATGCGTACAGCTTCTAGAGCAAGGTGATGTAAATGGAACTGGTTGTATACAAACTCTGCAGAGTCTTCTAAACGAGTATACAGACGTTAAGTTAAGTTAGTTAAGTTATGCCAGACCGCGCTAACGCATCTGTTTTTGGCACCATGTACTGTCAAAAATGTATCTCTTGAAAAGAAGCAAATCAAACAGGTGGAAGATATCACCAACTTCAGGATCACGTTATCATCAGACGGAACCCCGGGGAAGCAAACAGAACATGCAGGAGGAAGCAGACCCTTACATAAAATGCATGCTGAAGTCGGATGCACTGGGCCGACAGGCGCAAAATAAAAACCACAGTGCAACACTCGCCGCCTTTGGGATTAGAGAAATAGGCGAACGGAAAAAAAAAATCAGACGGAAGAATTACCGCGGGAATTCTACAAAAATGCAATAATGCAAATCAGATCATTGGACAATTAATTCCAACACTTAATTGCAAGCACGTGACAATAACTTCCAAAAATAGTTTTATACGACTGAACACTAACATCAAATGAAAAACGACACATCTTAAGAGCACAGATGAAATGCCTGTGCACGCACGCGAAAAATAGTCGGTATAACAAGGAGAGACATTAAACGACGACATCACGAGACTAGTGTGAACAACACCAGTATTAGACTACATTAAAGAAAACTGCAACTAAAATGGTTTGGCCACGCAACAATACTACCACCCCACAGCACGCCCTCCCCCACCCAAAAAGTAATGCTATATGGATACAGCGGATTCAAGACCAAAGACTCGGTACGAAAAAGATGGCTAACGGAAATATCTGAGGCAGTGAATGCCTCTGTGCAAGAGGCACACAGTCTGACTCGTTCTAGAGATCTCTTCATAACCTGACGCTGAATGGCATAACAGGATAAGCGAAAAGAAACAAAATAGCTTGTGCCATCTTGTCTCTAGTAGTTTCCGCAGGTAGTGCTTGTGAAAGTGGTTCATTACCAAATCGCATAAAAAGGATTAGATATATACTGCTGTATGCGATACAAATATTATTAGGTACTTAGATACTACCATATAGTATACTGCTTTCAGGGATGAAGTGTTATAGGCTTTATTGAACTAGCTATCAGATTATGTTGAGGTACGGTAACCGGTTCTTTGTTCTTTTCTGAAGCGACATCGACCAAGCAGACCAATATTTGTGCAGTCCCCTTTAGTAAATGGCGAATAGGGAAGGCACTGATGTAGCTCGCTGGCTGTGCACATTCTAGATCCGTCCTTCTCAGTCGTCCCTGTCTGCCCTGGAATCTGTTGATTATATGTTCATTGAATGCAGTGTCTAAATCTAGCTTCCAAATGTCACCTTTATCTGAATTGCAGTGTCTAAATCCAGCTTCTAAATGTCACCTTTATATGAATTGCAGTGTCTAAATCTAGCTTCAAAATGTCACCTTTATCTAAATTACAGTGTCTAAATCCAACTTCTAAATGTCACCTTTATCTGAATTGCAGTGTCGAAATCCAGCTTCCAAATGTCACCTTTATCTGAATTGCAGTGTCTAAATCTAGCTTCCAAATGTCACCTTTATCTGAATTGCAGTGTCTAAATCTAGCTTCCAAATGTCATTTTATCTGAATTGCAGTGTCTAAATCCAGCTTCCAAATGTCACTTTTGTCTGAATTGCAGTGTCTTAATCTAGCTTCCAAATGTCATTTTATCTGAATTGCAGTGTCTAAATCTAGCTTCCAAATGTCACCTTTATCTGAATTGCAGTATCTAAATCTAGCTTCCAAATGTCCCCTTTATCTGAATTGCAGTGTCTAAATCCAGCTTCAAAATGTCCCCTTTATCTGAATTGCAGTGTCTAAATCTAGCTTCAAAATGTCACCTTTATCTGAATTGCAGTGTCTAAATCTAGCTTCAAAATGTCACCTTTATCTGAATTGCAGTGTCTAAGGCTAGCTTCCAAATGTCACCTTTATCTGAATTGCAGTGTCTAAATCCAGCTTCCAAATGTCACCTTTATCTGAATTGCAGTTTCTAAATCTAGCTTTAAAATGTCACCTTTATACGAGTTGAGGTGTCTTAATCCAACTTCCAAATTTCACCTTTTTTTTGGGGCAGGAGAGATATACTGAACAAAACCTCATTTCAGGGTCAGGCGAAATATACGGACCAGAACTGACTGTCAGGATAAAGTGAAACATAACTGACAGGTTTTCTCAGGCATGTACGAGACGTGTTCAAATGAAATCGGACCAAACTGCAACAAGTGAGCATACGTACGATGTGCATGATGTCGCCACTTCTGGTGTAAACAGCACGTACCAGCCGTCAAGTTTGTCAAATTTAATTATCCTCCAACCTCATAGTTTTTTTTCAGCAGACCGTTGAAAAGATTGCGGTTGTAATTCGGAATCAGCCCAGAGTTGATCAGCAAACTGTTATTCGGATTCTAACAGCTGAAGGATGTCGAACAGTTGACATTCATCGCAGAATGCAGACAGTGTATGATGACAAAAGTGTGTCAAAGACAACAGTGAATAACTGGACAACGATGTTTAAAGAATAACACGAGTTAACGCAAGATCTTCTTAGACCAGGTCAGACGCATATTGTTGCGTCAGAAGATGCCATCGCCAAAATTGATGCAACAGCTCGTCACTGTCGTCTTCGCCACTCTTTTGTCCTCATACAGAATTCTTTCCAATGTGTTCGGGGATTGTCAATGTGCATCCCATTGTTGGGAGTCAGATAAGAAGCCTTGTATTGAACTACAGACGAGGGAATGCTAACCCGATACCCAAAAAATGCTTGCTGAAGTCGGATGTATTGGACCGAAAGGTACAAATATCGCAGCCCAGCTGTAAACTACGACACAATGCATTCCGTTCTCTGGACTACATTCTGCTACTTAAGCCCAATTAGGGTTTGATAGCGGGAGATTGAGAACGAAGAAGAAGAAGAAGAACAAGAACTACAGACAGGGATCAAGATGCTGCAGTGGTCAGCGACCCATAGCTGACTGCTAGCGTCAGGGCCAGCGAACCATAGCTGCCAAGACCCTTCTACACCTCCATGTAGTGATCCTGGATAACAGGCTGCAGCAGGGCAGACTGGCTTAGGAGAAGGGATCGAAGAGGGAATGCTAACCCGGTACTCAAAAAATGCTTGCTGAAGTCGGATGTATTGGACCGAAAAGTACAAATATCGCAGCCCAGCTGTAAACTACGACACAACGCATTCCGTTCTCTGGACTACATTCTGCTACTTAAGTCCTTTCAGGGTTTGGTAGTGGGAGATTGAGAACGAAGAAGAAGAAGAACTACAGACAGCAGGACACTGACCTCCAGATATTAGAAAAGCTACTAGCACAGAAAATCTGTGAAAAGTGAACTCCTCATGACTAGCTACAGGAAACATCAGCAACAACAAGAACAGTAGCAGCAACAACAAAAGCAACCGCATAAATAGCAACTACAATAACAACAGCATGAGAAATAACAACAAAAGCAACACCAATAGCTACAATAACAAACAAGCAATAACAACAAATTGGTTGTTTAACTGATTAGCTACTGAATTGAAAAACAGGCTGTGGCAGAATTAAATTTAGGTCCCATTTTCCCATTTGCAGGTGTATGTACAAATTTAGCTGCAGTTTTCTTAATTATTAACATATTTTTATGAATGATATACCATTTTGTAGGTAAATGAATGTTCTCTAATATAGATCTAAAACAATTGTGTGTTATTGTTTAGTAGGAAATTTGTAAATGGTAAATTATTATTTACAACAGAAAAGCATTACAAAATTTAAAAAAAAGTGCCAACTCACCTGAAATTTTTGAATGTCCAAAACATTTAATGTCTTTTACTTTGTGGTTATCCCAAAGTATATCCAACAATAAGAAAAACAAATCCAAGAACACAGAAATTGGATAAAATTTACACTTCTAATAGCTAATGTATCCACATGTAGGCCAGATCAGAAAAAATGAAGCATTTTTTGAAAAATAAACATTTGAAGAAAAAAAAAAATATCTTTGGCAAAATTAACATTTAAAAAAATATGTATATCTCCAATTTATTTACAGTACATCAATGTCTTTAGTGAGCACCATCTGCAATAACAATACTAGGACGAGTATTTCACAATAAAGACGTTAAAGAAGGGGGGAAGAGCCTGAATGAGCCCAGCAGAGAAAGTGTTCCAGTTGGCCTACAAATCAATAGAAAGAAAACCCAGTTCATGCTCAACACCTGCTCAAAAGGAGATATGCGCCTTGGAGATTTTCCTGTCGAAAACTTAAATTCGTATTTCTATTTGAGCCAAGAGATCGCAAACTCCCGTTTAATAAATAGGGAGATCAGGTGAAAGACAACAGCGTGCTGGCTCAGCTTCAACTGTATTAAACCCATACTGTAACAGATGTGAAACGTCAACGCTAGGGCTCACTCGTGCAACAGTCTGGTTATTCCAGTCATGGTAATTCCAGTCATGGTATTTGGCTGCGAGGTGGGGAAAATACGGAAAACGGATGCATACATACTATGCTTTGTCAAAACGAGCGATGAAGCTGATAAGATTAAAGATCCCAATTCGAGACCAAATCTACAAGGCGGAGATCAGACGCCCAACTTCCTTTTATGATGTCATAGATGTCGCGCTGCTTTGAAAATACAGATGGGCTGTCCATGTGGTACGCATGTCGGATAACAGATGGGCTGTCCATGTGGTGCGCATGCCAGATAACAGATGGGCCGGCCATGTGGTGCGCATGCCAGATAACAGATGGGCTGTCCATGTGGTGCGCATGCCAGATAACAGATGGGCCGGCCATGTGGTGCGCATGCCAGATAACAGATGGGCCGGCCATGTGGTGCGCATGTCGGAAAACAGATGGGCTGTCCATGTGGTGCGCATGCCAGATAACAGATGGGCTGTCCATGTGGTGCGCATGTCGGATAACAGATGGGCTGTCCACGTGGTGCGCATGCCAGATAACAGATGGGCCGGCCATGTGGTGCGCATGTCGGATAACAGATGTGCTGTCCATGTGGTGCGCATGCCAGATAACAGATGGGCCGGCCATGTGGTGCGCATGTCAGATAACAGATGAGCTGTCCATGTGGTGCGCATGTCGAATAACAGATGGACGCGAGGAGTGACGTCATGGTGGCCATACAACTTTAGCCGTCCTTGCGGGCGACCGAGGATGAGGTGGAGAGATGGCATAATGGAGGCCCTGGGCCTAAAGAGCTAAATGAGTTTACTCAACATTTGCTTACCTGGCATCAAACACACCTGCCTGATTAAATACCAAGATTTTGAGTATTTAACAATAATTATAGAAGGATGCGTCTTTCACGGTAATTATGGGAAGGAAGGCTAACGTCTGGTCAGGCAAAATATACTGATCAGACATATAGGTCAGGTTCAGGCAAAACATACTGGACAAAACCCTCACACTGGATTCCTGATAGCATTTCCTGGGAACGGGCTGTTTTCACGACAGCCTGGCTAACAAGGTGAGGGATCGACGTGATCTCTGTAATAGTGAGCAACACGCAAATGAAGCCAAGCATAGCACAACGGCCTGGAGGACCCCAGTCCACCTTCGCCAGCACGCTTGGGATGCGATGAAAGCTACTGCAATCCGTCGCTTAAACACCCATTTCAGGGAGCACAGACGAGTAAACCTACTCATTGTGGGCATTAGAAACAATAACCACACAATAATTAAACACAGGACGAGTATTTCACAATAATTATAGCAGGGCTAGTATTTCACATTATCAAAGGCAACGCACATATTTATCAATAACAGTATTTCTTCTTCTTCATTGATCAAATGACGTTTTGCTTCTAGTCCGGTGAGATTCGCAAGGGAGAGCGAGTTTCAGGCCTTTGTTAGCTTCTCACTAATTTTTGTTCATGGTCGTGCCTCCGGCCAAACAGCCTCTCTTTAGTCTGCATATGTAGGACAGTCCTGCAGGACATGTTCGAGTGTTTAGTTGGGTGCTCCTCAATCGCACGTGGTGGTGTCACTGAGACCCATTCTGTGGAGGTGGGCCTTAAGTCTGCAATGCCCCATTCTGGACCTGAAGATCTTTGTCTGTCAAGTTTGTCTATCCTGTCATTTTCTGGCTTGTATTCTTTGTGCAGGTCTCTCAACTCGTGGGTCGTGTTATGAGTGTATTTGCTTCTTTGTTGCTCTGTTGTTGGCAAATCTGTTTGCCACAACTTCCTTCTATTGCAAGCTCATTTTCAAAGTTCCTAAAGTGGACTGGAATCAACTGTAGGACTAAATCTATTTCTTGGGACAGCAATCTGATGTATTTTATTTTGTGTGAGAGTGTCTTGTTTTGGGCTTGACGTGAGTTGGAGTGCGCTCTTGGAGTCTGTTAGAATGACAATAACAACAATAACAAAAACAAATATTTATCAATAGCAAAAATAAAAACAGGACAAATATTTACCAATGACAAAAACAGGACAAATATTTACCAATGACAAAAACAGGACAAATATTTATCAATGACAATAACAACAATAACAAAAACGGGACAAATATTTATCAATAACAAAAATAAAAGCAGGACAAATATTTATCAATGACAAAAACAACAATAACAAAAACAGGACAAATATTTATCAATGCCAAAAATAAAAACAGGACAAATATTTATCAATATCAATTTAAAAAAAACAGGACAAATAATTAACAATAACAGGACAAATATTTATTAAGGACAATAACAGGACCAATATATAACAATAACAGAAACAGGACAAACAGTTATCAATAACAAAAAACAGGACAAATATCTCTTGTGGGAAGTGTTAAATTTATTTTGACAGCATCCATGTTAGTTATAAATGCAACTGCACATATATCAGTATTGTTGATTGAACAACAACAACAACAACAGACTTGTGCTTCTATGCTAAACATTTGGCAGACAAACTGGAGAAACAATTAAACAAAAAACTGCAGTGAAAAATAACCAATATTCAATGGTATATCAAATCAATGATGAACGTAAATCAATCAAACATATACATATCATATACCGCTGCATTTGCTGTTTTCGAGGGTTTCATAGAAGGTATTCTACTCATGATAGTGTGTACAGGTCGAACCCTTAACTCCACAGATTCCCAACCTTTTTCGAGTCGTGACCCCATTTTATAGACACAAAGTGACTTTCGGCTCTATTTTATAGAAGCAAAGCGGCCTGTGATCTCCATACATTTAGATAAGGTTTGTAATAGGGCAAAAGAAAACACGTAGAAAATGTATTTTTCAGCATAATATAATTCATCATAATCTTAACTTACTGCATATTTCTGAATTACGCAATCGACTCATCTGATTGGTGGCAGAAACATACAATTTATTATATTTCACGGCATTGGTTTACGTAAACAAATCTCTGTGCAGGACACAATTTTTTGTTTCCCAAAAACTGCTTATGTAAACACTATGGGGTCCGCGCGTTGATGTATGTGACTATGGGTCGCTTCAGCGTATCCACTGGAAACACAAAATATAAAACTACTCATATTTTTATGGGCTATAATCAATTATCACACTGACTAAAAATGTAAATTGCTTTTAAAATCAATATTTATTTTAGCTAACTGTTTCAGCCGGCAATTCCACAGAAAACCCTTCACAATCCCAAATGGCATCATGACCCATGGGTTGGGAACTGTGCTTTACACTCTAAGCCTTGAAGCTGGAAAAGAGATTTCAATATGACATTGTAGAACAAAATAAAAACTGTGAGGCTGTTTTAGACAGAATAATGGTGACAGTTATCTAACTATGTATATTGGACTTTTCAGAATGTAATGGGTCAATGGATTAAAAAATGGAACATCGCCTTCCATAATCTTTGACATCTGTTGAAAGAGAATTAGCATCTATGGATCAACTCAGAGTGTGGTGAAGCCAGTTCTGATTAACCTTTAACATTCCTGCAGTTATTGTCTTAGCCATAATTAACATCACATAGTTGGGAACACTCAACATTAATTATTAACCTTTAAAGAAAAGTTAGTTGCCTATCGCAAGTGATGATGACGATATCACCAGACAGTTTTGTTTTGATGATGAAACTTGCTCTGTATTTGGATTATAGTGAGGAAGAGGCTGCACTGGTCATCAACCTCACTCTCTGGTCCCGAGCTACTTTGGAGCAATGGCAAGACATAAGTCAAGACAACTGAAGGTAATTTAGGATGCAGGCACTCTGGTCCCACCTCTTTGAGACCAGGGTCTGTCTTGAAACCTGCTTGAACCCACAATGGTCTCCATTCATCACTTTGAGAGTTGAGTGCCTTTACCTCTTGACCCCAGCGACCCCTAATTTACATAGACAGGAACCATCTTCATCCCTACCCTTAATTAACATTACACAGCCTGGAACCCTTACATCCCTACCATTAATTAACATTACACAGCCTGAACCCTTACATCCCTACCATTAATTAACATTACACAGCCTGGAACCCTTACATCCCTACCATTAATTAACATTACACAGCCTGGAACCCTTACATCCCTACCATTAATTAACATTACACAGCCTGGAAACCTTACATCCCTACCATTAATTAACATTACACAGCCTGGAACCCTTACATCCCTACCATTAATTAACATTACACAGCCAGGAACCCTCAACATTCCTACCCCTAATTAACATTACATAGAAGGGAACCCTCAGCATAAGATGAAAAAGAATAAACACATGAAACTGTCAAGAATGCTGTGATGATTAACACTATAAAATTGGATTATATAGAGATTATATATTCATGCCCTCGTAATGTGCTGTTAAATTATTGAGCACAAATAGGTCTGCCCGTAGTGAAGTGATGTCTCTTCTGCTTAATTAACATTACTTCACAATGAATCACGAGCACCCATATCTTTGGCCATAAGATGAAAGTGGCTGAGAACCTGTATGTCTGCCTAAAGTGCAGTAATTCTGGTTCAGTCTAGTGCAGCATATTACAAACAAAATTTCTTGAATAAAATATGAGCAATATTTCACATCAGCTTGAATGTCGCGCACAGACAAAAAAATATCAGAAATAATGTCAATCGCACAAGCAACCCACAAAATGTGTCTGGACATCAAAAACAATCCACAGGATAAGTCAAAACAAACAAGCAATCAAAAATGTTATCTTTTCATTCAATCAGAAAAACAAAATTCATAGTTTTCTAGTTGAACACCATCACCAAACGAGAACAGGTTGCCTGGAGCAATAAAACAAACATACAAACCATCATAACTGGTCAAAGCTAGAATTCGATCAGCAAAGATACTTTCAATGAAAGCCATAGTATGAATTCGAGGGAAGCTGAAAGGGAGGCTAAACTAAGACAATTTTGCAAAGAACTGTAGAAGTCAAAATATAAATCATTAATCAGAGCTGGAGCACCAAATGCAGAATGGATGGAGGCCGGGTGAAGTGTAGAGAGTTTGTTGCTGGTTTTAAAGATACCATCGTGTGTGGTCAGTCCCTGGCTCACAAAGCAAGAAGAG
Source organism: Ariolimax columbianus (assembly GCA_036924085.1). Lineage (NCBI taxonomy): Eukaryota > Metazoa > Mollusca > Gastropoda > Stylommatophora > Arionidae > Ariolimax > Ariolimax columbianus. Next base: position 22,565,779 of record JAVGWX010000022.1, on the reverse strand, counting down.
GAAGATGAACAAGAAGCAAATAAGGATGCACAAACAATCCATCAAATGAGGCTGGACAAACAATCAATCCATAGAATGAGTCTGGACAATCAATCAATCCATAGAATGAGTCTGGACAAACAATCAATCCATAGAATGAGTCTGGACAATCAATCAATCCATAGAATGAGTCTGGACAATCAATCAATCCATAGAATGAGTCTGGACAAACAATAAATCCACAGAATGAGTCTGGACAAACAATCCACAGAATGAGGCTGGATAAACTATTAATCCCCAGAATATAGGAAGGCAAGGTTAAGTGACAAGGCTCACGATCGGAAGGTGCTAGGTTCGCTCCCAAATCACAGCATCGGCCGTTACCCCAGGGAAGCAAACACTAAGAAAATACCGGAGGAAGCAAACCCTGACATAAAATACATGCTGTAGTCGGATGCACTGGGCCGAAAGGCTGAAATATAAAAACCTAGTGCAATGCAAACTGCCTTAGGAAAAAAACAAATTCTCCAGAATGAGTCTGGACAAACAATCCACAGAATGAATCTCCACATATGATTCTCAGTTGATAAACAATTCAGTGATAATATTATCATACATATCACAAACACAAAACTCTAGTAATATCATGCTCACATTCACCAATTGATCCATACAGATCTTTGTTATTTAATATTTGTTATTTCACTAGCAAAAAATGACACATTCTTATCATATTAGTTATGACATTCAATGATATAAATACATATCATATCATATATATATTGTATACAGACAAGGGGAACTGGGAAGGAATGAATAGATTCATTGTGATATTCAAAGCATGTTGTTAAAAAACGACTAATATAGGTTGTACATGCAGCTAGCAACTTCATCCTGAAATAAAAAACGCTACAGTAATCATCACAGCACCAGCGTATGCAAGTGGATACAAGCTTCCTATATGTGGTCCAGCTGCAGTAGTGACTTTTACGCTTCAGATGCGGTGAAAAGAAAAAAAGGTCTGTTATATAATAAATGGAGGCTTGATAAATATTATCTAACTCACGGAGCTATCACAGATATACACGAACATGCTAGCTTGTATCTGATGAGAACTCATACATCAGACCAATATCAGACATACAGCACCAGACTATTATCAAACGAACAACATTAAACCAATATCAAACATACAACACTACACCAATATTAGACATACAAAACGTTACAAAGACACTCTGAAAGTTTTATTGAAGAACTGTGACATTGACCTTGAAAATTTGGAGAACATTGCTGCATGACGTAGTAAAAGCACTTGTGGTACAACACATGGAGCAGACAAGAATCACAGAAGCTGCAAAGAGATGAGCGACACAAAAGACAACAGACGAGTTGCCTTCGTCAGACAATATTTCTCTGCCCTCAGTCTGACAGACACTTTGGGGCTCGGATTGGTTTGATTAGCCAATTATGAATCCACTGCAGGATTGACAGATGGCAATGTGGTCCTCTTCGGAAATGATGGACAAACAACATTAGACATACAACACTAAACCAGCCCAACATCAAACATGCAACACTAGACAAATATCAAACATAGACGAGACCAACATCAAACATACAACACTAGATTAATATCAAATATAAGTGAGACTAACATGAAACATACAACACTAGACGAGACCAACATCAAATATACAACACTAGACGAGACCAACATCAAACATACAACACTAGACGAGACCAACATCAAACATACAACACTAGACGAGACCAACATCAAACATACAACACTAGACGAGACCAACATCAAATATACAACACTAGACGAGACCAACATCAAACATACAACACTAGACCAGACCAACATCAAACATACAACACTAGACCAGACCAACATCAAACATACAACACTAGACCAGACCAACATCAAACATACAACACTAGACGAGACCAACATCAAACATACAACACTAGACCAGACCAACATCAAACATACAACACTAGACTAATTGCCAATATAAGTGAGACCAACATGAAACATACAACACTAGACGAGACCAACATCAAACATACAACACTAGACCAGACCAACATCAAACATACAACACTAGACTAATTGCCAATATAAGTGAGACCAACATGAAACATACAACACTAGACCAGACCAACATCAAACATACAACACTAGACTAATTGCCAATATAAGTGAGACCAACATGAAACATACAACACTAGACCAGACCAACATCAAACATACAACACTAGACAAATATCAGACACAGACGAGACCAACATCAAATACACAACACTAGACTACAGGTGAAAGAATCGGCATATTAATGAAGTTTATGTCCGTTGATGTTATTTGAGGCAGAAAGTATAGTCTCAACCAGTGGCCATAGATCTCATATTAATTTAAACTTTAAAAATAACCTGAGATTAAAAGATGATTTCTGAAAACTAGCATGCGTGTCGGTTATTTTGTGTAGCTGACATAATTTGTATAGCAAAATAGATTATGAGAATTATTGTTCGATAAAACGTGTTTTATATATCAGTATTGACCTGATATCAAAGTTATCTACACTGTTATGCATATCGCTATCATATATGACATGTAGACTATTATACGTATCCCATTCCAGACCCGAAATCATGATATATAAATTGTCATAACATATCACACTAAGCCTGATATCATGACATCTAAATTATTACACATATCCCACTCTAGGCCTGATATCTTGTATTTGATGTATAAATTATTTCACATATCACGTTCCAGGCCTGATATCATAATATATAAACTAATTCACATATCACGTTCCAGGCCTGATATCATGATATATAAACTATTTCACATATCACATTTCAGGCTTCATATGATATATAAGCTATTTCACATATCACGTTCCAGGCCTCATATCATGATATATAAGCTATTTCACATATCACATTTCAGACTTGATATCATGATTTATAAACTGCAAGTCTGTTGTACATATCACTCTGCTCTCCTGATAACATGTTATCAAAAATATTATACTGATCACTCTTGTCCTAACATAATTTAATTCTGATTACTCCATTTAAGATAGGCATGTGGCCAAATTGTTAGGACACTTTAGTCTGGAGACTGGGGTTTAAACCTGGGTTTGGAATAGTAAAAAAAAAATAAACATAAATATATATTTATGGGAGGAGGGAAAGAGGAGAAGGGTATGTGGATGCTGTTTAAATATACACCTAGCTAGCACACTGCTTCGTGATTGTAGGGGCCTTTATTCCTCAATGCTATTTATTGCCCATGGCGGACACCAGGATTGGAAAAAATGGTGGAACGGTAAGTGTCATTAATGATATTGATCCATTCCTTGCCTAACATATTTGTGACACAAATAAGTGAATATAAAACATGCACAAATAGTGGAGACACAGGGCAAAGGCAGTGGAAAAACGTATACATAGTCAATAAATATATGAACATAAGGAAAGAAACACATAATAAAGGATCATATACATACACCAACTTGTACAGGATGAAACGACGTACACCACCTAAACAATATGAAATGTGCTAGAAGGACAATACTTGTATGTGTAAAAGTGTACAACTGCAGCTCTTGGCTTGCTGTGGGTTAGAGGGAGTGTGGGATTGGGTGGAGAGTGTGCTGAGTCAAGGAAAAGAAAGTTATAGGTCTTGAAATGAAATAGGGCCAAAGATGCCATTCAGTGAGTGAGCTGACACCAGCCAGAAACTCGTTGCTTGCGTCAGCGTCAGTGAACCAGAGCTGGCCGAGACCCTATTCCGCCTCCAAGTGACAGATCTAGAAACAGGCTGCACTAGTTTAGTCTGGTTAAGATAATAGAGATTGCAGTGGGAAGGCAAACCCAGTACCCTAACAAGGCCAGCTGAAATCATGTGTGTCGGGATCGAAAGGCGCAGATATTGCAACCTCGCTGTAAATTCCGACAATTTCACAACTTCCTTGTTCAGGATGAACACGGAAAAAAAAGATATGTAACAAAGTATAACAACAAAAACAACAACGAAAGAGGTACAGACTTTCATAAATATGTGCTTGCACAGAATAGAAGGTTTGACCTGTCATGATAAGATCACTAATGTTGAACTGTTTGAAAACAACCAACAAAATTTCAGTGGAGTATGACGTGAGGAGAAGGCACTGGCTCCGGGAAAAACATACATCAAGCAAACTAGCTGACTGTATTACAAGACAGCCTCTGTTCTGGAATCCCCGAGCCAAGAGAAGAAGAGGCAAACAAATACGCACATGGAGAAGTGACCTCAAGACCCAAAAAAATGAATAATGGGAGACACGGACAGCTGGAAGAAAACTTGGCCTGTTGAAGGAACTATGCTCAACAGGGAGCTGAAAATGTTTTGACTGAATTGGTTGATAAATCTAGCTATAGAAAGTACAAACTTCTCAAATATAATCTACATTAGCAGTTGATTTCAGGAAATAATATAATATCAACTGTCCGTTTTTGATAGCAAAACAAACTATTCTCAATGAGTGTACAATTGATAACAAGTAGACTCATTTCTTTTCGATTGTTAAAGATGGCTTGATCCTCTTCTTATCATCTTTTACTTCCTTACAAACCATAGAGCTATCACCTACAGATGAAACCCCATCTCCCCCCCCCCCATTGTTGTTGCTTCTCAACTACAACTGCTGAATTGTCTTTTTTTAAAACCTAATGTCCAGTTAATGTGGGTAAGAGGCCCGGGAACGCTATTCTGTCAAAGCTATAAGACAAACAAACTTAAATAGATATTGCCAGGTCAACATTTGGTGATGCTTATCTGTTGAAGACCTATGCTCCGCAGGGAATTGAAACAGTTTTGGTTGACTGATTTAAGTTTACTGGGCATCATAGATCTAAGGTACTTTTGAGACTTTCCTTGTCTTTCTTTTTTTTTTCTTTTTGTGTTTGCCTCATTTCTCTTTTCCCCAAGGCGGTGTGCGTTGCACTACGGTTTTGATTTTGCGCCTGTCAGTCCAGTGCATCCGATGTCGGCATGCATTTTATGTAAGGGTCTACTTCCTCCTGCAATTTCTAAGGGTTTGCTTCCCCGAGGTAACTTAACCAATTGCCCACACCGTCCATATGTCTTTCTGTAACTTGTTGAGTTGAAGTCTTGAGCTTAAGCCCTTCTCTACCTTGGTTTGTGACCTCTCAAACATGCCACTCCATTTTGGCTTGTAACCTTCCGAACATCCTATTCTGTCTTAGTTTGCCACCTCCCAAACACCCCATTCTATCTTGGCTTGCCACCTTTAAACATCCCATTCTGTCTTGGTTTGGCACCTCTAAACATCCCATTCTGTTTTGGTTTGGCACCTCTAAACATCCCATTCTGTCTTGGTTTGGCACCTCTAAACATCCCATTCTGTCTTGCCACCTCTAAACATCTCATTCTGTCTTGGCACCTCTAAACATCTCATTCTGTCTTGGCACCTCTAAACATCCCATTCTGTCTTGCCACCTCTGAACATTCCATTGTCTTGGCTTGCCACCTCTAAACATCCCATTCTGTCTTAGTTTTGCACCTCTAAACATCTCATTCTGTCTTGGCACCTCTAAACATCCCATTCTGTCTTGCCAATTCTGAACATTCCATTGTCTTGGCTTGCCACCTCTAAACATCCAATTCTGTCTTGGTTTGCCACCTCCTGACCATCCTATTCTGTCTTAGCTTCCAATCGTGTGAGAGACCTATTAAAGACTATCATACTGCAACGGTGAGATCGCCATATAAGATAGTGGCCATTTATAAATTTATATGACATACTAAATATGACACGAGACAGACCACTGTGAACATCTCTACCTATACTACATTTCTTAAAGTTTCTATTTCTAAGAATCGACGCCACATAACTCCGGGCATATCCATAGGTGCTCAGTGTCTGTCTCTCTGCAAATGGTGTAGGGTATGGATGCTGATGGTCCCTGTTGCTTGCTGGTTGTACACTCTCCTACTTCTCCCTCCCATGCACCACACTCCGCTGGAACCTCATTTCTTAAAGTTTGAATATGTATATTTCTATATATGTATATTTCTCACTATACGACTCATGTACAGATCAACATATTGAGCTAAATTTTCACTGAATATTATATAACCGATTTCGAGATCAACGCAACCTATTTCATGTCGCTATGTTGTTTCCTTTATAAGTTATGGGCATATGATTATATCGTTGCACAAAAAAATACTGTTTACTGGCAAATACTGACACGATGGGGGGACCCGGTGGTTTTGAGGTAAGATACTTGCCTCGAGTGCTGGAAGCCGTGGTTCAAATCCCAGTCAAAATATTTTCTCATGGATCATCCGGTAAAAATTTTCCCTGATCTCTACAGCAGTGAGATCAGACACCCGCATGGCAAACACGTTAAAAATCCCTTGGCAGTTAAAAATCAATAAGAGTAGGCTTAACGGCCCCTGCTGAGGCACAATTTAAGTTAAAAATCTTCTAAAATGATTCTAGTGATTCTCGCATCACAGAGAATGTATCGCAAAAAAGGGGACTGTCTGGCTAAATCATCAGGTCTTAGTTATGTGGTTAGCGGAATGGCATAGATGACGCTGACAGGCTGCGGGTCTACCTTGCTCTAATTTATGCTTCCAACACCACCAGTCCCAAAAATAGACGATCATATATTCCAGGGGCTACCAACAGATAACTAGCAGATTTTCACCTGCCAAAAAATATGACACAAAAGAGGTCACATCTCCCCACGATGTCTAATGACACAAGTGGACTGAAGATAAATAGACTTGACCTGATGAACTATTTGTTTCTTTATATAACTTATCCAGTGATCGGGAAAAAGGGAGTGAGCAGATTGGTAAGGAATGGGTGAACTTGGGGATGAGATAGATGAGGGCAGATTTAGAGAGAATAGATGGATGGAGAAATGGGTGTAAAACTTTGATTTGGATGAGTTTGATGGTGAGAAAAGTTAGGTGAGGAATAGGTTGGTTGGCTTACACAAATATCCTAGGTAATACAGCTAGTCAAAAGATAGGGACAACCCAGCCTCACACAGATGTGGCAGTTTACTAGAGGAGAAACTATGATAACTGAATCAAAAGTCAAAGTAACCCATAGCATTAACTGCCGTAGGGGTGTGAAGTGTAAGAGATTTCACATTTCAAGGCACGGTTATATGAGGGCGGTGTCACACCTCTCCCTCCCTGCTTTTAACTTCCGGAATGAAATGGTACCTATTTAAGGCTGGGTCGACCCGGGGGCCGTTGCGGTCTTGAAAAAACTTTTCCGCCTGAACTGGGAAATGAACCCAGGACCACTCAGATGCAAAGCCAGCTCACTAACAACTGCGCTACGCAAAAAAGCCTCTAGGGGTTCCATGGGATGCACTTTGAAATCCTTTGTCAATGACTGACAGAGCTGTCAATGGCCATTACATCTGATGGCTTCTTTAAGTGTTTGAGAATCTCATTCCATTTCATCAGGTCTTCGGCCGTGCCTTGCACAGTAACCCTGCACAGTAACCCTGCACAGTAATCCTGCACAGTAACCCTGCACAGTAACCTTGCACAGTAACCCTGCACAGTAACCCTGCACAGTAACCTTGCACAGTAACCCTGCACAGTAACCCTGCACAGTACTCCAGCTCTAATTCATTTACATTTAGACTTTTATAGTTCTTCGTCAAATTGTCTTAGGTCGGCCTCCCCTTCATCTTCTCCCTGGGGTCCAACCATTTTGGCTCTGATGATTGTGTCAGGTTTTTTTTCTTAGGACATGGCGATCCAATTCCAGCGTCGACCTGTTGTGATGACGTGCATGTTTTCTTGATGGCTCCAGGCAAGAAGTTCACGGTTGGTAATGGAGTTTGGCCAGAAAATTCCATGAATCATTCTTAAACAGTTGGGTGGATAAATAAGAACAATTTTGACACATCTTTTTCTGTTACTCTCAAACACTCCGCACAATATTGTGAATGAATAACATGAATCAATCAAAACTAAAAACAGCTCAAAGTTGTGAGCAAAGACAGTGCATTCATGGCAAGTTACAGTGTTACTATTCTTTACTACTCTTTTGGCAACACATGGACACAAATAAAAAATTATGTGCAAAATGTTTGCCCTAAAGTGATGGGGCGTTTAGCCTAGTCGACAGTGAGCTGGCTTGGTAAGACTGGGATTACAATGTGCCAGAGTTCTAAATCACAGAGGGCAAGGAAAATCTGGGCGTGGTTCGTGCCTGGTATGACCGCTCCTTTAATTGACCCAGCTGTAAATGGGTACCTGACGTATGAGTTCGGGAAGGTATAAACAGCAAGGAAGGGAACTGGCCACCCCACCTCACAAAGGCTGCGGCTTAGTTCATGAAGAGTTATCTTCATCCCTGACGGCAGTTGTTGCTATGAGACCCACTTTTACCTTTACTTTAAAGTGTTCCACAGGACTGAGCTTGTCATGAACAAATCTGGCACATCAAACACATTTCTAGAAACATCTTTAAATTTAGAAGTTGCTGTAGCCTATTAGATCATCAAAGTGGCAGAGCTTTCGCTTCTTGCTGTAAAATATTCAGGTTCAGTCCTCGATATTGATACACTTCAACAGACTCAGCTGTAAATAGGCCCATGGGTTAAAATTATGGAAGTAAAGGAAACGGCCACTCCCATTTCATAAAAACCAGAGGTATACTACAATGAACTATCTAACACTTTATCCCTGACAGATTGTCTGCTATAAGACGACTGTTTCTACCATTTTACTTCATAACTAAGAGCTACATCTTCTTTTGTAAAAATAGTAGTGTCTACATTCTTGTCTGGAAAGTCTCACGTAATCAATCGACTAGATTCCAGAGGCACTAGCACAAAGTGGCATACCATTTGATCACAAAAACCATTTGCATCGGAAAATCGTGAAACTGATACAACGGTCAGCCTTAATGGCACTAAAATCCTACATGAACACTGAACTGAATGAATTGAGGACAGCCTTGGAGAAAATGTCTTACGGGTTCCATAAAGCAGCGATACAGTGGATACCATCACACTGTAATATTAAGGGAAACAGTCTAGTCAAAGAGGGAAGAGCAAAACTGATACATGAATGTAGAATACCTGGTCAATTACAAAGAAGCAAAAGCCATAGTAAAAGGACAATACAATGCAAAGTGGCAGGAAGAACATCCCAAATACGACGCAGAGGACGGATACTACCAACTGTCCAGAAAAGACCAGGTTATCATACTACGTCTCCGAACAGGCCACAACAGAATGAACCACCACCTGTAGACCTAATTCCAGATAGGTACCACCAGCCTATGTTGCTGCGGCTTGGCAGACATGACACCAGCACATGTATTTCAGAACTGTCCCTAGCATATAGATCTGAAAATAAGAATGTGATCCACGCTGACTCGCCTCAAGGAGAAACGGTACGGTGGTGTTGAGAACCTGGATAAGATAGAATCCGGAGATCCATTCTAAATGATTAATGATCGCAGAAAAAGAGTAAAACACCATTTGAGCCAAATTGCTCTGTAACTATTAATTGATTGGCCGTTATGTTTAAAGTAAAGCATAGGGCCCCCACGACAGATAACCCCGTTACATGAAGCCCTTATCAAAGCCTTTGCAGTTGCAGTTTTATAGCAACACATTTTGCATGATGAGGTTAGGGATGATGAGGCTAACGTCTGGTCAGGCAAAACACACTGATCAGAGAATGTTAGCCAGGGTCAGGAGAAATATACTGGCCAAGACCCTCACCTGACCTCCTTGTTGGTTGTCCTGGAAACAGGCTGTTGTTGAAGACAAAAGTCTGGCTAACAAGGTGAAGTTCGACGTGATCCCTGAAGTAGTGAGCGACATGCAGATGAGATCAAGCATAGCACAACCACCTGAAGGATCCTGGTCCACCTTCATCAGCACACTCGAGTTGTGAAGAAAGCTACTGCAACTCCTCACTTAACATCCTTTTCAGAGCGCACATTAGAGTAACCTTCTCATTGTGAGCATTCGAAACAACAACATTTTACATTATAGGTTGCTAGCCCCATGCACAATCCTCTTTAGTTTCTTTCTATAATGTGCTGAGAAGATTATTGTTGTCCTATAATTTTTCCTCATAGGTACAACTCGAGTGCTCTCTGACCACATAGTGAAACATACAATTGCCTGGATGCAACTGAATAAAAACACTATTTGCTCCCATTGTTAATGTGTAAAAGTAACCGATAGCATTACTGCTATAGGGGTGTCAGGTGTTAGCGATCTCACATTTCAAAGGCTCGGCTATATATGAGGGCAGTAGCCATCTCTCCCTCGCCACTTTTACTTCTTAGACTGAACTAGTACCCATTGGGTCAACCTGGAAGCTGTTGCGGTCTGAAAAAACATTTCTACATCAACTGGGGAATGAACTAAAACCACTCAGATGCGAAACCATCTTGCTAACCACTGCGCTATGCAGCCCCCTAATGTGTAGTACGAAACAATAAAATACCAGAATACATAATCTTTTATATCTGCTGAAAATGACTAAGTCCCTGGAGTGCAGTAATGCCAACTCTGCTTGAAATAAAACTCGCACCACAACACATGGCAAGCCCACTGTCCACCTTCCCATTTTTGTTGCTGATTTAGTAACAACACTATCATCAAGCAATTTTCATCGTGACTTTCTTATCGGCACACAAGCCCTTATCCGAAAAACTTTATCCGAAAAGCTTCATCCGAAAAGCTTTGACAATCCAAATTCTTTCATGGAGGCCTTCTGTAGCAAAAATGGGAGTATCTGATTAATACAGTGTTTATGGCAAAGGTATGGTGTTCAACTCTCATTACCAGCGCACTTTATTGAACCCAGCTGTAAATAGTACCTGTCTTCCTGTTAGGGAAGGGGGCAAAGATGCAGTACAGCCAATGAGCTGAGTAGGCCACCTGTGCCAAAAATGGGAGCATCTGATTAATGCAGTGGTAGACCATTCACTGTTCATGGCAAAGGTATGGTGTTGAACTGTCGTTACCAGTGCTCTTTATTCAACTCAGCTGTCTTCCTGTTAGGGAAGGGGGCAAAGATGAGCTGACAGTAGCCAGCAACTCAAAGCTGGCTGCTTGCATCAGGGTCAGTGAATCGCAGTTGGACAAGACCCTATTCTGTCTCCAAGTAGTGGCCCAGGAAACAGCCTGCACTCGTCTAGTCTCGCTAAGAGAATAATGATGGCAAAGGGAAGGGAAACCCGGTTCCAAAAAAACTGTGCTGCAACTTGATGTGTTGGGCGGAAAGATGCTGATATTGCAGTCTCGCTGTAAACTACAGCATAACATCCTCTTCGAGACAAATTCTGAAGAAGAAGTATGAGATTGTTAGGGATGGAAAGGCAGCATGGAAGGGAACTGGCCACCCCCACCTCATATATGAGAGTAATGGTCTCGTACAATACTTCTCCGCACAGTGTCCGCTAACTTTCCCTTTACATCTGCAACAAAACTCACAAACAAATTCCTATTGATGATATAGTGAAAATACATGATTAGTTCCATGCTGACGTGGAGCAGCATGCATTTATCACGGAAAATAAATAAGTAAAGATTCCGTTAACAAGCCAGTGTAGAATATTAGGAATATAGTGTTAGGTCCATATTTTTCTTGACCAACAATATACTAGAAGTGACATGGTCTACATCACACGGCCACCTTTACTTTCCTAGATTATTCTGGTACTCAATTTTTGAGACTGAGTCGACCCCAGAACCCGTTTTGCGATAGGAAAAATCCTGCACCAACTAGTGACCAAACCCTGATTGCTCGATTGGGAAGTTTGTGCACTAACAACTACACTACCTTGGCTCATCCAGTGACCATAAGGATTTAGCATGTAATAATAAAGAAAAAAATACAAGCTCTTCAAAATTAACTCGATCAACAAAGGACCAATCATGCTGGAGGGAGAGCCGTTGGAAAGAATGGATGTCGTTACCTATTTTACCTAACAGAAGACGATGGCGTGACATGATCAGAAGACTTGAACACCAGTCTCTGAACTGACTAACAGAAGACAATGGCATGACATGATCAGAGGATTTAGACACCAGTCTCCTGACTGACTAATAGAGGACAGTGGCGTGACATGATCAGAAGTCTTGGACTCCAATTTACGAACTGACTAACCTGATGATGAGGTTTAGGCTATATGTTCGACCAGTTTTACCATGAAACAAAAACTCTTTAATTGTTCTACCACCTGGAAGCTGACACAATAGATTACATAATTCTCTAGACTAGGTTCCTTATATATGTTTGACAAGTGTCAAGTATGTTATCAATTAATGTCGATAACTCTCACGACAAACTTTCACAGATTGTTAGCATTGCGTAGTACTGATGTCACTTAGTAACGTGTAATTTTTATATGACATTTGTAATGTCACTTGCAGTAAGCTCAGCTGATTTCATGACATCTTTAATAAATACTAATCTCAGCATTCTCGTAACTTCAAAATGTAAGCAGAGCTTCTTCCTTTGGGCCATTAACCGTGAAACATTAAAATTAAGATGTTAGTTTTAGATTACATAAGAGCTGCTTAATTAGACTTATTATTATGGATGTACGCATTGAGGGAGAGGAAGGTGGGGCAATAGTCAGGGGATATGAAGCAGGCAAAGTGTGTGGGATGGGAAGATCTGTTAATTGTTAAATTGCCGTTATGTCTTTCATATACAGTTCCAATGACGTGCAGATATTCTGAATGGATATTTCTAGTGCAAACATGATCCGAAATACAGCTGATAACTTGTTTCAATGATATATGTATCAAAGATATCCATAAAGTATCCACAGTCTATGGACGGGGTAAAAACAAACAAAAACCTTGTACAGAGATTCAGCTGGATGTATCACACATTTTTATTAGGTCCTGAAAGGGGAGTACATTTAGTAACAGGCTGTAACCTGCCAAAGAATGTCACAAGAGGTGACTCTGTACAGTTAAGCATGGGCTAGCTACATCCTGTAAAAAAAAATATGCCAAAAAAATTTCAACAAATACTGGCACATTACATTGGAGGGGACTTTGTGTGTACTTGTTAAAGACATGCGGTCCGCAGAACGCTGAAAGGTTTCCATTGATTTTTTAACATGATGTGTGCTGTGTGAAAATACAAGATTATTATTGAACATTCATTGAGCTTTGTGACTATATCTTGCACATCTCAATTACATTTTAGACAAAATTTCGATATTTATCCTACAAACTTTTCACCTCGAAAAATCCACCAAAAAAAAATTCTCCCATCCATCAGTTACAACCACACCACAGGAAACACATAAATATTGGTAATATCTAACAAGTATTGAAAATAGAAATATTTAAAAAGTGACTTTCATTTTATATTACTTTCCTGGTAGAACAAGGTTGAAGAATTAAACTAACACCGGACCAGGTTTCACCTCAGGTCTGAGATATTGGTCTTTTTGCCGAATATTTGTGTCAGCTGTGATTCATAGTTATTAATATTTCTCTTCATAATGTCCATACATGGTCCCATCAGTCGCTCAAACGCATGCACATCTAATACTGGTGAAGGAATAAAAGGAGAAATTAGTCATTTGAATGCATCTTAGTAGTGTTACTATCAATGTTGACACACCTTCTAGAGGTGGTGTTGGGAGATGTCCAGTAACAAGACCTCTCACAGTGATAGGTTAATAATTACTAGCACTTTAAAATCTGGCAAAGATGGCGCCGTAACTGGCTGCGAGTCTACATTTCTCTACTGTTTTGGATCATTATGGATGCCGCAAGACCACGGATTTGCCTGGAATTCACACTAGTCGACGACTTACACCTGTGTTCACGGATACGTAGAGTTGTTTTCCGTCTGGACTTGTTATTTCGTTCTTTTTTTTATGATTTCTTCCATCCGTTTATCCTGGTCTGGACGCCGGCTGAATGGCGCTACGCTTAAACTAGTTATACCTGTGTCGTATCTCACGGGTTAGTTCTGCCAGTTCACCTTCACGAATTTGGCGTGTGGGAATTTTAGATGCTACTATGATGAACTGAATACAGCTGGGGAGAGATGCCAGACTCACTCACACGCTGAGTGTTGTCCATACGACCTCTTGTGGTTATCGAAAAGGCACGACAAACTCAGAACTGCGTTAGATGCCTTCCCACCTTTCTACCCTGCGGGTTACATGTTTACGGAAAGGCTTCGGTGGTAACCATGAGGCAAAATCTGCATCCTATGCTATCTCCAGTTGTCTCGATGAATGTCTTGCCACTGGCAAAAGGTAGCTTAGGCTCTGTGAGTGAGGTTGACAAAAGGCGCAGTTTCTTCCTCACTTTAATCCAAATCTCCGCGCAAGTCACCCATTTCAGCGGACACAGCAAGAGATACGACTGTCCACACAGCTGAACAAAGAGAGTGGTCTTCATCACTTATGATGGACAAACTATCAATTATCAATAGTTACTTGAGTACTCGAATCCTGGTATTCAATCAGGCGAGGTTGTCTGATGCCACGTAGCCAAAAGGTCCTGTCCTTTGCCCTGGAATACCATGGTGATCCAAATATGTGGTGCAGGTCATCTCTGCATCTCATCGGCTAGCAGCTATGCGGGTGGTTGTATGGCCACCACAAAGGCACCCTCCTCGCCCATCAATCATCAGTCATGTGGACCATATGACAGGCCCATCTGTATATGACCGACCCACCTGTACATGACCGGCCCACCTGTACATGACTGGCCCACCTGCACATGACTGGCCCACCTGCACATGACCGGCCCATCTGTACATGACCGGCCCACCTGTACATGACTGGCCCACCTGTACATGACCGGCCCACCTGTACATGACTGGCCCACCTGTACATGACCGGCCCATCTTTACTTTCATATTATTTAAATTCAATCCAGATTGATGACATCACCTAACCCAATTTGGTTGCACATGTCCTTATTTCGGATATGGTATTATGGCGTGGACTAGTGGTTAAGTGACACGGTTCACAATCAGAAGGTGCTGAGTTCGATCCCCACCACAGCACCGACCGTTTCCCCGGGGAAGCAAACCCTTAAAAAATGCAGGAGGAAGCATACCCTTACATAAAATGCATGCTGAAGTCGGATACACTGGGCGAACAGGCGCAAAATAAAAACTACAGTGCAACGCACCCCGCCTTGGGGATTAAAGAAAAAAGGCGGATGCAAAAAAAATAAATAAAAAAACAGGGAGATATTTAGGACTCTTATCTTTCATTGCTCTTTCGGTAATTCAGAGCTAATCTTCATCTATTTTGCGAAGATTCCAAACCTCACGCCCAAACACCATTACTGGAATAACTATGTTATTGAAGGTGTGAACCTCGGACTTGACATCCGTCATCTGCTGGAGCATCGGTTTACTGCTTCAACTACCTAATAATTACTTGCACTTAATAATTACTCATCATCATGTAGCATGTCCTTTGTAGAACGTCGCTCCCATCCCAGTCTGTCTGAAAAAAACTCGTTCCTTTGCCAAAACTCCGGCCTCTGTCACAGTCATACTCAAGCATTCTTGGATATCTTGGTGCCATCGTCTTCTTGGTCTACCCCTTCCTCTTTTGCCTGGCACCATACCTTCCATCATCGTTCTCTCGAGACAGTTGTGTCTCTTGATGTGACCAAAGTATTTGCCTTTTCTGGTCATAATGGAATTGATAAACCAGTTCTCCTCTATGCTCAACTCTTGCCGAATGTCTACATTTGTTTTTTTCTCTGTCCAGGGTATTCTGATGATCTTTCTGTAACATTTCGACTCGAAGGATTCGATTCTTTGTCTGGAAGTTTTGGTAATCGTCCATGATTCGCAGCCAAAAGCTGCCACAGGAAAAACACAGGCTCTCAAGACTTTTTTATCATTTTGTTGGGGCTCTGCTATAATTTCTTCAGGCTGTTCAGTCTCTGCATTGCCATGGCTAGTCTTCTTCTGATTTCTTTCGAGCAGTCGCCATTTGTGTCAATTCTGGAGCCCAGATATTCAAAATGTGTGACCTGATCTATTTCCTCACCACCCACTGTAAATTTATGCTGACATTGTGTTTTGTCGGTGGTCATTATCTTTGTTTTATTTATAAACAGGTTTTGATCTTTACTATGTCCATTAACGGCTGAAAGTAGCTGCTCTAGCCCTCCTGCACTTCTTGATAGTATCACTGTGTCATCTGCATATCGTAACTCTGGAATCTCGTACCCCCTAATCGTAAATGGGTCGAAACATTCAATGTTCTCATCTTCTCGAACATTTCTCATTATACATTCCGCATATATGTTGTACAGATAAGGTGAGAGGATACATCCCTGTCGGACTCCCTTTTGTACTGCAAACCAATATGATGTTTGCCCAGATACTCAGACAGCGGCTTGTTGATCTTGATATAATGTTTCAATGAGATGGACAATATGCAAAGGAAACCCCATTTCCTTAATAATGACTAGTACTTAATAATTACCAGTACTTAATAATGACTAGCACTTAATAATTACCAGTACTTAATAATTACCAGTACTTAATAATTACCAGTACTTAATAATTACCAGTACTTAATAATTACTTGCACTTAATAATGACTAGTTACTTACTTACTGTCCTACTGCTTTTCGCCATTGCTGGGATAGTCCTGGGGGTTTTAACTTAACTTAACATCTTTATACTGGTTTAGAAGACTCTGTAGAGTCTGTATACAACCAGTTTAATTTACATTACCTTGCTCTAAAAGCTATGCGCATCCAAATTATTGTTAAATGCATTAATTGTCCCTGCCTCCCCTTACCTCCTGTGGCAATGCATTCCAAGCAGACACCACTCTCTGACTAAAAAAGTATTTCCTAATATCTATTCTGAACCGTTATTTAGTTAATTTGTAGCTATGCCCTCTTGTTCTTGTATGTTGTTTTATTTTGAAAAAAACTTGTTATAGTCTAATTTATCCGTTCCGTTGATTATCTTATAAACTTGTATTAAATCACCTCGAATTCTTCTCTTTTCTAGACACTGTAGGTCAGTTTATATATAGTCTGGCCTCACCGTAGATTGATCTTACTGCATCCTTGTTAAATGTCGAAACTACTTTAATTTCTGTGATTCAATAGAGTAATTAACCGATGCAGTCCCCACCATTTTCCTTGATATGCTGTTGGGAATTTTGTTGCGAATTGTCTTTTCCGCTGTGCACAGTACACAGCGCATCTCACGGGTCTCGATCTTACTTTTGCATTTATTAGGGTCCGAGTTTGACACTGAAAACATTACATTGAGCTGATCAGCGGGTGTTTAGTAGACATAGTGACACTTAATGAGTATGCAACCTGACCAACTACCCTTGTGCGCCTATAACGAACAGGGATGGAGTTTTCGCAATGGTGGCAGACCGAGAACTAGATGGATAAAAAATTTTGCGTATATTCTAAATTGTCATAGGATGACGACTTCTTCAACGACGTGTCTAGTCATGGACAGAAAACTACGGCTCCCCACGTCGCTTCACGGCACAAGTGGATATGACAAGACAAGACAAGTAACACTTGGATGTTTCAGTATCAGTGTCAGCTGGTTAAGGTAATTTTTTTAACAGTATGACCGTTTCTTCAAGTCGACCATCTGTAAATAGTTACGTACGAAGTCAAGAGACTAAGCGACAGTTGTTTTAAAGTCCTTGCGAGAGCTATGAAGTTCCTGCTCTGTTGATGGCACTTTCAGCACTAAAAGGAACTGAGCACATAAGGAGGGTGCAATGTTGTTGGTAATGTCAACTATCTCCAACATAGAATTAAAAAAAAAATGTCACTTCCTTGCATTATAATAGAAATAAAAACTCAAAGAGGGAAAACAAAAAACAAATTAAAAAATGACAGTTGGGCGGCACGTCAAAAGTGGGACTTTTGGATAATCTCTAACATGTAGACTATCAGAAGAACTTTAATGTGTAGGCTATCAGAAGAACTCTAATGTGTAGACTATCAGAACAACTCTAATGTATAAACTATCATAACTCTAATGTGTAGACTATCCGAACTCTAATGTGTAGACTATCCGAACTCTAATGGGTAGACTATCAGAACTTTAACGTGTAGACTATCTATCAGAATTATAATGTGTAGAATATCAGAAGGAAATGTGATATGTGGTACCTGCACACTTAGTAGATCCTACAGCATAAACTGAGGCTGCTCGAGGCTTACGGGTCACCAAGGCCAGCTCTGTTGGTAGATAAATGAATTGGAAATCAGCGTACAATAATCACAATGCATTTCTTTCTCTCTTTTTCTATCTCTATCTTTCTCTCTCTTTTTATCTCTCTCTTTCTCTTTCTCACACACACACGCACATTAAAGGTTCACAGTGATTATTGGATAGGGTCACCCCTTTCAATCTCAGATGTAGTCTTTTAGGTTATATCTGTTTGACGCGTGCCAGGAGATGTTCCGGTATCCCCGGTATGGCATGTGTTATTTTTCTTTTGGTGGTGAAATAAACAGACGTTGCCAGCACACGACGTGGTGACAACAGTGGCGAAGCGGACTGTAGTCTATCTATCTATCTTCAGTCCACTTGTGTCATTAGACGGTGTGGGAAGGTGCAAATTCCTTTGCTGTATTTTTTTGGCAGGAGAAAATCCGCTATTGTGGCTTGCCAGGTCAATCCCAGAATCTGTTATCAACCGTTAGGTTGGTTGCACCTGGAATATACGATCCCCAATTGTTGGGACTGGTGGAAGAATACATTAAACCTACGTAGAACAGCAGCCTGTCAGGCGTAATTTATGCCGCTCCGCTAACCACATAACCAAGACCTGATGTTATAGGCACACTATACCAGCAAGTGGAATAAAGTGCAACAATGTGTTCCCATTCTATATTACGAATGGGAAGATCAGGAGGGACTTGAATACCCAGACTTGAGTAAGTCAGTCCTCTTCTACCATTAGATGCATTATATAAAAAAAATCGGACGGATCCTCTGATGAACTGTCTAATGCTTGCGGGGAGGTTTGCTCCAACTGTGAAGCTGAAATCCCCGCACTTGAAGCCGCTTTGTACCATCTGAGGATAGTTTTTGATGCCGTTCTTTCAAAGGCCCCAAACACTGTTATTTTCACAGATTTAATGTCAGCTCTTCAAGCATTAGAAGTTGCTGGTCATTGTAGACCTGACCTTATCCAAATATCTCTAGACATTGACCACATTATCACGTCCAGGGCTGTCAAAATAGTTCTGCAGTGGATCCCTGGACACTCAAGCACACATGGCAATGACAAGACAGACAGACTAGCCAAGGAGGGATCAAGTCAAGAACAGCCATACACAGCAGCAACTTTACAAACAGCCAAACAGCTCATAAGATCCGCAAACAAAGAAACTTGGCTGAACAGATTGATCATCGGAAACACGGGAAGAGAGGTCTACAAACATCTGGCAAGCCCCAGTCAAAATGACAGTATAAATCAATTCACAAGGAAGGATCATAGCACCATTTTCCGACTGAGAACCCAACACATCCCACTAAACAAACACCTGAACAGAACCCAACACATCTCACTGAACAAACACCTGAACAGAACCCAACACATCCCACTAAACAAACACCTGAACAGAACCCAACACATCTCACTAAACAAACACCTGAACAGAACCCAACACATCTCACTAAACAAACACCTGAACAGAACCCAACACATCTCACTAAACAAACACCTGAACAGAACCCAACACATCTCACTAAACAAACACCTGAACAGAACCCAACACATCCCACTAAACAAACACCTGAACAGAACCCAACACATCTCACTAAACAAACACCTGAACAGAACCCAACACATCTCACTAAACAAACACCTGAACAGAACCCAACACATCTCACTAAACAAACACCTGAACAGAACCCAACACATCTCACTAAACAAACACCTGAACAGAACCAAACCACAACATACTCCTGAGTGCCAGCTGTGTACACACCTATATCAAACCGTTGGTCATCATCTCTTTGAGATATGCAGCCCCAGTCTGGAAAAACTCCGCCCATGCAAAACAAGTTGATACAGCAGTGAACGAGATGGGCAGGATAGTGTCGGAGTGCCTTAAACCCACCCCCACAAACAAAATATATCCCTTAATTAGCATTGTACCACCTGATATAAGAAAAGGTGTAGCTGCGGAAATCGAACGAGGGAAACAGGAAAACGACCCTAGACACCCTATGTTTGGCCATCAGGAACAAGCCACAAGACTTAAATCAAGACACAGTTTCTTAAAATCGACAGAGACCATCCAGACAATCCCGGAAGGTCGACGCATCGAGAGGTGGCGCGAAACAATGCAGGATCCATGGATAGAGCTCAAGGAATAGGCTGCGCCTGGACACCACCTGCCCTACGCTGTGTGGAAGGCAATGAACAGACTTCGAACTGGTGTGTCAAGATGCAGAGTGAACTTGAAGAAATGGGGATACTCAGATGTCGATACATGTGAATGCGGCGCAGTTCAGGACCAAGATCATCTGATGACCTGCCCCAACCTCCCTGAAACCTGTGACATGAACGACATGACGGAGGCGAACGACAAGGCAGTTCAAGTTGCTGAATACTGGACGGATGCTGTGTGACATGGTGTTTGGACACGGACAGTAAGTAAGTATCTCTTTGAGTGCTCAGCGCTCAATGATTTTAGGAAAATGCTTCTTCCTCCATGGCCAGATACATGGAACACTTTATATGGCACTAGACAACAGCTGATAAACACGTGCAGATATCACTACATGGCATTGGGCCGAAGGTCGAGAGCCCGGATGCTGCTGAATCCGCAGCAGCACAAAACAACAACAACAACAACAACAACAACAACAACAACAACAACAACAACAACAACAACAACAACAACAACAACAACAACAACAACAACAACAACAACAACAACAACAACAACAACAACAACAACAACAACAACAACAACAACAACAACAACAACAACAACAACAACAACAACAACAACAACAACAACAACAACAACAACAACAACAACAACAACAACAACAACAACAACAACAACAACAACAACAACAACAACAACAACAACAACAACAACAACAACAACAACAACAACAACAACAACAACAACAACAACAACAACAACAACAACAACAACAACAACAACAACAACAACAACAACAACAACAACAACAACAACAACAACAACAACAACAACAACAACAACAACAACAACAACAACAACAACAACAACAACAACAACAACAACAACAACAACAACAACAACAACAACAACAACAACAACAACAACAACAACAACAACAACAACAACAACAACAACAACAACAACAACAACAACAACAACAACAACAACAACAACAACAACAACAACAACAACAACAACAACAACAACAACAACAACAACAACAACAACAACAACAACAACAACAACAACAACAACAACAACAACAACAACAACAACAACAACAACAACAACAACAACAACAACAACAACAACAACAACAACAACAACAACAACAACAACAACAACAACAACAACAACAACAACAACAACAACAACAACAACAACAACAACAACAACAACAACAACAACAACAACAACAACAACAACAACAACAACAACAACAACAACAACAACAACAACAACAACAACAACAACAACAACAACAACAACAACAACAACAACAACAACAACAACAACAACAACAACAACAACAACAACAACAACAACAACAACAACAACAACAACAACAACAACAACAACAACAACAACAACAACAACAACAACAACAACAACAACAACAACAACAACAACAACAACAACAACAACAACAACAACAACAACAACAACAACAACAACAACAACAACAACAACAACAACAACAACAACAACAACAACAACAACAACAACAACAACAACAACAACAACAACAACAACAACAACAACAACAACAACAACAACAACAACAACAACAACAACAACAACAACAACAACAACAACAACAACAACAACAACAACAACAACAACAACAACAACAACAACAACAACAACAACAACAACAACAACAACAACAACAACAACAACAACAACAACAACAACAACAACAACAACAACAACAACAACAACAACAACAACAACAACAACAACAACAACAACAACAACAACAACAACAACAACAACAACAACAACAACAACAACAACAACAACAACAACAACAACAACAACAACAACAACAACAACAACAACAACAACAACAACAACAACAACAACAACAACAACAACAACAACAACAACAACAACAACAACAACAACAACAACAACAACAACAACAACAACAACAACAACAACAACAACAACAACAACAACAACAACAACAACAACAACAACAACAACAACAACAACAACAACAACAACAACAACAACAACAACAACAACAACAACAACAACAACAACAACAACAACAACAACAACAACAACAACAACAACAACAACAACAACAACAACAACAACAACAACAACAACAACAACAACAACCATTAGATGCAAGGGAAAGGTCTCGGGGCCAGCCACTACTTCGGTACAAGGATATATGCAGCCGGGATATGAATGATGCGGGCATCAATTTGGAATCATGGGAACAGGACGCCATGGATCGTGTTACATGGAGGGGCAGGATTAAGCATGGAATACAGACAAAGAAGATACTGATTGCTGATAGGGTAAGGACGACGTTTGAGAAGACACGCCAGACCATTCGACTCCGCAAACAGTCCTGAATTTCCTTGCACAGAAGTGGAGGAAGGTTCTTTGCTCGGATTCGTTTTAAGGGTAACATTCGTTATGGTCATGGGCTGAAGCTAAATCATTTTTTTTCAAGGCACAACTTACCAACGTCTGACAAGATGGAAAGACCCAATGCTCAATGATGAATAGGCGCAAGTGAGGCGGGGGGTTGGTGGGGGATTATTCTTTTCCCCTACTTGTGGTTTATAATTTCTACATGACAATAATATAACCCCTTTAGCCGTGAGCTGGTTGCACTTGACAACCCAATGCCCCATGGACAAAGAATACACACGACTTTCTCAGTTGGAGCCCGAATAAAGCCTGTTGTCTTATTAGAGGCACTACGGTATCGAAGGGGAGGGTATAGACGCATCTTTCGAGGACACGAGAAGAGTGGCAGTCCAAATGTGTCGGTGTCCAAGGATCCACGTGTCCTGCTAGAAACGTAGAACACCATTTGAGTCGGCCATCTCATCATTCCTCAGTCAGTCATGCCAGTTCATCTGTAGTCATTCATCTTTTCACTGGCATACAGGACTGATCGGTCTATGCCCACAACTGTGAATTGTCATATTTATTTGCACAGGAACAAGCGATGTTTGTTCATCAGCAGTATAAAGATCTTCTTTTGTCTTTACTTTCTTTCTTTCTTCATTCCCTTCCTTCTTTATTTGTAATCCTTCTTTTCTGTCTTTCTTTTATTGCTAATTTACTTTCTTTCATTCCTTCCTTTCTTTCTTTCCTTTTTCGTTCACTTCCCTGCTTTCTTTCTTCTCCTTTTGTTTTTTTAATTTTCTCTATCCTTCCGTTCTAACATTTTTTTCGTTCTTCTCTTTTCTTTATTTTTTTGTTTCTTTCGATCTTTAATTTTTTCCTTCTTTCTTTCTTTATTTCACTTTCTTTTTTTTTCTCTCTCTCTCCATCTCTCTCCTTTTCTCTCTCTTTCATATGTCCTCTGTTTCCCACTCTCGCTCTTCACCCCCCCCCACCTCCTCCGACCCCAGAAACAGGAATAAACGTAGCAATTGTTTGGGGTTATTAAGCACGACCTCATGGGCAACACGCCCACGGGGACCTTCCGTGGACAAACTAGGGTCGGAGAACACTGGTTGAGAAATTGTGGCTTAGAGGAACGTGTGAATTATTTAGTTGTGTGGTGAGATTGGACATTGTCTTTCGCAAAGAGGATAGAGGACACATGGCAAGAGGGAGAGAGAAAGAGAGAGAGAAAGAGAGATAGAAAGAGAGATTTTATGCACATGACAAAAAAAAAAGAGAAAAAGAGAGAGAAAAAGAGAGAGAAAAAGAGAGAAAGAGAGAGAGGGGGAAAAAGAGAGATCGAGAGGAAAGAGAAGACAGCGAGAAAGAGAAGGAGCGAGAAAGAAAAGGGAGAGAGAAAGAAAAAGAGAAAGAGGAAACGAAATTGAGTGACGGAAAAAGAGATAGAGAAAGAGAGAAATAAAAAGAGAAAGAGAGAAAGTGAGAAAGAAAGAAAGAGAAAGAGAGAGAAGGAATAAAGAGAGAGAGAGAAAACGAAATTGAGTGACGGAAAAAGAGATAGAAAAAAAGAGAAAGAGAAAAAGTGAGAAAGAAAGAGAAGGAATAGAGAGAGAGAGAGAGAGAGAGAGAGAAAGAGGAAGAAAAAGAGAGAGAGGGGAAAAGAGAGATTTATGTACATGTATGTACAGAGAATTGTGTACACCTATTGCAGGAATATGAAAGTAAAGTAGGCCAACTCTCGTGATTTGCCGGAATCCTCCAGCTCGGTATGTTGTAAAGACGAGAGCATGCCCACTGCCAAACCAACATCAAATTGTTACACTCTGTCGTAGAAGACCTTCCAACTATTCACATAGCCCACTCAGACTTCCACACAGATCACAAGTCCGCTGATGGTGAAAGGGTTACCACTGAAGCTATAAACCTTATATATATATATATATATATATATATATATTTATACGAGGCGTGTTCAAATGAAACCGGACTAAATTGCGACAAGTGAACCTACGTACGATGCACATAATGACGTCACTTCTAGTGTAAACAGCACATACAAACCGTGAAGTTTGCAACATTTCATTATCCTCCGACTCATAGTTTCCACAGTAGACCGTTGAAAGAATAGCGGATGTGATACGGAATCTGTTCAGAGTTGATCAGCAAGCGGTGAATTGGTTTCTAACAGCTGAAAGATATCGACCAGTCGACATTTATCGCAGAATGCAGGCAGAAAACATCCTCTACGTCGTCTTTTGATGTGACCAAAATATTTTCAATGGCTGACTTTGATCTCGTCCACTATTTCTCTTTGCACCTAATTTCTTCAATACTTTTCTTTGTAGGAGATGCGCTACATTCTTCTATATATCCTCATTTCAAAAGCATAAACTCTATTCTCCAATAGTTCCTTAATTGTCCATGTTTCTACACTGTACAGTAAAGATGAATATATTTTAACATTTCGACTCATTTTTAATTTGTGAGTTGTTTCCCTTGCTCTATATCAAATGTTCTTTGGCATCCCCCTTATGCCCCAACTATGTGCATTCCAATCTAGCGCATATCTAATGCTAGGTTTCTTCCATGTATGTATGGTGTATATCTTGTCCATATCCACTCACTATTATTAATCTCTAGCTTATCAATTATTGTGATATTCATTATCGCTGTAGATATGTTCTGGTTATTACATCTGACTTATGATGTGACGTATGGGACGGGGTGCATCTGTGGGGAAGTATTGGACGGAAGAGATCAGGTAGGGAAGTATTGAACGGAAGAGATCAGACATCGGGTAGGGAAGTATAGGACGGAGGACATCTGATAGGGAAGTATAAGGCGGAGAACATCTGGTAGGGAAGTATAGGACATGGGACATCTGGTAGGGAAGTATAGGACGGAGGACATCTGGTAGGGAAGTATAGGACGGGGGACATCTGATAGGGAAGTATAGGACGGGTGACATCTAGTAGGGAAATATACGACAGGGGACATCGGGTAGGGAAGTATAGAACATGGGGCATCTGGTAGGGAAGTATAGAGCGGGCAACATCTGGTAGGGAAGTATAGAGCGGGCAACATCTGGTAGGGAAGTATAGGACGAAGGACATCTGATAGGGAAGTATGGGAATGAGGACATATGCGGGAAAGTATAGGACGGGGATATCTGGTGAGGAAATATAGGACGGAGGACATCAGGTGGTAAGGTATAAACGGAGCACATCAGGGGATGAAGTATGGACGGAGGACATCTGTGGAGAAGTGAATGGCAGTGGACATCAGGTGTTGAGGAAGTATAGAACATGGGACATCTGATAGGGAAGTATAGGACGGGGACATCGGGTAGGGAAGTATAGGACGGGGGACATCGGGTAGGGAAGTATAGAGTGGGCAACATCTGGTAGGGAAGTATAGGACGAAGGACATCTGATAGGGAAGTATGGGAATGAGGACATATGTGGGAAAGTATAGGACGGGGATATCTGGTGGGGAAATATAGGACGGAGGACATCAGGTGGTAAGGTATAAACGGAGCACATCAGGGGATGAAGTATGGACGGAGGACATCTGTGGAGAAGTGAATGGCAGTGGACATCAGGTTTTTTTTATAGACGGAGGACATTAGGTGATGAAGTGCGGACGGAGGACATCCGATGGTGAGATATAGGACATAAGTGAATGTTTGCAGTCTGGACGTGATGCTCCTAGGTATATGAAACGAGGCAATACAGCAGGAAAGATTATACATTCGTACTAAGCAGTTTAGTCTTGAACGCCATGAAGATTACTAGGTAGGTATGGTGGTAGGTAGATAAACTAGAAGTAGGAAGGTAGGTAGTTATGTAGGTAGGTAAGTAGTTATGTAGGTAGGTAGTTATGTAGGTAGGTAGGTAGATAGGTAGTTATGTAGGTAGGTAGGTAGGTAGTCCGCGTAGACAACAAGGACCAGTCACGCCAACATTCCCTGAGCATGATGATGGGCTGTAACCCAAGCCATATGCAGTGAAGATGATTTCTTTCCGATTTGACCTAACCTGGAGTTCGGTGGATGGAGGAGAGATCATGACGGATAGGATCGTTTTACATTATTATTGTCCAATAATCTGCTTTAAGAGCTGGCTGACCTGAACATCATCGGCAAGGCGGGCCCCATGGCCAGGTCAAACGGCGACGGTTAAGCATGGCGAGTGTGCTCTCGAGGCCTGTCCGTCACGCCAGTTGATTGCAAGAATTCACCTCTGGCTGAGCATGGGTAAGGCCAAAATGTCCCCCCCCCCCCCACCCCCCGAGCGCCTGGAGCAATAGCTCAGCCATCGGAATCACACAGCCGGACGGGGACGACAAAATGCATGTTAAATGTGCAGCGTGTTTGTCAGTGAAAGTCTCTACTGACTGCAGAACCGATGGATAGTGTTCATAGGCCGACTGGAGCCAGTCCGACTCTACTAATGATGTCCAGGTGGCTTTGTGCGTCGGAGTTGTGTTTGCTACCCAGGTAAATCAAATGGACGTTCTGAGCGTTTGATTTATGTACCTGTAGGTACGGGGTTCAGCTTCAACGACCATCACGCCCCAGTAGATCTAGATGTAAATATTTACATGGCATACGACTAGAGAAGTAAAAGACAACGATGAAGGGAACTAGTAGCCCAGCC
Source organism: Ariolimax columbianus (assembly GCA_036924085.1). Taxonomy (NCBI): domain Eukaryota; kingdom Metazoa; phylum Mollusca; class Gastropoda; order Stylommatophora; family Arionidae; genus Ariolimax; species Ariolimax columbianus. The sequence goes on along the minus strand of JAVGWX010000022.1, from coordinate 22,538,264 downwards.
TCGCATAAGCCGTGGTTTAGTATACTGGTTGGTGTTTAAAAAGTCTCTAACAACTTCATAACCCGACAGTAGTATAACTACTATAGCACAAGCCGTAGTTTAGTATACTGAAGTCTCTAGGAACTTCATTCCCTGACAGTAGTGTAACTACTATAGCACAAGCCGTAGTTTAGTATACTGAAATCTCTAGGAACTTCATTCCCTGACAGTATTGGAACTACTATGGGACAAACCATGACTTACTAAATTAAATTCTCAGTGGAGTTGATATGGTTGCCATCGATCTATAATGAACATTACCGAGTTCTGTATTCGCCGAAGAGAGTTAACAGTCAATAATACTTGGGCAAACATCTTCGTTTAGTTCCCAACTTTCGTCAATGTTACTTTCCAGATTGATGAAATTGTGTGTGCACTTCTAAAATTACGTGACAATTAATCTGCACGTGGTCGTTCTGTTTGATATATATTATTGACAAAATAATTATCGACGTTTGTATGACGATCAGAGTATCCCACGTGATTCTCAGCATCCAATGATTCTGGAGTACCAGCACGATTGCTCAGTTAGCAGAGCAGAGGACTGCAGCGGAATATTGAGAAATTTGTGGGTAGCTTCTTCGAGACCGGCTTGTGAGAATTTGTTGTCTTTCAAAGTTGGTTTTCTGCAAGGGATTCGTTCTATACATACATATTATAACACCTGTTTAGGGTCGGTCAAGTGAAACATGCTGGCAAAACTATCTTAGGGCCGGGTGAGACATACTAATCAGACTATGTTAGTCAGGGCCGGGTGAAACATATTGATCAGTCTTTGTTAGTCACGACCGGGTAAGACATATTGATCAGGATATGTTAGTCAGGGTCGGTGAAACATACTTCTTCTTCTTCTTGTTCTTCGTTCGTTCTCAATCTCCCACTACCAAACCCTGAAAGGGCTTAAGTAGCAGAATGTAGTCAAGAGAACTGAATGCGTTGTGTCGTAGTTTACAGCTTGGCTGCGAAATTTGCACCTTTCGGTCCAACACATCCGACTTCAGCAAGCATTTTTTGAGTACCAGGTTAGCATTCCCTCTTCGATCCCTTCTCCTTAGCCAGTCTGCCCTGCTGCAGTCTGTTATCCAGGATCACCGCGTGGAGGTGTAGAAGGGTCTTGGCAGCTATGGTTCGCTGGCCCTGACGCTAGCAGTCAGCTATGGGTCGCTAACCACCGCAGCTCATGCGCTGCTCAGCATCTTGATCCCGGTGAAACATACTGATCAGGATATGTTAGTCAGGGTCAGGAGAAACATACTGATTAAGATATGTTAGTCAGGGTCGGTTGAAACATACTGATCAAGACCCCCACCTTACTTTCAAGCAGTCCATCCTGGGAACAAGCTATGTCATGATAGTCTAAGGAGCTGGGGATAGGCAATGTGATCCCCATAGTGGTGTGGTTACTGAGGAGCCTCGAATTGTACAACAGCCAGGAGTCATGGGTCCATCTTATCAAGAACGCATCGGGATGCGAGGAGAACCACTGTAACCTGTCACCAATAAAAGCCGTCAAAGGTACCTAACTCAAGTACTAGTGGCAAAAGCAACAACAGAACATCATCATTGAGAGGTTGTTTGCTAGTCTGTGAATATATTCTTTGTTTACGCTAATCTAGAATAATGCTTTTTCTGTCTCTTCTGTTATCCTGGGTACCGGTTTCTCTCTCTCTCTCTCTTAACATAACTTAACGTCTTTATACTGGTTTAGAAGACTATGCAGTCTGTATACAACCAGTTTCATTTACATTACCTTGCTCCAAAAGCTATGCACATTCAACTTATTATTAAATGCATTAATTGACCCTGCCCCCGCTACTTCCTGTGGCAAAGCATTCAAATCATTTACCACTCTCTGACTAAAAAATATTTCCTAATATCTAATGTTGACCTTCCTTTAGTTAATTTGTAGCTATGCCCTCTTGTTATTGTAGGTGGATGTATTTTGGAAAAAAACTTGTTATAGTCTAATTTGTCCTTTCCTCTGATCTTCTTATAAACCTGTATTAAGTCTCCTCGAACTCTTCTCTTTTCTAGACATTGTAAGTCGGTTTATATATAGTATCGCCTCGCAGTAGATTAATCTTACTGCGTCTTTCCTCATAACTGTATTTCTGGAACCCCACTATCAGCTTTGTCGCTCCTCTCTCACTCTTTGAGTGTGTGTGTGTGTGTGTGTGTGTGTGTGAACGCCACGTAAAACAAAAGGGGGAGTTCATTATGTAGGGGTGTTAATCGAGCGCAAGGTTGGTATGATACCCCGACACACCTGGATCAGAAATCATCAGTTTGACTAGCATGTCGGGGGTTATCCTCGGAGTGACAACTGATCTACGTACAGACAGAACTACTGTACTGTGCAACTGCCATAATGGAACTCATTGGTATGGCTTCGTTCTCAATCTTCCGCTACCGAGCCTGTTTTCAGGACTAAAGTAGCAGGATGTAGTCCAGACAACGGAATGCGTTGTGTCGTAGTTTACAGCTTGACTGCGGTATTTGCACCTTTCGGTCCAACACAGTCGAATTGAGCAGGCATTTTTTTAGTACTGGGTTAGCCTTCCCTCTTCGATCCCTTCTCCTTAGCCAGTCTACCCTGCTGCAGCCTGTTATCCAGGATCACCGCATGGAGGTGTAGAAGGGTCTTGGCAGCTATGGTTCGCTGGCCCTGACGCTAGCAGTCAGCTATGGGTCGCTGACCGCTGCAGCTCATGCGCTGCTCAGCTTCTTAATCCCGGATCACATTACAAACATCATACAGACAAGCACGCACTGGCCACTACAAATACACACGCACACGCATATATACACTGGCAGAAACGTCCTGATTTAACCCAAAAAAGACTGCGGTCTAGGGTTGAAATGAACGTGTCTTCGCCAGTAGAATCCAAAAACAAACAATTAGCAACAAAACAAAAATAAAAAAATCCCAGCGTACCGGGTTGGATTCATGTCGTGCTCAGTTTGACAGCTGTAAATTGGTACCCGGCAAAGTCACGGGACAATGTTGGAGCCGCCGATGGAGCTATCTATGGTGATCGTGATCTGTCGTCAGCACTTTAGGAATGAACGGGGATGAGCCCCCTGTGGCGACACCCATGTGGGGGTGCCCAATTATGAGGGCGCCCACCTGCAATTAAGTCGGCTCTACGAGCCGTTTTCCATTTCTTTCTGTCCCTCTGTCTCTCTACGTAGCTATGCTCGCGTACATCGAGTGTGTGTATGTATGTCAGTATGTATGTCAGTATGTATGTCAGTATGTATGTCAGTATGAATGTATGTATGTATGTCAGAATGTCAGTATGTATGTATGGTATGTATGTATGTTATGGTATGGTGTGGTGTGGTGTGGTGTGGTATGGTATGGTATATATATATATATATATATATATATGTGTGAATGTATGTATATTTATGTATGTACGTTATTGCTTATATCATTACAGAAGATGCCGACCGTATGCAAAAGTAAGATCTTCTAGAGCTATTTATAAGGTCGATTGCGTTACCGTTTTCCCACCATCTGCTGTTTGTCGCATCAGTCAATCTATAACAATAATAAGAATTCTAGGAGAAGGTAGACATCGCTATCTGACCTGAATTTGAATTGCAAATCTGTCTGAGAGTTTTGCTTTGTGAATCATTCTGCAGGTGACCTTTCTTGAATAAATTTAAATGGGTGCCTTTGGTATTTCATACATTGTGAATCTGTAGTTTTCACGTGACTGGCTCCTTCTCCATGTTTGACAAGTTTTTATTTGACTTATCATGACCCATGTCCGCTAACGCGGTCTTCTATTGCTCATATTTTAAAGATAACCCAGTGAACTGAAATATAGAACACAGCCACTACTAGTCTTAGTCGCCCTGTATTTCAACAGGGGCGAATGCCACCGTGCAAGTCCCAGAACAAAGCCACTACAGAGACGAATGCCCCTACGCTGGTCTCAGAACAAAGCTACTACAGAGGCGAATGCCCCTAAGCTGGTCTCAGAACAAAGCTACTACAGAGGCGAATGCCCCTAAGCTGGTCTCAGAACAAAGCCACTACAGAGATGAATGCCACCGTGCAGGTCCCAGAACAAAGCTACTATAAAGATGAATGCCACTGTGCAGGTCCCAGAACAAAGCCACCACAGAGATGAATGCCCCTGTGCAGGTCCCAGAACAAAGCCACTACAGAGATAAATGCCCCTGTGCAGATCCCAGAACAAAGCCACCATAGAGATGAATGCCACTGTGCAGGTCCCAGAACAAAGCCACCAGAGAGATGAATGCCCCTGTGCAGGTCCCAGAACAAAGCCACAACAGAGATGAGTGCCACTGTGCAGGTCCCAGAACAAAGACAAAACAGAGATGAGTGCCCCTGTGCAGGTCCCAGAACAAAGCCACCACAGAGATGAGTGCCACTGTGCAGGTCCCAGAACAAAGCCACCATAGAGATGAATGCCACTGTGCAGGTCCCAGAACAAATGCACCATAGAGATGAATGCCACTGTGCAGGTCCCAGAACAAAGCCACCATAGAAATGAATGCCACTGTGCAGGACCCAGAACAAAGCCACCATAGAGATGAATACCACTGTGCAGGTCCCAGAACAAAGCCACCACAGAGATGAATGCCACTGTGCAAGTCCCTGCTCTGACATGAGCTGGATGTAGCCGGGAGGTTATCCTGCTGAGCGGGCTAGGCTCGAGCAGCTTATTACTCTGCTGCCTTCAGACAAGCTCGGGAGTATGGTTAACTGCGAGTCCATCTTAGACTCAAACACTAAAGAAAAGTATACCCGCAGCCTGTTTGGCACCATTTACGCTGCTCTTAACGAACCACGTAACGATGACTGGAGCTATGCCATGTCACACAGTTAGTCGCCTCTTACGACATGCTCCGTGGGACAGTGGTGCCATTCGTGTCCATGCCATACACAAAGACCCTGGCGGACCACTCCTGATAATCTATAACATTTTGACGGGTCAAGAACAGGTCATTCAAAAGTTTTTACCGAAAAACGTTGTCTTTTAATATTTACTCTTATCAACAGCGAGATGAGCTTCAAGTTACATTCCAACAAATACGCGCGTTCAGTTAAGACG